>JAGFNQ010000934.1:26358-119189 GCA_024364735.1 Boesenbergia rotunda
AGACATGACATTATTGCAATACGTGTCGTCGGCTATCACAAAGCTGACTTTCTCCTGGTCTTCGGGAGCGAGTGGAACTTGATGGTAGCCTTGATAAGCATCCAGCATGGAAATAAACTCACAACTGGCTGTAGAGTCTACTAACCGGTCTATTCGAGGCAAGGGGTAACAATCTTTAGGGCAGACCTTTTTCAAGTCGCGAAAGTCAATACAGACCCGCCATTTACCCCTGACTTTGGGACAAGGACTACATTAGCTAACCAGACCGGGAATTGGACTTCCCTTATGTGCCCGACCTTGAACAACTTGTTGACTTCATCCTGGATAGCCTTGTCCTACTCTGGTACAAAGTGCCTCCGCCTCTATTTTACCAGTCGGGCTCCAGGGATGACATGCAAGTGATGCATGGCTAGAGCCGGGGGGCCCTTTTGATTTCTTCGGCGACCCAGGCAAAGACATTTCTATGGCTCTGCAGGCAGTTTATAAGACGACTTCTTAGTTCTGGTGCAAGATCAGTGGCGATCCTCGTGACTCCCCCCCTTCTGTTAAGGGTGAATCTGGACCTCCTCGCTCCCGACCTCCCTCCGTTCTTCTTTAGGTCCTTCATCTTCTCGCGGGTTAGCGAGATCAATTTGTAGGACTTCGTAGGACTTCGGGTTCCGGTGCGATGCCGATCTGACTCCCCCACTGTAGCCCCGCCGAGACATCCCCTGGTCTCCTTTGACTTCAGCTACTTGGTCACCAACCGGAAATTTGTTTTTTTGATGGTAGACAGAGACCGCTGCCTGGAATATACTGAGCACCCGTCATCCCAAGATGGCATTGTAGGGCTAGGGAGCATCCAAGACCAGGAAGGGAGTCCTCCTAGTTCTCTCCAGAGTGTCGCCGCCCAACGACAATGATAGGGTAATTTGTCCTATCGGATGTACCCGGTATCCGGCAAAGCCGAAGAGCGGGGTCGAAACCGGAAGCAGTTCATCTTCGTCAATCTGCATCTAATCCAGAGTAGCCTTGTACAGGGTGTTCACCAAACTACCTGTATCCACGAAGATACGCTCGACTTTGTAATTTGCGATACGCACAAGGATTACCAGGGCGTCCTCGTGGGGGCCTTTTGTGTCCTCCAAATCTTCTGGGCTGAAGGAGATTTGGGGGTAATTCCCCAATCGCTAAGTGCGAGTCTTTCCTCACCGGTTGGCTCCCCTCCAGTAGGACCTCCGGAGAGCACTAGGATCTCCTTTTGCCCATAAGCCCCCCGCCATGAAGTGGCTGGCTCCATTCATTGCTGTTGGAGCACCCCTTTGATGGCGCTGGCCACCAAGCAATCTAGTTCCTCTCTTGTCCGGACGATGGATTGTCTCGCCAGTTCTGCCATCGGTGCTCCTTCTGGTGCTTTACTGGTTTCCCACAGATGACGCCAAACTTGTTCCGGAAGGAATCGACGTCGACAGCCAGTCACCAGGGTTCAACCCATGCGGATGTTGACGCTAGAGGAAGAATTCTCACTCTGCAAGATTAACATGAGCGTTAATAGGAATGCGCCGGAGGTTGTCCGGCGGAGCCCACTCCGACGCTCAAGTCAGTGCCTCAGTATAGGAGATGGAAGAAAACAAGGAGAAGATGCTTAAGTTAAAGAGTGTGTAACCCCTTTACTGGAGGGGTTGAAGTACCTTTTATACCGGAGGGATTGGAGTACCTTTTATACCGGAGGCAGCAATCATACGTGTTCCACGATCTTTGCCACGCCCCCTCGATATTCGGTTACTGGATAACCCTTGTAACGGTCGCCGCCGCTATGAAATCTGGATCGTTGCGATACTGAGGGCATTAATGGTCGTGTATTACGGGTCATGATCATCCTGTGATTATAGGTGATGATTATCCATAGATCCGAAGAAAGGGGGACCACTACTTGAGGTCGAGTGCTCCTCGTGCTCCACTACCCCGAGGTGATCTCAGGGCTTTTTGGCTCGGAAGAGCCCAGGCCGATTACTCCCGAGGTAATCTCGGGGACCTGACTTCCCGAGATGATCTTGGGTGTGTGTCTTCGTGGGTCGGTCTCCAGAGTATGCTTGCTCGTGGTGTTCTCGCGAACCCACCTTTCCGAGAGGGCCTCGGGCGCCACGTAAAGAGAGTCGTCCATCCTCGATAGGTCTTATCACATAGCTTCTTCAGTCCACGTGTCAGCCGCGGGATACTTAACCCCATCAACTACCAAAAGCATATTACAAGGGATGGAACATAGGGCCCTTGAAGATTTGGATCAAGCATTCATCCCTTCGCCCCTGTTCCATGCCCAGCCAGCTCTGCCTTCTGACAAGTTACCCAAATCGTAGGGAAACGGGGGCCTCTGCGACCTCAGCCGAAGGGCGGGCAGTTCTGTTGCCGACCTCATCAGAGTCTCCTCAACCTCCTCCTTTGCTCGCTGCCAACTGATGATCGAGCTGGCGCGTACCGAATATCTTGTCACCCGGTCCCTGTGCAGTCATCGTTTAGGGTTAATATATATATATAGACACACACTCGCATGACGTCGAGTACAGTGCCGGAATTATCATCTTCTCCTGCATCGAAGCCTGCTGTTTGACCATGGAAAAGCTTAAGGCACAATTTCATACTGTTTCTGCAGCATGGGCTCATTTTACCAGGGATGGGATTCATACGAATGGCTTCATCCATGGGTTTAGTAATCAATAAATGTGAGGACCATTCTTGGATTCGATCATTATGTTGATGGTGGTCCAGAGATATTAAACTGAGTTTACAGACAAGATCAATTTGTTTATTGCAAGAATTTAGGGTCTTACATGCCTATAAAGCCACATGCCTTGAGATCATTCAATTCGATTCCATTCAATTATTGCTTGTCTTGTTTTACGTCCAAAATTATCCAACAAATAATTGACAGTCAACCCTGCAAACACGGTTCATGTCTTGCTCTTCTGACTGTTCTTTAGTGGTTAGCCAAAGGGAAGTTCTAATTATGAAGCTACCACTTGGAAAAAGAACATCGATCAACAAGGTTCGATGTAAACGTACTACTGGACCATGATGGTGGCTGCTAGTACCTGCTACGCTTGAATGCAACTACTCGTGTCCGAGTCGGGACCGCGGTGGTTCTTCGGTGAGGTTGATCGAACAGTGAGTTTCGAATAATGAGTGTGGTCCGAGTTCATATCGACCTGGCTCATGTGGCACGGGAAATCGTGAACAGTCCTGCCAGCAAAAATGAATGTTGATAGCATTGTGTATTCAGTTAAAAATAAATCGATTAAATCAAATAGAATAAATTTTAAAATTGAGGTCCAGTTGAATAAATCAAATTATAACTAAGATTATTTTTAAAAAAAATCTAAATTAGGGATGAATACTGAAATAGGGATGAAAACAATCTCCTGAAGTGCCTTCTCGATCGATCGGATGACCCCCAAAATAAAATTTGAAATAATAAAAATAATACTAAATTGAGTAAAAATTTCTTTTCCCAAAAATAAAAAGGGAGTAATTTGGCGATAATAAAAGCAAGGCAATGGCAACCCCGACGCTCCTCAGTCCTCCTTCCCGTCGCTCGAACCAAGGCAATGGCGCCTGCGCCTGCGCCGCCCCGCCGCCGCCAAAGCCTCCTCTTCCTCCTCCTCTCCGTCGCTTCACTGGCCTCGGCGGCGCAGGAGGCAACGGAGGCTGACGCCTTGCTCGAAATTAAGGCGGCCGTGCTCGACCCCTCCGCCGTGCTCGACGCCTGGAACTCCTCCTCCGTCGACGGCCACTGCTCCTGGCCCGGCGTTGCCTGCGACTCTCACCAGGGATTCGTCGAATCGCTCGACCTCAGCGGACTCAACCTCTCCGGCGTCCTTTCCCCCGCCGTCGGACGCCTCCGCCACCTGCTCAACCTCTCCACCGCCGCCAATTCACTCTACGGCCCCGTCCCTTCCGAGCTCTCTCGCCTCGCGAACCTCCGCCACCTCAATCTCTCCAACAACGTGTTCAATGGCACCTTCCCGTCCTCCCTTTCCCGCCTCGAGAACCTCGTCGTTCTCGACCTCTACAACAACAACCTCACCGGCCCCCTCCCGACGGAGGTCTCCGAGCTCCCCAACCTCCGCCACCTCCACCTTGGGGGAAACTTCTTCACCGGCGTCATCCCCCCGGAGTTTGGTCGTTGGGAGTTTCTCGAGTACCTAGCTGTCTCCGGCAACGAACTCGTCGGCTCCCTGCCCCCCGAACTCGGTAATCTCACCCGTATACAACAGCTCTATGTTGGCTACTTCAACAGCTTCGAGGGCGGCATCCCGCCGGAGATCGGCGGTCTTTCGTCGCTCGTCCGTCTCGACATGGCCAACTGCGGCCTGACAGGGGAGATCCCTCCTGAACTCGACAAACTCCAGAACCTCGACACGCTGTTCCTCCAGGTGAACGGACTCTCCGGCAATCTTCCCATGGAGCTTGGCCGCCTGAGCCGCCTCAAGTCGTTGGATCTCTCCAACAACGCCCTCTCCGGCGAGATCCCGTCTTCCTTCGCGGAGCTCCACAACCTGACCCTTCTCAATCTTTTCCGCAACGAGCTCCACGGGTCGATCCCGGACTTCCTAGGCGACCTGCCGGCTCTGGAGGTGCTCCAACTATGGGAAAACAACTTCACCGGCAATATTCCCGAGCGACTAGGCCAGAGTGGTCGTCTGCGGATACTCGATATCTCATCGAACAAGCTCACCGGAACGCTTCCGGCGGACCTCTGTTCCCAGAACCGGCTGCAAACCCTAATCGCCCTCGGCAACTTCCTCTTCGGCCCCATTCCGGCGACTCTCGGCGCGTGCAAGTCACTAGCCAGGATCCGAATGGGGGAGAACTACCTGAACGGATCGATCCCCGATGCTCTCTTCAGCTTGCCGAACCTCTCGCAGATCGAGCTCCAGGACAATATCCTCACCGGCGGGTTCCCGGATACCGGCGCCGTAACCATCTCGCCGGACCTTGGCCAGATTAACCTCTCCAATAACCGGCTCTCAGGGCCTCTTCCGCCCAACATCGGCAACTACTCCGGTCTCCAGAAGCTTCTTTTGAACCAGAACCAGTTCTCTGGCCGCATTCCGCCGGAGATTGGGCGGTTGCAGGAACTCTCCAAGCTGGACTTCAGCGGTAACCGCTTCTCCGGGCCAATGGCGCCGGAGATAAGCCACTGCGAGCTCCTAACTTTCGTCGACCTTAGCCGCAACAGGCTCTCCGGGAAGATCCCAGCAGAGATCGCCGGAATGCGGATCTTGAACTATCTCAATCTATCAAGGAACCTGCTCGAGGGGAGTATTCCTGAATCGATCGGCACCATGCAGAGCCTCACGGCTGTCGATTTCTCTTACAACGACCTATCCGGCCGCATCCCTGCCGCCGGGCAATTCAGTTACTTCAATGCGAGTTCGTTTTTCGGCAATCCTGATCTCTGCGGTCCCTACCTCGGCTCCTGTGGCTCCGCCATTAACGACGGGAAATCCACTCATCCGGGAAGGCCGCTCTCGGCCTCTTTCAAGCTGCTTCTGGTCATCGCTCTCCTCGTCTGTTCCATCCTCTTCTCCATCGCCGCCATCATCAAGGCTTGGTCGCTAAAGAAGGCGAGCGAAGCCAGGATGTGGCGGCTCACCGCTTTCCAGCGCCTCGACTTCACCTGCGACGACGTGCTCGGCTGCCTCAAGGAGGATAACATCATTGGCAAAGGCGGCGCCGGCATCGTGTTCAAGGGCGTAATGCCCAACGGTGAGCAGGTGGCGGTGAAGCGGCTCCTGGCGATGACCCGCGGGTCGCCGCACGACCACGGATTCTCGGCGGAGATTCAAACGCTCGGCCGCATCCGGCACCGGCACATCGTGAAGCTCCTCGGCTTCTGCTCCAATCACGAGACCAATCTGCTGGTCTACGAGTACATGCCCAACGGGAGCCTCGGCGAGGTTCTCCACGGCACGAAGGGCGGCCACCTCCTCTGGGACGCGCGCTACAAGATCGCCGTCGATGCTGCCAAAGGGCTCTGCTATCTCCACCACGACTGCTCGCCGCTCATCCTCCACCGCGACGTCAAGTCCAACAACATCCTCCTCGATTCGGACTTCGAAGCCCACGTCGCTGATTTCGGCCTCGCCAAGTTCTTGCAGGACTCCGGCACCTCCGAGTGCATGTCGGCCATCGCCGGCTCCTACGGCTACATCGCTCCAGGTAATCGCGAGGCTTTTTTACTCCTTGAATTCATCATCTGACCGCCGGAATTGAGCTCAAAAGCTTCGAACTTGATTCGACGACAGAGTACGCATACACGCTGAAGGTGGACGAGAAGAGCGACGTGTACAGCTTCGGAGTGGTGCTCCTGGAGCTGGTGACCGGCCGGAAGCCGGTGGGGGAGTTCGGCGACGGCGTCGACCTCGTGCAGTGGGTCCGGAAGATGACGGGCTCCGACAAGGAGGGAGCGCTAAGGGTCATCGACCCCGGGCTCCGCACGGTTCCTCTGCACGAGATCATGCACGTGTTCTACGTCGCCATGCTCTGCGTGGAAGAGCAGAGCGTGGAGCGGCCGACGATGAGGGACGTGGTTCAGATCCTAATGGACGTACCCCCGCCACCAGCTGCTCCGGCGAAGCAAGCGGCGCCGGAAGAAGCACGAAGCTCGCCGCCGCCGGATCTCCTCAGCATCTGAAAGTGCTGCAGTTGAGTGAATTTTTTTGCTGAACCGTAAAATTGAACTGAAAATCTAGAGATTGCTACAGAAAAGGGAGTAGGAGAATTGTCATCGAGTTGATGTCTTTTTCCTTCCTGCTGCGTTGTATGAATCTTGTTCTTGTTCCCCGCCAAAGACAAGTAGGACAAACATTCCATGAAATTTCAATTCATTCTTTCTTTCTTTCTGTCAGCTGTTCATGGATTTATCCGCAATCACTGTGCTTAGGACGGAGAGAGAGATGATTGAGCCATTTGATTTGACGAATTTGGAATGGTTTGACAAAATGGCACCGAAAGTTCGGTCTGACTGGAGACTCAGATACAGAGCACCTGGTCGGACACACAGAGGGTTCGATCCTGCGCCTCTAAGCTTCCCAGACCTGCAAGTGGAACAGAACTACAGAAGGCAATGGGAGCCGTTCATTTAACCTCTCTTCTCGAGGACTAGTGGGGGAAAAAAAAGAATATTAGATTAAAATCAGATTAATCAAAAATTAAATAAATTAAAAAAAATCGAATCAATAAAATTTTCTATAAAAATGGAACAAATAAAACCGATTACATATAAATTACGATCGAATTAATCGGAAATATAAAATCAAATTAATTATTTTATTTAATTAATTAATTTTAAATAAAAAATAATCAAATTGATATCTTTATTCGAAATATTCGATTTAATTAAATTGTTAATTTTAAAATTGAAATGGAACCAAATTAATCAAAAATTAAATCAAATTTAAAAAAAAAAATGAAAAACCAAATTGATCGAATCATAATTTGGATTCAGTTGATTCTATTTTACTAAATTTTTATTCACCCCTACTCGCACCTTACCTCTGAACAAGTGAATAAATGCTCGAGGCTTCTGAGTTATCGTTGAGATTCTATGAAAATAAAAATAATATTATTCTTTCCATGTGATTTAATATCATTGATCATAAAATATAGACACACAAATTAAGAGGTATTTTGTCTTAGCACATCGATCATGTAAAAAAAAAAATATTATATACTTAACAAGACATGTTACCTCTATTATAAATTGACTTGAAAATCTATTACATATATCTTCTAAACATAAAACCCATCGCAAAGAATAAAAAAATGATGACTAAGTTTGTCCTCATATTAGTGCAATTGGTATTTATACAAGTATTTATTCTAATAAATTTTAAAATTAATTTCTAATAGATATAAAATATCTTATTAAATATCTAATTTTTCTTATGCAAAATGCGCTCTCCATAATTTACATTACTATAGAAGAAGCGGCGATTGAGATAAACTATGAGTTGAAATGGATCATATTTTACGATAAAAACAAAAAAAAATCAGATAGATAACAACTCAAAGAAACCATTTAGTCGATTTTAATTTAATCAATTCAATTTTTAATTAATTACTCACTAATGACCTGACAAATCGAATCAATCAAATTTTATTTATCATAAAAATAAAAATTGAATAAATCAAATAGATAAAAAATAATTAATTCAATCTGTCGAATTAATCAAATTTTCGTTATTAGCTGATCACCATGTCTCTCGTCGACATCATCAATCAATTAATTACTCTTATAGTTAAATTGGTTCAGTTTATCAATCGAATTGTACAGTCATTATAGCATTTGATTAATTGAAAATCAAATAAATACTTTTTTTAAATAAATCAAACCAATTAAATTTTTTCATATAATCAAACAAATCGAAAAGATAAAAAATAGTTAAATCTATCCAAATTAATCGAACTTTCCTTATCAATGGACGGACGATGTCATTAATTAACTATTGGATAATTAAATCAGTCTAATTTATCAATCAAATTTAATCTTTAATTATTATCCGATATAGCAGTCAATTGTTCCCAATATACCTTGATTCGAATATACTAAATTAACTATAATTATTTTTTAAAAAATAAAATAAAGTTTTGTATTAACTGTACTAATTTGGTCAGTTGGATTAGTTATTTCAATTTAACTTAGATTTTGAACATAGTTGAATTCAGTTTATGTGAAAGTTCCCTATGAGAAATTATACTTTTATATTTTGTGGGGTAAAAGATAATTCATTCGTCTTTAGCATTTCTGTTAATTCATTTTAGAGATGAATAGATAAATTAGAAAGATTACTATTTTGTATACTATAACTAATATATAAAAAAATAAACTTTGACAGATTTTAACCTCAGTGTCAAATCCAATCAATGAGGATCTGAGTCCGTCAGAAACAAGAGCCAAGTTAATAGAGTTTGCCAGGTATTTTTAAATTTAATAGACCTATTTGGTATTGTATAAAATTGTAGTAAAGATATTATATCAGTAGTTAAATTGTTTAATTTGTAAATTTAATTACTGACTCTTATATTGAAGTCCCAAAATTACGAGGCAAATTAAATGTATTTAAAAATTAGATTAACTTATTCCGTGGCCATTTTGTGATTTTTAATGACCTTTTTTTAATTTTCATTAATACATTTGATTTATAAAAATTCCAATAATTATTTGGACATTTTAAAAATAGAATTGGATTATAATGCCTTTTAAAGCTGTATTTATCTATTTAGAATTTTTTTAAAAAACTAAAAACAACTTATTAATCCAAATTATTATATGATTATTTTTAAATCATTTGATTATTGATATGTTTCAATATCCAAAAGTGGGTTTTTTTGAGTTTTTCATTATTTCAAAAGTGATGACGGATAGTTCGATTTATACGAATTTAAAGGAATAAATTTAGTTAAATACATATAAATAAATACATCATTTTAAATTTAATAAATATAGACCCTCAAATTATGTCCGTCACTATGAAATCAGCCCTCCTTCCAACCGACCATCATATCACTCAACTAATGTTTTAATTCAATTATTTGATTTTATTAATCAAGCCTGATAATTTCCCCTATTTTCAAAATACAAGGAACTTTGTCCAACAATAGTACAAGTAATAGAATGTCTTTCTAATTTCTTGAATATTTAAGGATTATAAGTTTTAATTTCAGTGAATTAATGAATGAATTTTCTTAATAGATAATTGATTTAAGAATACTGGACTATGAATTACCAGTTATGAATGCTCACTAATAGGGTTATAAAATAGTCAAGTTTTGGAGTATTCAAGATTATTTGATAAGTTAACTGAGTCGAGCGAAGCCACAAATGAATAAAGTCATTGAAATAATTATTCAAGTCTGGCTTGATTTATTTTTCATGAACTTAAACTTGGTTTGTTTAGATGTTATTGAGCTATCAATTCAAGCTTATTTGATTATTTGAAACTCTAACTTATTTAATTAATTATTAAACTTAATAATTTAAGTTTATTAAACTTGAAATTTTAAATTTATATATTCATTTTAATAGTTTCTTTATTTATTTAGTATATTGATATAAGTTTTATTAACAAACATGGTTAGTGAATATTGTTCATTAATATTATTCACGAACATTATTTATGAATGTTATTCACGAATATTAATGAAAATGCATATGTATTTAAGCTTATTTGTTTAGTTTAATAAGAAACCCTAAACCCTAATATCCTTACATGTGATTGTCTATTTAATTTCCTGATTTACCTTTCTACAGATGGTTATGAGACTGGTTGTATGCGGTATTCAGGATAAGCGTATGAACTTGTATAGAAATCATTTATTCAATTAATCTTGTATGTATTGAATGAACATAAATAATTTCTTATAAAGCCGAACATCAAACTTGTTTATGAACATTCGATACATTTATAGCCACCCTACTTATTGATTTAATTTGATAGTCAATAAAAAACTTTTGTAAAACCAAATTAATCATTTTTAAAATTAATCTACACAAATTAGATACTTAATGCAAACTTTGAAAGAAAACCCAAGGAATTTGTTTTAAAAAAATTATAAGAGTCGTATTTATCATTATCAATCAATTTTTTTATTTATGTTGTATATGATTTTGCAAAGCAAAATTTTGATGTCATCAATCGTTGAAAGTCAAGTTTAACTTCAAAATCAAAATCTACGTTTCGCGTGGATAAATCTGGACTATTTATTTGCTCAAAACTGATTAAGGGTGAATAAGAAATTAATTGTTCAAGATACGCTCAGATGAACATTAAGGAAAAAGATAAGGCTTTTAGTCTCACATTGCTAATCGGCGAGAGCCAGTGTTTCCTTATATGTGTTCTTGTGCTAATGTTGTTAATACAAAAGCACAGGAGGTATCTACCCTTGGGCGAACAGGTGCTCGCACCTGCATGCCCGCCACGCGCGCAATGGGCGCTTTGTTGGCGCACTTTGCACTTCGCGAGGAGCATTGAGGAGCTTTAATTTATGCTCCACATGGCGATGACGTGTCGTGATCAGGTGGCACCACGTGGCATGTCGGTGATGAGGCAGTGCCTATGTGGCACGTGACTGTGTAGAGAACGATAACTGTATTGGGCGAACAGATGGTGGCCGTCAGATCAAAGATCTGGATAGATCGCAGGAAGGTACGAGCATTGAGGAGCTTTAATTTATGCTCCACGTGGCGATGACGTGTCATGATCAGGTGGCTCCACGTGGCATGTCGCTGACGAGGCAGTGCTTATGTGGCACGTGACTGTGTAGAGAACGATGATTGTATTGAGCGAACAGATGGTGGTCGTCGGATCAAAGATCTGGATAGATCACAGGAAGGTGCAATTTGGACAGATCACAGGCATGTGCGATCTAGAGCGTCGGATTCGAATCTGACTGTGAAGAGGGAGGATGGATCCGAGGCGTCGGATTAAATGTTCTAATCTGACGGCTGAGATCAAGATGGGATCTGAAGAGTTATAACTCTTCAGATCAAGGTACGAGATTAAAAGACCTTTAAAGGTTATACCCTTTCGTTATGAACGGTCCAAATCTTCCGAACCAAAGGGTACTTACCTCTTCACTCAATATAAATAGATCCCTCCACTTGATCATTTCATTCATTCAAGCATTGCAATCTAAAAGCATTTGCACTTATCCATCTTCTGCATCGAGAGTCTAAAAAGCCTACGGAAAGGTTCACCGGTCTCGGAATTTGAAGTGCTACTATTCGAAGATGACGTCGTTGTATCTTGGAAACGAATTGCTGCTATCCGTGAGCACCAGTTGCGGAGCAATATCGTTTTACGGAGATAGTGTCGAACATTAGCCTCGACGTAAACCAATCAGTTTGCTTCTTCCAAAAGCAACCTCCCGGAAGATCCGACGGTCGTAAATCGACTAAGTCAAATACCAAGGAGATACAAGTCAGCATCTAACAATCGTAAAACGATATTCGGGAGACTGATATGATCGGAATTAACGATGTACCAACCGCCGTCCCTCACACTGAGAAGCCGGAGAAATTCAACAGAGCCGACTTCAATGTACCAACCGCCGTCCGTCACGCCGAGAAGCCGGAGAAATTCAACGGAGCCGACTTCAAAAGATGGCAGCAGAAGATACTGTTCTACCTGACCACGTTGAACCTTGTACGGTTCCTGCGTGAAGACCCGCCAGCCGCTACGGAAAATAATTCCGGGAGCCAGGCTGCTTGCGATGCATGGTCACACGGAGACTTCCTGTGCCGCAATTACGTTCTTAATGCGCTGGACAATGCGCTATATAAGGTATATTGCATGATGGAGACGACCAAGTCACTGTGGGAATCGCTGGAGAAGAAATACAAAACTGAAAACGTCGGACTGAAGAAATTTATCGTCGGTCAGTTTCTGGATTTCAAAATGGTGGATTCCAAGAGCGTCACGTCTCAGGTCCAAGACATACAACTTATAATGCATGATCTGGACGTCGAAGGAATGTCGCTGAATGAGTCATTCAAAGTTGTTGCGGTAATCGAGAAACTCCCTCCGTCATGGAAGGATTTCAAAAATTACTTAAACCACAAGCAAAAGGAGATGAGACTTGAAGGCCTCATCCTGCGGCTGCGAATAGAGGAGGATAATCGAAAATTATCCGACTCTAGAGGAACAAAGCGGACAGTCGACGAGATGTCCAACCTGACGGAACCAAAAGCCAAAAAGCGGAAGCAACCGAACCAGAAGGCTCAAGGCAAAATGTTCAAGGGCACGTGCTACAATTGTGGAAAGTCAGGACACATGTCCAAAGACTGCAGACGCCCGAAGAAGACAACCAAGAGCCAGAAGAATGTTGCGAACCAAGTCGCAACCTCCGCTGAGATAGATCTCAACGCTCTGGATCTCACTGCGGTCGTGTTCGAAGCCAACTTGGTGCACAACCCAAAGCAGTGGTGGATCGATACTGAAGCAACCCGCCATGCCTGTTCGGACAAGGCGATGTTCTCCAAGTACACCTCGATAAGTGGAAGAAAGCTCTATATGGGCAACTCCACGACGTCCTCAATTGTTGGACTCGGGACAGTTGTTCTAAAAATGACGTCTCGGAAGGAGATAATTCTCATTGATGTGCTCCATGTTCCCAACATCAGGAAGAACTTAGTTTTTGGATCGGCACTTGTTAAAACTGGATTCAAACTAGTGTTCCAATCCAACAACTTTGTGCTTACGAAGAACGGTGTCTTCGTAGGAAAGGGGTATTTAGAACAAAATTTATTCAAGATGGTTGTAATGACTGTACACCGTAATTTTGATGGTAATAAATTAAAAGCTTCCAGCTATGTTGTTGAGTGTTTTAATTTATGACATGATCGACTTGGGCATGTCAATAATAATACTCTGAAACGTCTCGTCAAACTAAACTTATTACCGAACATCGATGTTGACGAAACACACAAATGCGAAGTGTGTGTGGAAGCGAAAATGACGAGACTACCTTTTCATTCTGTGGAAAGGCAACGACTCCTTTAAAATTAATACATAGTGATCTATGTGACTTGAAATTCGTGCAAACTAGAGGAGGTAAAAAGTACTTCATTACTTTTATCGATGACTGCACGAGGTTCTGTTATGTCTTTCTTTTAAGAAATAAAGACGAAGCCCTAGAAACTTTCAGAACCTATAAAACGGAAGTTGAAAATCAACTTGGAAAACGAATTAAAATAATTTGTAGCGATAAAGGTGGAGAATATGGTGCACCGTTTGATGAATTCTGATCAGAATCTGGAATTATCCATTAGACAACGGCACCTTACTCACCTCAATCGAATGGTGTTGCCGAACGTAAAAATCAGACACTAAAGAAAATGATGAATGCCTTGTTGATAAATTCAGGCTTACCCCAGAACTTGTGGGGGAAAGCCATATTATCAGCAACTCACATTCTCAACAAAATCCCTCACAAGAAAAATGATAAAACATCATATGAACTATGGAAAGGCCGCAAGCCATCATACAAATACTTGAAAGTGTGGGGGTGCTTAGCAAAGGTCGAAGTACCTAAGCCAAAACAAGTTAAGATCGGACCTAAAACGTTCGATGCAATATTTGTCGGATATGCCCAAACAGTAGTGCATATCGCTTCATAGTTCATAAGTCAGACATTCCTGATGTTCATGTAGGTACAACCATAGAATCTCGGAATGCAATATTTTTTGAAGACGTGTTCCCAAATAAGAAGGAAAACGTTCAAAATAATGACAACGGAAGTTCTAACAAAGATAATGTTCCAGAACTTAGTTGTCATAAAAGGGCTATTGACGATCAAAGCGAAGAGCCACGTCGGAGCAAACGGGCTAGAGTTGAGAAATCGTTCGGGCCAAATTTCATGACATTCATGTCAGAAATGGACCCAAGAACACTAAGTTAGGCTCTCTCTGGTCCTGACGCCCCATTGTGGAAAGAAGTTGTCAATAGTGAAATCGAGTCCATCATGAATAACCATACTTGGGAATTAGTAGACCTTCCTTCTGGTACTAAACCATTAGGTTGTAAATGGATACTAAAACGCAAGTATAAAGCCGATGGATCGATTGACAAGTATAAGGTCAGACTTGTAGCTAAAGGGTACAAGCAACAGGAAGGTCTTAATTACTTCGATACCTACTCACCGGTGACAAGGATTACGTCCATATGAGTGCCGATAGTCATTGCAACATCGTATGACCTTGAAATACACCAAATGGATGTTAAGACTGCGTTCTTAAATGGTAAGTTGGAAGAAGAAATCTACATGGAGCAACCTGAGGGGTTCATAGCTCATGGAACTGAGGGAAAGGTGTGGCGACTTGTTAAGTCGTTGTACAGACTTAAACAAGCGTCAAAGCAATGACACGAAAAATTTGACAAAATAATGTTGTCAAACGAATTCAGAATAAATAAATGTGACAAATGCATATATGTCAAAAGCACACCTGAGAGTTATATAATCGTCTATCTATACGTAGACGACATGCTCATAATGGGAAGTAATCATGATATCATCATGAGTACTAAGAAAATGTTGACCAATAGTTTTGACATGAAAGATATGGGTCGAGCAGATGTCATATTGGGAATTAAAATTCTCAGGACGTCCGATGGGATAGTTTTAACACAATCTCATTATATAGAGTCAGTATTGAAAAGATTCAATGCATACAATCTCTCTACTGTAAAAACACCTATGGATCTAAGTCAACACTTAGCGAAAAACCATGGTGAACCCATATCGCAATTGGAATATTCCCGGATAATTGACAGTTTAATGTATCTCACAAACTGTACTCGTCCGTGTTGGAACTTGGATGGCTAGAGGAGGGGGGGTGAATGTAGCCAGACACAATCTCTTTCACTTTTTGGATTTCTCTGCAGTTAGGGTTAGTAGCAGCGGAAGACAAATACAAAACAGAGTATTGCAACAACTAAAACCCTAACCTAAGCACAAGCTTAAAACGCTAACAAAGAGGGTTTACAAGGTTCGGGGATAACTTGCCCCTACTCCTTGGCGTGCCCGTGAGGTGGGCGATCCCTTGATCGTCGGCAGATCAAGCCCCGGAAAATCCAGACAAAATAGCACCTCCTTCTCGGTGGAGTAACCTCTCCACAGCGTTTCAACAGGATGAAGATATTAAGCACAATGAAACACAAAGGAAGCTTACAGAGCACTTAGGACAGTAAGAACACAAGCGAGCTCCTCACCGAGCTCCACTCAGCCCAGATCTCACGCAAGAACTACTTGCTCTTCGTGTCTTCTTGCTGATGGACTCGCCAAGCTCCTTGTTTCTTCCAAGTGCTCAAGTATCAGTATGTTGCTCAAGATTCACAGTTGCTTGCTCAAAAGGGATGGATCAAAGTTGTCACAAGAGCACAAGTGTTGTTGCCAAAGAACCAGAGTCATCCTCTTCGTCTCCCCCATCATCTCTTAAGTCTCTGCTCAAAACCCAGGTCACAGGCGCCTCTGCAGCTCCCAACTGCTCACCAGCTTCTCTGCAAGCTACTCCTGACCTCATCTGGACTCACTGAACTCTCCAGCCAAGTCCAGGTCAGCTCGTCAGCTTCCAGCCGTTGCCAGCCCGCGCCATCCGTTGTAACCTGAGAAGAAGAAATGGACAAACCTGCTCCAAGGAAAGACTCCCATTGAACCTCCTTGAGTGTTTGAATCCATCCCGGTCATTTGCACACTTAGCAGGTCATTAGCACAGTAAATAAACAGAGAATCACATATCAGAGCAAAGATCAGTAATGTATCAGTAGTAATCAGAACGAGATCAGAGCTCTAACAGCGCTTTTGAATTAAAGCTGTCAACTACTGATCGGTCCCCGGACTGATCAGATTGACTCCTGATCGGTCACCAGACCGATCAGGATAGGTCCAAACCGATCAGGATGGGTCCAAACCGATCAGGCTCCGGCCTGATCGGTCCCCGGACTGATCAGAGTGACTCCTGATCGGTCACTAGACCGATCAAGATGGATCCAAACCGATCCCGAAATCACGACATTCCAGTGATCGGTCACCAGACCGATCCAGCACAAGCTGGGTTTCCTCCAGTGTCTTTCTGCCACACCCCTGATCGGTCACCAGACAGATCAGGGTGGGTCCTGATCGGTCTGCAGACCGATCAGGCTACCTCCTGACCGATCAGGCTCTAGCCTGATCGGTTATAGTGAGAACCTCGCGACAATTGATCGTTCCCCAGAACGATCTGAATGGTATCCCTGATCGGTCACCATACCGATCAGGAGTCGATCAGTAAGGTTCCCAATCTCACTGTATGCTCCCTGATCGGTCACCAGACCGATCAAACATAGCTGGATCGGTCACCAGACCGATCCACGAGGGAACTCCGTGCCAACTTCCCTGATCGATCACCATACCGATCCAGAGACTCCCAAAACCACCCTAAGTCAAGAGAACAAACTCCCAGCCTTCTCTGACTCGTGCTCAGTCCCCCGGACCAAGACTCCGTGCCCAGTCTCACTCACTGGGACTTCCATCACCTAACCCTCCGAGTTAGGAATTTTCACATCTAGCCCTCCAAACTAGGAATTTTCCACACCTAACTCTCCAGGTTAGGAATTTTCACACCTAGCCCTCCAAGCTAGGTCTTTTCACACCTAGCCCTCCAAGCTAGGATTTTTTCCCACCTAACCCTCCAAGTTAGGACATTTCACACCTAGCCCTCCAAGCTAGGACATTTCACACCTAGCCCTTCAAGCTAGGACTTTTTCACACCTAACCTTCCAAGTTAGGACTTTTCACATGCTAGCGTGCGATCTCCTGATCCACCTGGACTTAATCTGAATTCAACCAAACATGAATCAAACTTAAATCCGTGTCATACACCAAAACAACAATCAGGGTCAGACTGCATCAACAATCTCCCCCTTTTTGTTGTTTGACAACCCGATTTAAGTTTAGGCATTAATGATCAATTGAAGACAGTTCAATTATCGTAAGGGAATCAAAATCCTCCCCCTACAATAACCCTAAACTTAATCAACCATTCTCTCCCCCTTTGTCAAACATCGAAAAGGGTATGGTTATTAAGTTTAAACATACATTCCCCTCAAACACGGGTCTCTCCCCAAATCCAAAATAATCAAAGGTAAACTTTTGAATTGCATATGAAAGGCATATACCATAAATGTATCATGACAACAATGTATATATATTATACAACAATAAGTGTGAATTGCACATGAAAACATATACAGAAATATATCATGGTCAAACATGTATATGTTTCATATAACAAGTAAGGAATGCAGCTGTATCGGACACATAATCCTGATTGGTCTCCGTGACCGATCAGGTTCGTTGATTATTTGATACAGAAATATTTCCTGTTAGTCTGGGGAGCGATCAGATTTCAGAAAAATTTCTGAAACTCTGATACGTTCCTGATCAGACTGCATTAACAATTGACATTCCACAACAGGGATGTAGACTCTATTGATATTCGTCATTTCAGAAAAATTTCCGAAACACGACATTAAGAACAAGAGTCATGACTCAACAAACCCTTTCTTATGAATTTGAACATTCCAACATAGGTTTGTATCAAATTAATATTAGGTTTTGTTCCAACTATAATTGGTTTGTATCAGATGTGTTTGTATCAAAATGATCAACAATCTGATACAATTTGATGAAATGAGATTGATTTGAGGAGGTTTTGGATCACTTTGGAACGATTTGGGAGTTCCTTGATCAGAATTGGTCTGATCGGTCACCAGACCGATCAGAAGGACCCCTGATCGGTCGGTGGACCGATCAGGTCTGATACAGAATGGTTTCTGAAACTGATCAGCTTCAGAAACGGATTTGTTTCAACTCTAAACCCTAATACAATCAGATTTAACTCCTAACAGTGTTCCATTAAACAACATTCATGTTTCTTTAACCAGAATAAACATCATGATTAATGTCCCTTAACTTAGGTTTATTCCCATCAAGTTTCAAGACCTTAAACCAAACAAACACAGCTTTGTATCAAAGCATGATCAATGGGAAAACAAACCAGTCATGGAATTTGAGTACTAACTTTTGAACTATCATAGACTAGGTTGACATGCTGTTCTTAACCAAAGTTATACAAGAAAATTTTGGCTTGCTTGAATCAAATTAACACCAATATATGATTAAATTCCAAAACATGCTTGCATCAAGTTAGTATCAAGCTATGATCAATTTCTAAATTCTGATCAGTTTAATGTATGTTTATAACATGCTCACTCCAACTACTCAACCCCATAATCCTCATTCCTAGTTACTAGAAACAAATCATAACTATTTTCTTTCCAAGTAAACTAAAAGTTAAGCATGGCATACATAGCACCGGAAATACAGTTGATGTAAATGCATCCAATCCTTAGCTATACTCTTCATGATCTCAACCAGAAATTTTCAAACAGAAATTTTCCAACCATGGATGCTAGAAGTAATGAACATGTATTGCTATTTGAACTAGACAATTTCTTCTTTATTTTGAAAGCAAACTTAATCATGGAAGAATTTTAATACTAAAGTAAATTGTACTTAAGCATGATTAAGTACTTTGGCACATGAATTCCATAAAAATCACTAGCCAAGGGATTACATTGTTATAAGAATTAAAGCAATGAAAATCAAATTATCTAATTTGAATTCTCCAAAGCTAATCACGTGGATAACAATTTTCCCTGACCATAGATTTGGAGCACCTGTTATCAACAACCCATGTTGATAGATGCTCCCCCTTAAGCAATGCTTATACAATTCTAAAGATAGAGGTTCTAGGTACCCAAATTTTGGGACCTAATGAACTTTCAATGCAAGACTTTGGCACCCATATCTTAATCATTTTCTTTTTGGCTTTTGAACCTTAGAATTTTTTAATGATCCAAAATGTGTTCTAGATATTAGTGACATGATACTAGGTTCTTTAGGTCGGTAACATATACCGACCTTGTTGTAAACTTCCCTTTGGGAGTTTAGTATCATGTCTAAGGTTTTGGAGCTAGTTGAGAATTTCTCAATAATATTCTTGAGATTTTCAACTTCGCTCTTTAAGTCCTTATTTTCATTTTTCAAGGATCTTAACATGCAAGTCATCAATTACCTCATCCTTAGAGGTTTTTAAATGTTCTACTTCCAATTTCAAAGATTTGATCTTGTTCTTAGACTTTTTGAGCATGTTTGTCAAGCAAGCTATTGTTCTATAGCACTTATCTAGCTCGAGAGAGATTACCTCTTCATCATCCGAAGATGATGAAGGCGCGGTTGAGGAGCTTGATTCGTCTCCACTCTCCTTGGATGACTCTTCTAAGGCCACTAGAGCCACATGACAGTAGGTCTTCTCCTCCTCTATTTTCTTCTTTTTGTCACCTGCCACTAAAGTCAACCCTTTCTCCTTTGGGCTTTGGTTAGAGATCTCATGTAGTTCCATTTCACAAAATAGATCTTCTAACTTAACAAAAGAAAGATCCTTGGAAACCATGTAGGCATCCACCATGGATGCCGACAAGGCATTCCTAGGAAATGATTTAAGGACATACCTTACAAGATCTCGGTTTTCCACCTTTTCATTGATGGAGTGCAAGCCGTTGAGGATCTCTTTGAATCTTCCATGGAGTTCACTTACCTTTTCATTTTCTTCCATGAAAAGGTTTTGAAGTTGGCTGAGAAGGAGGGCCTTTTTGGCTGTTCGGGTTTCATAAGTGCCTTCATGGAGCTCAATGATCTTGCTCCATAGGTCTTTAGCACTTGTGAAGGGACCAACCTTGATTAGTTGGTCCTTGGTCAACCCGCATTGCAAAGTTACCACCGCTTTCGCATCGGCTTCACCTTTCCGGATTTGATCTGCCAACCAACTTGAGAATTCCATCTCTTTTCCCTCAGCATCTTTAGGAGTGGAAAAACCTTCCTTGACAGTAAACCACATGCTGAGGTTGGTTTTGAGGTAAAACTCCATCTTCGACCTCCAATATGGAAAATCAGTGTCGTTGAAGAGTGGAGGTCGGCTGGTGCTAAACCCTTCTCTTCCCATGGCCATCTTTGTTAGCTCTCGGATGTTAAGCCGCTTGAACAAAGCCCCAAGCTGTGATACCACTTGTTGGAACTTGGATGACTAGAGAGGGGGGGGGTGAATGTAGCCAGACACAATCTCATTCACTTTTTGGATTTCTCTGTAGTTAGGGTTAGTAGCAGAGGAAGATAAATACAAAATAGAATATTGCAACAACTAAAACCTTAACCTAAGCACAAGCTCAAAACGCTAACAAATTACAAGGTTCGGGGATAACTTGCCCCTATTCCTTGGCGTGCCCATGAGATGGGCGATCCCTTGATCGTCGGCAGATCAAGCCCCGGAAAATCTGGATAAAATAGCACCTCCTTCTCAGTGGAGTAACCTCTCCACAGCGTTTCAACAGGATAAAGATATTAAGCACAATGACACACAAAGGAAGCTTACAGAGCACTTAGGACAATAAGAACACAAGCGAGCTCCTCACCGAGCTCCACTTATCCCAAATCTCACGCAAGAACTACCTGCTCTTCGTGTCTTCTTGCTGATGGACTCGCCAAGCTCCTTGTTTCTTCCAAGTGCTCAAGTATCAGTATGTTGCTCAAGATTCACAGTTGCTTGCTCAAAAGGGATGGATCAAAGTTGTCGTAAGAGCACAAGTGTTGTTGCCAAAGAACCATAGTCATCCTCTTCGTCTCCCCCATCAGCTCTTAAGTCTCTGCTCAAAACCCAGGTCACAGGCGCCTCTGCAGCTCCCAACTACTCACCAGCTTCTCTGCAAGCCACTCCTGACCTCATCTGGACTCACTGAACTCTCCAGCCAAGTCCTGGTCAACTCGTCAGCTTCCAGCCGTTGCCAGCCCGCGCCATCCGTTGTAACCTGAGAAGAAGAAATGGACAAACCTGCTCCAAGGAAAGACTCCCATTGACCCTCCTTGAGTATTTGAATCCATCCCTGTCATCTGCACACTTAGCAGGTCATTAGCACAGCAAATAAACAGAGAATCACATATCAGAGCAAAGATCAGTAATGTATCAGTAGTAATCAGAACACGATCAGAGCTCTGACAGCGCTTTTGAATTAAAGCTGTCAGCTACTGATCGGTCCCCGGACCGATCAGTGTGACTCCTGATCGGTCACCAGACCGATCAGGATGGGTCCAGACCGATCCCAGTGAGAAACCCGAAATCGCGACGTTCCAGTGATCGGTCACCAGACCGATCTAGCACAAGCTGGGTTTCCTCCAGTGTCTTTCTGCCACACCCCTGATCGGTCACCAGACCGATCGGGGTGGGTCCTGATCAGTCTGCAGACCGATCAGGATACCTCCTAAGCCTGATCGGTTATAGTGAGAACCTCGCGACAATTGATCGTTCCCCAGAACGATCTGAATAGTATCCCTGATCGGTCACCAGACTGATCAGGAGTCGATCAGTAAGGTTTCCAATCTCACTGTATGCTCCCTGATCGGTCACCAGATCGATCAAACATAGCTGGATCGGTCACCAGACCGATCCACGAGGGAACTCCGTGCCAACTTCCCTGATCGGTCACCAGACCGATCCAGAGACTCCCAAAACCACCCTAAGTCAAGAGAACAAGCTCCCAGCCTTCTCTGACTCGTGCTCAGTCCCCCGGACCATGACTCCGTGCCTAGTCTCACTCACTGGGACTTCCATCACCTAACCCTCCGAGTTAGGAATTTTCACACCTAGCCCTCCAAGCTAGGACTTTTCCACACCTAACCCTCCAGGTTAGGAATTTTCACACCTAGCCCTCCAAGCTAGGACTTTTCACACCTAGCCCTCCAAGCTAGGACTTTTTCCCACCTAACCCTCCAAGTTAGGACATTTCACACGTAGCCCTCCAAGCTAGGACATTTCACACGTAGCCCTCCAAGCTAGGACATTTCACACCTAGCCCTCCAAGCTAGGACTTTTTCACACCTAACCCTCCAAGTTAGGACTTTTCACACCTAGCCTTCAAAGCTAGGACTTTTCACACCTAGCCCTCGAAGCTAGGACTTTTTCACACCTAACCCTCCAAGTTAGGATTTTTCACATGCCAGCGTGCGATCTCCCGATCCACCTGGACTTAATCCGAATTCAACCAAACATGAATCAAACTTAAATCCGTGTCAAATACCAAAATAACAATCAGGGTCAGACTGCATCAACAGTCCGGATATTGCCTGTGTGGTCAACAAACTGAGTCATTTTATGAGAAATCCAAACGACACCCATTGGAAAGCACTGATGCGAGTTCTTAGATATTTAAAATATACTATGAACTACGGATTACATTACGGAAGGTATCCCGCACTTATAGAGGGATATTGTGATGCTAATTGGATCTCCGATACAAAAGACTCCAAATTCAGTAATGGATATGTATTCACGATCGGTGGGGGAGTAGTATCTTGGAAATCCACTAAGCAGACATGCATAGCTCGGTTAACAATGGAATCCGAGTTTATAGCACTTGACAAAGCAACTAAAGAAGTTGAATGACTACGAAATTTCTTGGAAGATATTCCAAGCTGGACAAAACCTGTGACCGCCGTACTTATCTACTGTGATAGTCAATCGATAATTGGAAGGGCACAAAGTAGTTTGTATAATGGTAAGTCATGACATATACATCGTCGACATAATACCATTAGACAATTGATCTCGAACAGAGTGATTGCAATCGATTATGTCAAATCTAAGGATAATTTGGCAGATCCCCTAACGAAGGGGCTAAATCGAGATCAAGTATACTGCTCATCAAGAGGAATGGGATTGAAAATCTACAACTAAAAACGACTGTAGCGGTAACCCAATCTTGTTGACTGGAGATCCCAAGATCTTGGTTCAATGGGACAACGAAGTTACAGAAGTTGTGTAACAGCACAAGAGAAATAATTATCTCTACTATCCCAATCCTAGGATGATTTGGTGTTGTCCTACCACATGTAGTGAGGATACGCTTATGCCTTTAATGACTTCTATACCTTTAAGGTGGTGTATGGTAAGATACTTTTGATAGAAGTGTCACCTATGTGAGTGTGAAGGCAGGCCGCTTTAATGAAATACTCATGAATCCAAGATGGTGTCCATGGCCGAAACGGAACCAACCATGAGAACCAAAAGTGGGTGAGATAAGTCTCTGTGTGGGTGTTATTGGCTTAGTATACACCAACAGCTGAGCAGTTCAAGACATCACGTTCACTGCGCAACCTAGTATGTTCGATAGTATTCCACTACGGAAGGTTCAAAGCCACAAGCTAC
The DNA here is from genome assembly GCA_024364735.1 of Boesenbergia rotunda. Taxonomy (NCBI): domain Eukaryota; kingdom Viridiplantae; phylum Streptophyta; class Magnoliopsida; order Zingiberales; family Zingiberaceae; genus Boesenbergia; species Boesenbergia rotunda. The sequence goes on from JAGFNQ010000934.1 coordinate 50,192, forward strand.
CTTTCTAGATGCATTGACTTATCGATTGGACTCTTGTAAAGTGTCTGCATGCATACATGCAATACATGCATTAATTTCCATTCATGTGGGGGATTTTTGGATACGATTTTGTAAAGTAAATTTTTGATGCCATTGATCGTTGAAAGTCAAGTTTGACTTCAAAATCGAAATCTACGTTTTGCGTAGATAAATCTGGACTATTTATTTGATCAAAACCGATTAAGGGTGAATGAGAAATTAATTGTTCAAGATACACTTAAATGAACATTAAGGAAAAAGATGAGGCTTTTAGTCCTACATTGCTAACCGGTGAGAGCCAGTGTTTCCTTATATGTGTTCTTGTACTAATGTTGTTAATACAAAAACACAGGAGGTCTCTACCCTTGGGCGAGCAGGTGGTCGCACCTGCGAGCCCGCCACCCGCCACGCACGCAATGGGCGCAACGCGTGCTTTGTTGGCGCACTTTGCACGTACGCATCGTCGCAAGGAGCATTTAGGAGCTTTAATTTATGCTCCACGTGGCATGTCCGATGACATGTCGTGATCAGGCATGTCGGTGTGACATGTCATGATCAGGTGGCGCCACGTGGCATGTCGGTGACGAGGCAGTGCCTATGTGGCACGTGACTGTGTAGAGAACGATGACTGGATTGGGCGAACAGATGGTGGCCGTCAGATCAAAGATCTGGACAGATCGCAGTAAGGTGCGATCTGGAGCGTCGGATCAAAGATCTGGACAGATCGCAGACAGGTACGATCTGGAGCGTCGGATTCGAATTTGACTGTGAAGAGGGAGGATGGATCTGAGGCGTCGGATTAAATGTTCTAATCTGACGGCTGAGATCAAGATGGGATCTGAAGAGTTATAACTCTTCATATCAAGGGACGAGATTAAAAGACCTTTAAAGGGTTATACCCTTTCGTTATGAACAGTCCAGATTTGTCCGAACCAAAGAGTACTTACCTTTTCACTCAATATAAATAAATCCCTCCACTTGATCATTTCATTCATTCAAGCATTGCAATCTAAAAGCATTTGCACTCATCCATCTTCTGCATCGAGAGTTCATTCCGAGACGACGTCGTTGTATCTTGGAAACGAATTGCTGCTATTCATGAGCACTAGTAGCGGAGCAATATCGTTTTACGGAGATAGTGTTGAACACTAGTCTCGACGTAAACCAATCAGTTTGCTTCTTCCAAAAGCAACCTCCCGAAAGATCCGATGATCTTAAATCGACTAAGTCAAATACCGAGAAGATACAAGTCAGCATCCAACAATTTATATATATATATATATATATATATATATATATATATATATATATATATATATATATATTTGTTGTTGAGAAATGTTGTAAGAAAGATTTCATATCTTCTGCCTCCACTTTATCAATTTGTCATCCCTTCGAAACCAGAGAACACCTTCATTTTGAATTTTAAACAAAGTTAGGGAGCGTTTAGTTTACTTCATTCTCTATTTTTATTTTTCAAAAAATTTATATTTTCATATTTTCTAGAGAATAATTTTATTTCATTCTATAGTTTTTCAGAAAACGATATATCTTTTTTAAAAAATAAGTCTGAAAAATACAAATCAAATACGTTTTCTGAAAAATCGTATTTTATGTAGAAAATGAAAATAAAAAATAAACATACCAAATATAGCTTTAGATTTTCGAATACATAATATTATTAATCTATGAAATCTTATGTGATAAGAAAAGAATAAGGAAAGTTACAATTATAATTACACGATCAGTTGATTAATTACAACTCATTTCTATCAGTTAACTAGTGGTGCATGGATTCAAGTTTTAAAACTGATTAAATTTAGATTAATTGATTTTTTTTTGTCTTGAATTTTAACATGCTATCAAGATCACACTCTTACCTTTGCTCTGAAAAATGATGTTTAAAATGAGAAGGTTTTGTTGCCATTTTATTCTACGATGAATGAAAATGACTCGCAAAACAAGCAAAACACACAGTTTTTGTTTTTATGGAAATGGTGGAAAATTCTTTCATATTTTAGATCTGAAAAAACAGTGGAAATGCCCTAACTCATACCCTTCTGAAGAATCTGTCTCTTTTTTTTTGTCCTGTCCAAGTAAACAGGCTGTAATTCTTCATAAGCTCGATCTATGTATTTGTTCTTTTAATAGCCCTGGAATAGAAGAAGAAGAAGACAAAAAGGTAGAGATGGCCTGTAGCTTTCCCGTACAAGGATTGGATGCAAAAATTGGCATATGTTTCAGACTTTTTTAATTTTTTTTTTTGAAGATAAAGGGCGAATTACCTGACTAATTACAATCAATAAAATTGACCCAAAGAAGTGAAAGAAGAGCAGCAGCAGCACGTCTCTGTGTTAGAAAAATTGATAAAGCACAGAGAGAGAAAGATCACAAAAATCAACTGTTAATAACCTAACTGATGTCTGTAAATAATCATTACTTACCAAACTTGTCGCCTGTAATCTGTCTTAATCCTGTACTTTGACAAATGTGCACAGGAGTCCACTCAACTTGCTCTAGCTTTGAGTCTGATTTACTCTAGCACATTCCACGCCTGTTCTTTGTTGTCTATTTCAGATTAAATCCAATTGGCCTACGACAATGAGAGCAATGTTTTGGCTGTTCTAAGAGTTCGTCCGTGGGCTCACGTGCTGTGACCCAAGTCTTCAGTGATGCGAGCGGGATTTTGCTAGTAGCCAAAGATCAAAGTGGCAGACAGCACCCTCTTGCCATCCCATTTTAATGCCAAGTGTTCTTGGCACCCAGCATTCCATTATTATTCCATAAGATGGCAACATTGTGACTGATGTGGTGCATGCATTCAATTTGTTCAAAAATTGCTGGAGAAGACACCAAATCTTTTTTTACTGGCATGCCCAAATCTAATAATTCACTGTTACAGCACCACTTCTTCCCCTTAAAAAACCCAGCCTGGTTCTATGAGCTCCATCCCGATCCACAAAACTGCTCCTCTGTCCCCTTATTACCATGAGAATGAATGCTGCTCTTGCCGGTCCCACTCCCTCCCTCCACCACCTTCCTCAACCTTCCACCCGATGACCACCACCCCTTTTTCTGCAGTCATTGCCACTTTGGTCACGCATTGGACATGGACCTCGGCGGTGTGGTGAGCATGGATGGGTTAGTAGAAGCAGTCGGTGCTTCCTCGGAGGGTGGCAGTCTACTGTCTTGTTCCCTGACCAACTCTAGCAAGGAAGCCTGCAAGCCGAAAGGGATCCTTGGGTGTGAAGGCTTTCAGAGGCTGGGGAGGGTTGCTGAGTCTCCCCATGAGCACTGTGATTGGAGAGCCTCCAAGATGGCCCGGACTGAGCCAATGGTGACAGAGGCCCATTTTCTTCTCCCTGATGGGGGGCAAATGCTCAGCTTCTCATCAACTTCCAAGCAAGATAGCTTTGTGCTCAAATGTGATGGATCACTGCCTTCTTACTACTCTCCTCCAGCATCATCTTCTCCAAAACCTTGTCTTTGGAGCGCAGGTAACTTAGACCATCATCTCTCAGATCTCTGAGCTGGTGCCTGTTTGATTCCAGTGTTGCTATTCTTCTGGCTTATTTAGTGCCTGTTTGATTCCAGTGTTGCTATTCTTCTGGCTTATTTAGTGAAAAAAGTGTCTTTGTTGTGATGAAAATAATCTCAAGATGGCAAAACGAAAGGGGGAGGAATAGAGAAGAATATACATGATTGTTTGGTGTTCTTGCAGCTTGCTCGACGTTCTCCATCGTGGCATTTTTTTTTCATGCTCATCTTTCATGCCTCTGTGCCTTGCTTGTTTTCCTGTCAAATCCTTATGAAGGTTCTAGCTTGTTTTAACCGTAAAACCTATTCCTTTTTGTTTTTCCTGTTACAGGTTTGTATTCAGAAAGCCATGACGTGAATATGAATGGAGCTTTGACGAGAGCAAGGCCCTTCACGCCATCTCAGTGGCTGGAACTAGAACACCAGGCCTTGATCTACAAATACATTGATGCAAGAGTACCAATACCTTCAAGTCTACTCACCCCCATTGAGAGAAGCCTCAGCTCTTCTGTGTTCCCTCCCTTCTCAGCTGGATCTTTTGGTTCAAGTGCATGTAAAGATTTAGCCATCATTTTTTCCCTCATTATTTGTTTTACCTTAGAAGTTTATTACCTCGAGAACTTCTTAATCATCATGTCAAATATTTTTGTTCTTGAGCTTTGTAGTGGGATGGGGATCACTGTACCTGGGCTATGCTGGAAATACTGATCCAGAGCCTGGTAGATGCCGACGAACTGATGGGAAAAAATGGCGGTGCTCGAGGGATGCAGTTGCCGACCAGAAGTACTGTGAGCGTCATATGAACCGGGGCCGCCACCGTTCAAGAAAGCATGTGGAAGACCAATCTGGCCATGCCGCGGAAGTGAAGCCTTCTGTTACAGCAGTCACTGGCGGTGGAACGTCCAGGGCTGCGCCACCACAGAGTAAACTCACCAAGTCGACAGTTGGTGATTCATGCCCTGCCCCATTCAACACGTATGGAAAACTACTAGTTTACTCTTCTTACCAGTCGATTTCATAGGTTGATTATTTAGTTTATCAACAGCTGTCTCTTGTCGTTTACTTAATTGCCGATCAATTGTGTGCAGGATGATGCTCAGAAAAGAAAATTCAAATGACGGAGGACAAGATCCTGAAAGTCTATCCATACTATCCTCTACTAAACCAAAGTCGGTGACATCAATGGCAATCACAGAACAACACAAAGCAGATTTTCAACTTGTTTCTGCATGCCCTCGTTTCAATTCATCTACTTCTTTCTCTGATAACAACAACCATTTCCCCACTCTGAAGCTTGAAGCCCTACAGCCCCAACCCTATTCGCTTCATCACTTCATTGATGCCTGGCCCCAAGGCCAATCTGATCATTCAACGGTTACGTGGCCTGAGATTGAAGACATGCAATCTGAAAGAACTCAACTCTCCATGTCAATACCCATTGCTTCCTCAAAATTCTCATCGCCCACTTCTCCAAACAATGAAAATGTGACAGTCTCACCCCTTAAGCTGTCACGGGAATATGAACTTGCAAGTGAGGACTCACAGATGTGCATACTGAATGAAGTGAACCAAACACGAGCAAATTGGATACCAATTCACTGGGAGGTCTCCATGGGTGGACCTCTAGGAGAGGTCCTCACAAACACCACCAGCACACCCAAGGATCAAAGTAAGAACTGCTCATCATCATCACTAAACCTCATGCCTGATGGCTGGGATTCGAGCCCCCAGATGCAGTCGTCTCCATCGGGTGTTCTGCAAAAAACCTCATTTGGTTCTCTTACCAGCAGCACAGGGAGTAGCCCAAGGGCAGATAACAAAAAAACTAATGAAAGCTCTGGTGGGAGTTTGTGTGGTGAATTCATGGCCCAGCCCTTGTAGGTCCTTCCGACCATCACCTAACTGTATGATCTTTTCCGAAGCTGCAACTGGAAAAATATATGTAATGTTCACTTATATGCATCACTGAAGACAATGAGACTTGAAAACCTCGATTGGGTTATGTAGTACAATTTGTTTCCTTTTCATTCCCTAGTTTTTCTATGATAATCCTGACTTGTAATATAGTGTGGTTGTATAATTTGACGAGTACTTCCGTGTGAAACCTAAACCTTTATTCAAGGGCTTGCACATATTTGTAGTTTATGCAAAGCAATGTGGATACCTTTCATTTGCAAGAACTTGAAGCAGGTTCAGGAAGCGGCGATTAGTTGATGATGATATGGTTCGTCTTCCAGTGTTATTCAACATGTTTGGCCATGAAAAATCAAAAGGTGTTGAATCTGAGAATATGGATTCTTTACTTCAAGGGGATTCCTACTCCTGAAACAAAACCAGGGAATGCATCTTGAATCAGGAGGTAATAAATCCATTCCTACACCAGGAACACTTGGTCATGCAAAATTGAATTCTATAGAACCTGAGTGATGGTTGAACACAGAAGTTACTTCCTGTACCATAGTCGTTGGCCTGCACACTACCGAAAGGTTCATGCACATGGAGAGGATTGCTTCAAAAGATAGTATTCATTTTCAGTGGAGCACTGCAAGAGATGTATGCATTTAGTGGCTACAAATAGACGTCTCTAGCGTTCAAACTTGAAAATGCACCTCAGCTGGCGTCCGTGATACATCGCTGTAAAGTGGCAGTCTCTGGCTCAAATTCGTGTTGGAGCAGTGGAGGACAGGGAGCCAAATCTGGCGGCAATTTATTGCCCAACTGTACAATTAAACAGTGGGGGTCACCATAAGTGTAGCTCCTTCTCATACTATGCTTCAAATTAAGTGAGAGACCACCAAGTAGCTAAAACAAGGGCCAAGTGGCTCGATATGCAGAAAGAAATAATTGTCTGTTTCTTTGAGCAAGAATTTAGAAAAATGGACCCACGACATGTGATGCAGGAACTGTATTCCCTGTAGGAGAAAGAGGCTTAAACAATATATGGTATTTAACGCAAGAGGTGGACATTCGGGTAATTATCTAACTAGAAAGCATAGGGTGAAAGTTAAGAAATTGCCTGAATGCCTTGTGCGTGAAGAAGTTTCCTGCTGTCTGTTGAGGAGAGCATTGGAATGAAGTGAGATGGCCGTTGAAACAGCAACAGAATGAGGAGCTGATTATTTAAAAAGGCGTTCAACTAAAAATGAAGTGATGAACTGAATTAGGGATGACAATTTTTCCCATGAGTTCGGTGCTCCGCAGGAAAAATCCGAAACGGGACGAGTTCGGTGGACGTTATCGGATATGGGTTCAGATTCGGAGATTTTTTTAAATCCCCGTAGTAAATTAGGGGCGGGTATAGAGATGCTATCTCCATCTCCAATCTTACCCGGATAGCTCCGATAATCCAGATAATAATAATAATACTAATATTATTATCATAATATAAGTATATTTTACATAATATTTCATAATATCTAGAGTTAAATTTTAATAGCGAAACAATTTAAAGCGAGGATTGAGGTGAATATAGAGATTTAATCCCCATGGGGTCAGGATGAAGATTCCCCGATTAGGTAAAATCGGAGATCGGGATAGAGATGGGGGCGGGGATACAATTCAGGACAGAGATGACAAATCTATCCCGCCCCACCCGATTGTCATCCCTAAATTGAACCTAAATGAGTGCAAGGATAAAGAAACAGTAAACAAAATAGACTTATAAAGAGTGAAGCTCAAAATAAATGCACATCAATTTAGAATAGATGAAATACAATATGATTGTCCCAAACAAGGAGAACGTGCACCAACATTAACGTGGGGAATGCATGATGAACACTTAACAAAAACAGGGGAACACTTCGCCCGCAAGCCACAAACTTTAAACATCACACGGAACTTTAAGAGTTTTCATTTTCTCCGACATTGCCTTTAATTTGGTGAGAAGGGCAACTTGTAACCCTGTCTTCTCCACAAATGTCACGCCAAACCGCTGAATATCCTCTTTAAGTTCGTTGAACTTGTGCTTTTCTTCATTCAATTTGCTTGCTAATTCTTCTTTTTCAGCTTTGATCAGCTTGTTCTCTTGTTTGGACAAGGAGAGAGCTTCTAATAAAGAAGATTTTTGGTCTTTTAATAGGGTGCATTCGGTTTCCATGATGGTACACTTTTCTCTTAGCGCTTCTAGTCGTTGTTTATTGAAGTCACATTCAGCTGCCAAGGCATGACATATTTTAGTTGTTGCGTCTTCATCCAATGCCGGTTCCTTCAGGAAAATTCAATATATTCAGATGCATATCCACAACAAGAATTGGAATTCCTATCATGTGCAATGAAAAAAAAATCTTAGGAATTATACTCTTATATCATGAACATATCCACAATTACAACAATAATCAAGCCTCTATGATACTAAGTGAGGTCAGTTTATAAAGATCCTCCTAAACTATTAAATTTTATCTCCTACTATATCCTTCTCTATATTTAAATAAACAAATCGACAATTGCTACATTTTTAACAATGCAATAATTATCTATATCAATAATTTGACAAAAATAAATAACATCACAATAAGTAGGGTCAGTTTATAAAGTTTCTCCTAAACTACTAGATTCTATCTCCTTCTATATCCTTCTTTATATTTAAATAAACATATCCATAATTGTTACATTTTTAATAATGCAATAATTATCTATATCAATAATTTGACAAAAATAAATAACATCACAATAGTTCACTTTTGACACAAATATACAAGTGAAAATGATGAATAGGACATATAAACCAGCACGGGTTACATGTGCAAGGTTAAAAAAAGCAGAAACGTTGACTTACATGAGGCATACGAACTGATGGCAATGGTCGGCGTTTCATATCCGGTGTCACTTGAAGCATATCAAGATCAGTGATGCAGCCTTTGTTTAACCGCATCCAGAGATCCTCATCGTCTGTGTTACCGAAAGATTCAAGGCTAGGGCTTGAATCAAGTTCCATGAAGCTGCTTGATCGTTTCGCGACAAAATCATCTCCTACTGCTTTAAAATTGGGAGTTCTGAGTACCTCACCTTTTGATACACTCGTATCATCAAACATGGTTGCAAAGCTGATTTTTTGCTAAAAAATTCAGATGTGAAGTTGATCAGTATCAGCCCAACAACTCGTCACTTCAGTAGGTGATCAGCAATGTTTAGTAAATTAGTAGGTTAATCGAATCACCTGAGTTGAAACTGAAGCGTAGTCTGAAATAGAGAGACTGCCAAGATCTTCTAACTTCTTTTGCTGATCCTTTATGCAAAGTTCTAATGCTGCACGTTTTTTTCTTTCTTTCTCAAGTTCCATTGCAAGTCTTTCACGTTCTAATTCTGACTGGTTAGCAGTCAATAAGGAAATAAGATGGATTTAACTAAAACGATTGATCTCACACTTCGTGTATAACTTCAAACTTTTTCAACGCATCTTGTAGCTAAACAAAATATTCATACCTTGTGCATATCATTCCGTTGCTTCAAGATAACTTGTTCCAATACTTCTGAATGAGAACCCTGAATATAGCATGTACGAACTATATGTTTGAAGTAATTTTAGTGATAATTAATATAAATGAAGTACAACCTGAAGCTTTTCACGTAATTCTTCGATCTCTTGTTTTTGTCGTTTCAGTAGAGCAGCATCAGTTAGAATCTATAAGACCAATAAGAAGTACTTAACATCTAATTAGGGCTACAAACAGATACAACAAAATACCTCGAATATACTTCATATTCTGATTAGCCTACAGGTTTAACTTGATTCCACAAACATGCAGCTAACTATATGGTAAAAGATACAGAAACATAAACTTTCTTAGTCATCCTACGAACTTTTCCATAGAATTAGCCCATTCAAACATATTTTCTGAACAAATATCACATAGGAAATGTTACTGGTATCTAGTTTTCGAAAGTTAATTGTCAAACCAAAATGAGAAACCAACCTCATTCACTTGGGCACAATTTGTGATTCGTTTGGCTCTGCTTGCAAATTGAAGGGTTCCTCTACTTTCTTCTACATGAACCTATAATTTATCAATAATCAGCCCACAATATGGAAGAAAATTAAGAATTTCAAAAAAGTTGTATTAGGAACTACCTCTTCTGGTGCAACAGTACAAATTATAGAAGTTTTTGAGTTACCACCAAGTGCTGGTTGAAGAATGCGGGTCAGCTTACTATCACGATATGGAATGTGCCCCCTATACAATTAAATAGCTATCAACAACTGTTTGGACTCTTGAAGTAACATTTTTACATTTCATTAATTGAATTGATACTTATCCTGTAATTTATTTTTATAAGTAAAGTGACTTGCATAAACTTTAGAGTCATGATGAGTTACTAAATGTATAATGAAACTAATAAGTTTTCAACAAAAGAATGAGACATAATCTATGTTGCTTAGCGATGCTTATTCTTTAAGATAGAAGGAATACTAAATCGATTAAGATCTTAAAGCTCATTGCCAGTGGGTTTGAAACCCTCATTCATTAAAATGGAGTTTGTTATATAGAGATTTATCTATATTGCTAGATAAATTTTGTAAAATACCAAATATTTTTTTATTTTATGAGTATAGAGCCATGCGTAAGATGTACCATAGTAAGAAATCAAAGATAAGTCAAAATTCACACTCCAGTTTGCACCATTATAATGAAATAGGAGAACAATCAACTAGTGAGAAGTTTGAGTACCTCTGTTTTCCACTCTCGCTGAGTTTGTTGATCACATTTCCTAGAATCATTAAGCTCTTATTAATGTGTTTCCCCTCCCTAAGTCTAGCTCCTCCTGCGCCTGTTTTAGCAACCCTCTCTGAACCAGCTAAATCTACTAAATTCTGTTAAAACAAAGCATAAGGTTTGCTTTTGAGATGATTGCATGATTTTGGATCTGAAATAAAAGAAGAAACACACCAGAACAGATACACGAATAGCATCTGCATTCGATACATCTCCAGCTTTCATGGCATCTCTAGCGCTACTTTCAATAACCTAACAGGAGTTCATTTTGAATGTCATGGAAATATAACATAACAATGACCAGAAAAAAAATAAACATAATGAAAGAACAAACTTAGGTTCCATACCATCCTAAATATAGTATGTGATCTGCTGCTCCGAGCGTTCATGTTAGTTTCACCGAAATGTCTATTTGCTGCAACCAAAATATGACATTCACCCACAAAACCATAAATTAATGATTTAGTTTCGACACAACTCATTGTCTAAACCTTCTCCGAGTTTGAGTAGCTCGATCACTTGCTCAGAACAGTTGACAATCTCCTCTCGTAGACCCGCCACATAGATCCCTCGCTGAATCCAGAATGCAAAAGATTTTATAGCCATTTATCTCCTGAATATATCTTATGGAGCAACTCTCACCTCCAAGCTCTCATGAACAAGGAGTTTCTGGTTCCCAAGAGATAATAGATCATTGATCTCTTCATTGTAAATCTCCATATACGAGACCCTAATCAAGAACTCGCGATCCGTAGTCTGTTTACACAGCGAAAACAAAAACAGTTTTTGAATTTGTTTTTTCACCAAAAGAAGAAACTAAACCTAGCTAGGAAGCAAGTCGAATGACACACCATTTCGATTGTACGGAATACATCCTTGACGCCAAGAGGGATGATTCCAGGATCCTCTTCCGAGCCATTCATGGTGAATGTTTTCCCGCTGCTCGTCTGCCCGTAAGCGAAAGCAGTACCTAGAAGAAGCTAATTCGATGAATCCCCCTAGTACTGATGGCAGAAAGGAGACAACTGAACTCACCGTTGAAACCATCGATGGCGGCTTGGATGATGGATTTGATGAGGAGATCGTAAACCATCGCGTTGCTATAGCTCGGATCGAAGACATAATCTGATAAAAATTAAAACAATAATAAGCACAAACAAAGATCAGGAGACACTGTCGAGGCGCCGACATAGATTCACCGAAAGCAAAGTTGACGCCGGAGATCGGGGTTCCAAGGGGACGGTGAAGGGAGATGCGATTATCGTCGACCTTCCAAATCCGATCGGGGGACGTATCCACGGCGGCTGGGGGACGGAAGCGGACGGCGACGGAGATCTTCTCCATGGGCTGGGCAAGACTCCAGAGAGATCCAGATCCTGACGGGAAGCTGCAAGGGGGCATTCGATGGCCGATGTGTGTTGAGCGGGGAAAACGTTTGAATAAGTTTGCTTGTCGACACCCATCAGGCCTATCGTTGGACTTACATGGGCTTACAAGCCAGATCAAATGGAGCGTAGCCTTTTAACAGCTTGTAAAATTTGATTTACTCGGCGAGTCCCATCGATGCGTTGAATATATTATAAAAATGATAACGTAAATTTGTAATATAAAACTCAACGTAAATAATATGACATCTTAATTATAACGATTTTTGACATATTCACTATGCCCCAAGTTATAATTTAATTCAAGGCGGCGACCGGAGATCTCTGTCGGTATCGAGGCGATAATCAGACGTGTACATGACAAGTGTCATGTCATTCACATTGAATTTCACACTGTAAATCCATGCTCTCTATTGTAGCTCAAAGAAGAGCCTTTTAAAAGAAATCATAAACCACATAATATGAAATTTAGAATGATCGATTAGGGTCTGGAGTTATGGTACGGAAAGATAATTAATTATCTATTAAATATCCATGATTTGATTCTTAGTTTTGACGAATTTTATAGAAATTTGTTCTCCAATGGGACGCACAATCGTGGAATGTTGAATTTTTGGATCGTCTATTGTAGTACTTCTTGATTTATCCTAGTGGTCAGTGAAAAATTTTTATAAGACTAAATCGATGATCTCAGATTTGACATTTTCTTAGAATGATCGATTATCGACTATCGAGTAAATTGAAAATTATACGTGGTGGGTGGCTCAAAAGCCTAGCATACCTAACTCTAAATTTTATCTAGAGGTAAAATTCTTACCAAATATACGGTAATTGAGATCGAACATAGATACTAATTTAACACACTTTCACTTCACCGCATCCCGGGTACAAGAAGAGCCTCAAAGAATCAAAGAGCCAATGATTTAGTGATCAAATAAATCAAATGTCAGTTGACAAATGTGGTGCCCGTTGCGGTAAGGACTGAATAGCTCATCATATTAAATGAATAAATTTAAATATAAGGTGAGAATAAGTATAATTTCTTATAAAAAAATAACTTAAAATTTAAATTATATATTTATATATATATAATTTTAATATATTATAGGCTGAGATGTTATGTACCTGTGTAGACCCGGAGTGTCTGGATTGAATTCAGACGCTTAGATTCAAATCCAAACGGATTTGAATTTAGTAATTTTTTTTGAGAGTAGGGATATATTATATATATTTTGGATTTAAGATTTAGAATTGAGTTATTGTTAATTTAAGCCAATAAAATTTTATTTCTACGGTTCAAACTTCTCTCTTGGATTATAGTAATCAAAATAAAAAATTTTAGATGCTCACGAATATATATATATATATATATATGTGTGTTTAGTATTTAAGATTTTAGGATTTAGGGATTGAATTATAGTGGATTTAAACTAATAAAATTTTTACTCTAAGATTTAACTTTCTTTCTTGGGTTATAGTATTCAAGATTTTAAATTCTAATCTTCACAAAATATAGTAATATATTTAAGATTTATATTAGAAAATTTTGATTTAAAAAAAAAACAAAAAAATGAGCTGGGCGACTTAGTTTAAAAAAAATTAATTAGAGCACCTAGATTGCAATCCAAGCATCTCGAGTAGTGTCTAAACAAATCCACAACGTAAGGTCTGCAAGATAACACCATTCTATATATATGTGTGTGTGTATATATATATGGGGAATTTAGCCTTAAATCCCTAATCAGAAATATGAATTCTCCTTCAGTCTCCATGTCAGCCAAATATCCTTTCTACTCCCTGACAATACCTGTTTCTTCGTTTAAACTCCCTCTTATATGAATTTACCTAATTGCCCTTCATTTACTTTCAAACTCTCTCCACTTCATATCTTCTTCCCGGCTTGGAGCTGCGTCGAAAGAAATCGACGACCGTCGAAATCACTTCCGATGAGCGTTGAAGTCAAAAATCGGAGAGGCGACAACCAGAGGAAGACCCGCCTATCACCTTCAACCCAAGAATCATCGATTCGAAGTGCCTTTCATCTTCGACCAAGTGAAGACCCGCCTTTCACCTTTAACCCAAGAATCATCGACGAACATCGGGTTTGAAGAAGTAAAAGGTGGTAATCGTAACAACCAGAGGAATACTAACGTGAAGAAGTGGTCTCGTTGTATTTCAAAGGCAGAAATAGACATATCTCAAGTAGAAGGTCGGTTATGTTTCTATGTCCTAAATTTTGACCTATTTGTTAATCTTGTTTGTAGAATGAAATTAAGATACTTGTTTAGGCATGTTTCTGTAAAATTGTGTGAAAAATCAAAGTTTTAGTTCATGAGTGTTGTTGATTTTATTAGGTTGAATTAAATTAGATTTTTTGGTGTTCAAATTATAATTTATCTGAATGAGTTTGTATTATCTCTTCTTCAATTCAAGTAATGAATATGATATCTGTGTATTTTGTAGTGATTATCAATAAATTGAGTAATGTACCCAATTTAAGCACTTTGATGGTCAGAAGGTTTGGTTTGTACTTTAGGGTATGAATGAGTAAATGTGTTTGTATTTTATCTTCTCTAATTGAATGATTGAATGAGTTATGTGGTGATTATATAATTATTATCAATAAACTAAATAATATACTCAATTTAAGTGGTATGATACCCAATTTTGTATGGTTTGTACATGATGGTATGATTAATAACTTAATTTATTTTCGTTTAATTTAATTTTTATGCAGATATGAGAAAAAAACTCTTACAGGGAGCACCATGGAGGCTAAGGCAAAATCTATGGTGAAAGATAAGGGAAAGCAGCAAACAATATTTTTCGCATTGCTCTCCTGGATATTTCAAAGATGTACTGGGTGAAGTGTTACCAATTATGAGTAATAAGCAAAAAGAGAGGATTAAAAGCACTCCACTTGCTCCATGGCTCGAGATACCTAAGATGCCTATAAGTAATACTAGAGTTGATTTAGTTTTAAAGAGATTCCAACTATTGCCTTCTCGTTCTTTCTTGTTTGGTGATAGCATTATAGTTCCATTCACTTCGACTGTGTTTAGCATTGCCCTTGGTTTGGCCCATGTGGGGCAACCACCGGTTGATCTAGATGTGAGCATGGAGTCCAAATTTGTTCTTAGGCTATTTGGAGGAAAAGTTGGCAACATAAATATGACCATGATTCATGATAATATGCGGTCATTAGCTGGATCTGAGAAGGAATCTGAAGTGGGTGATTTTGTTAGGCTGTTTATTTGTCTTCTATTTAACTGTGTTATTTTTCCTGTTAGTAACTATTCCACTCCTCGATTTATCGTGTCCTACATTGATAACTTGACGAGGGTCTTTGATTATTCATAGGGAGATGCAACATATAGATTTTTGTGCCACCAAATTATCTTGCATACCAGTAATGGCAAAAGAAATGGTGGTTGCAAAATGTATTTAGATGGTTGTACTGTTGGTTTGATGGTGAGTTTTTAATTTTTCAAGTGCAATTGTGATATGTTTAATATTATTATATTGATCTCTGTATGTATTCAGGCATGGCTATATGAAAGAATTTATTCATTTGGATATGCACGTTCTTTATATTGTTTCCCCCAGTTATTTCGCTAAGAACGGAGTAAGATATCAATCAAATATGATGTTGCTGAGAGATTATTTTCTAGAATTGATTTTAGTAGGGTAAGTTGTTATGTTTTTAGTATGTTTTTTGTAAATATGCTTGTAGAAGTGACATTTTATTTATAATTGTGAAAAGGTGTTAGATATAGTACCATTTCCAAATGAGGAGATACTCTTAAGTGGCAAATAGGTAACTTCTTCTCTAAATATAGAAATAATAAAATTATTATGTTAAATATTGATGATAAGATATTTTTTGACTAGATTACTTATATTTTTCAGGTGCCACTTTGTGCGAGTTGTTCTGGATTTTCTAATACTCAGAGGTTGCTTTAACTAATTGTTGTAGTTAAGAGCAATGAGGAGGAGGCCGAAAAGGTGAGTGAGGATTTTATTTTAGAAGAGAAGATTGTTGAGGTTGAAGTGGGTGGTGAAAATGAACTTGCTGGATTGCAGAAGTTGAATGTGGAAATGACAATTGCCAACATTGATGATAATGTTGATTTGATGATAAAAAATGTTATTTCTGATTTAAATAAAGAAATACAAGATTAGTAGGATCTGATTCAGAGAATGCTTCAGCTAATAAGAGGCACAGTGGTGATGGATTTGAAGTAGAAAAAAAAATCTGTGTCTAGAGCTGATTCCGGCAGTGGTTCAAGAGAAGAGCATGTTTCTAGTAGTGACGTTGCTAGTTCGAAAGCAGAGAAGATCAGCTACTTTCAATCTTCTATTGTGGATACTATAAGGACTAGAGCTGATCGTGTGCCAAAAAGAAAGGAGTCTATGTTTGTGACTCCTAGCTCAACACCAAAACGTAAGAGGAAGGGAAAAAAATAGGTAGATGAAGTCTAAATCCGAGATTCATTATTTTGAAATCTACTAGTTTTTGCATGTTATTGTATATTATTACTAACTACGTATAGAATTTAGCTTACATTACTAACTATGTTTTCATATAGGTAAAGTTTATAGTAAATGTTAAGGATAGGGAGAGTCCTCCCAAGACTACATTGGATGTATATAAAAAGAGAACCGATTTTTATGGACATCAAGAAACATCTGAAGAAGAGAGAAAGTTGTTGATAGACTTTCTCACTAGGGAAGAATTGGAGTACGTTTATTTTCAATATGTGAATTTTTTCTAAACACTTCTTATCAATTTAGTAATGTTATTTTTTACTCCCCGCAGTGTTGTCATATGGCAAGATAAGTTCCTAAGCTTAACTCGATCTACATTCTGTTCTTTTTTATTTGGTGAATCTGTTGATAGTCAAATCATAAATGTTTAATGAAGATTATGAAAAAACATAGTCCAACTTATGGATTTGAGATTTACTGTATGGACACAAATGTATAGGTTTGTAGCATTATTGCCCAGCTTCACTCACCAGGACTTCGTGTCCAGTCCGCGACCTCCATGATCAGGACTTAGTGCCCAATTCTTCGAACCAAGATTTATTGTCTAGGTTAATTAGGACTTTTCTTCACTTTGGTACTGATTTCTTGACTACCATTCTCTTGTTCAATGTATCACTAACTTAAGCATATTGTTAAACATTGAAACACTCGAGGAGGACATCACTGATACATCTTGCACCAATAATCTCCCCCTTTTTGATGTTTGACAATATCTTAACTTAGATTGGATTAAAGGGTTAAGTTATGATCCTTGGGATAAAATGGAAAAAATTGATCTAAGTTTTGATCCTTGGAAAAACATTTTGATTTAAACTTTGATTCTTGAAAAAAAACATTTTGATTTACATTTTGATCCTTTGGGACAAAAATTTATAACTTAAGCTCACTCTCCCCTTTTGTCATACATCAAAAAATGACAAAACAAACTTGCACCAATAATGAAATTTTCAAAAACAATTTTTTTTTAAAGTACTTAGGATAATTCTTTGAAAGCATATAATTTTTGAGAAAATATTTCACAACTCTTCCCTTTTTATTTGAAAAAGACTAAGTACTAGTAAAAAAAAACTGCACCAAAAAAAATTATACTTTAAAAAGTATTGTGCACTTGGAAAAATATTTTGTACTTTTAGAAAATATTTTGAACTTAGAAAATTTTCCACTTAGAAAAATATTGCCTTAGAAAAATTGCACTCATAAAAGATTTTCACTTAAAAAAATTATGCACTTTAGAAAAATATTTTCACTAAGAGAAATATAGTGCATTTAGAAAAATTAGTATTTTGAAAGAAATTTGCACTTAGTACTTTGAAAAATGTTTTTCACAAAAAATTTGTACTTTGAAAAAAATATTGTGCACTTTAGAAAAATATTAGTATTTTGAAAAATATTTTACACTTTTGAAAAATATTAGTACTTTGAAAAATATTTTGTACTTAACAAATATTAAAAATAATCTTTTAATATTATTTTTGTTTTGAAAGCATAATATTTTACTTGACTTGGTTTCTTTTCCAGTCTGACACAATCCTAGGAAACCTTGTTAACCACAAGGACATTTCCCTAAGTGTCCTGGAAATTCTCCAAACTCAAGTAAATATTATTTCAAATTGATTCCAAAAGATAAAAGGATTTTGAAAATAAGTTCTTGACTTGGATTCTTTTCCAGTCTAACACAATCCTAGGAAACCTTATTAACTACAAGGACATTTTCTAAGTGTCCTGGAAAATTCTCCAAAAGTATGATTATTTTTAAAAGTGATTCCATAAAAAAGATAAGTTTTTGAAAGTGATTTTTATGAAAAACAATGACTTTAAAATTATAGTATTTTAAAGAAAAAATACTTATGTTTTCAAAAAGATTCTGAAAATACAGTGTATGAAAATATTTTGAAATGTTCAATAATTCTTTTAATTTGACCTCCCCCTAAACTTGACACAGTCCTCAAAAGCTTGTTGACTACAAGTAATCTTCCTCTGAGTCTTAGGGTTTGATTAAGACTAAAAGAATTATCTAATAATTAAAAATTATCAGAGAATATAATTACTTTCTTTTGACTTAGACTCCCCCTAAATCTGACACAATCCTAGGAGTTCTTGTAGATCAAGAAGAAAACTCCCTATGTGTCTTTCAGGATTTATCATAATCAAAAGATAAATTTAAAATAATTTCTGACCGATTTTTGAAATGATAGTATGATAATTTTCAAAGAAATAGTGATATAACAAGGTTTTTGAAACACATTTTGAAAACCTTATTTTGAGATGATAATAAATTTTTAAAGCATAAGGTTAAAAAAAACTAACCTTTTTTTTAAAAAAAACTCCCCTTGTATTCGACACCGTCTGACTCTATCTAAGTGCCTTAAGGGACTTTAGTGTTGACCTAAAAGGCTTGTGTCTAATTGTGTAGGTCAAACAATTTTTTGAAAGGATATAATTTTGAAAATGTATTGTATATAAGCAATTAGACAAGCATGAAATCCATAAAAACATTATTATGTTGAAACATTATTTTGAAAATAAATGTTTAGAAAAATATCCTAAGAATTTTGAAAACAATTTTGCATCTTTCAATTTATTAGTCCTTAACATTTCACCCATTCTAAATGTCTCAGTACAAGCAAGCATGGTTGCCTTATGGGTGTATTGTGAGATGCTTGAGTAATTTTTTCTTTGAATTAATGTTAAATCTAAGATTTAATTAAAACTTGTGTTAGATTCAAATTTACCAAATAGTAAATAAAAAATGAGTTTCGATAATTGGCTTCCAGGTCTTGGCGAGGCACAGAGACCTTCTTTGGTCGTAGCCTTATGTTGGTGCCGGAAGCACCAAGATCGAACCTGTGTTTTGATAATGACAAAGAGTTCATAAGTTAAGATTTTGTTGTGATCTAATGATGTTACTCAAGTGTACAAGAAAAGTCCTAGGTCAACTAGGCATCGAAGACCTGGTGAGTGAGGTTGGGCAATAAGTCCTGGTCGTGGACTAGGCACCGAAGACCTGGTGAGTGAAGCTGGGCAATAAGTCCTGGTCGCGGACTGGGCACAAAGACCTGATCCGGGGGATTGGGCAAAAGTCCAACCAGAGGAGTCGGTTGGCAAAAAGGTAAACTCTCCTGAGAGGAGTAGGTGAGGACGCGTTCCCCATAGGAGGGAACACTAGGCGTTGGTTCGACCTAGAGATCCATTTTGGAAGCCCAAAGTCAGAACCAAGACAGCTCCAACTGTTAATTGTGCTTAACAATATATTATTTGTCTGTTCTTTGTGTTTTGGAACTAACCCTGGTTGCAGGAACAAAGGGTGAATGTTTCCTGCTCCCAGGCGCCTGAATGAGGTCAGGCGCTGTTTGAACAGGCGCCTGTATTGTGACAGGTGCCCTAGACAAGGGTGTCTCCAAGCCATCTCCAAGCAAGCCTCCACGTCAGCATCTGAGGCGCCTGTGTTGATACAGGCGCCCCAGTCAGCTCAGGCGCCCAAGTTGAAGGGATAAGCGCTGGCCAAGTCTGCAGATGGAGTTTTGCATAGGGAAGGCCACGTGTCTGGCGCCCCCTTCAACACAGGTGCCCCAGGACTTACTATATAAAGGGGTTCACCCCTTGCTTCAGAACACAACTGCTTCCAATGATTTCTCTCAAGCGCTCTGCTCAAACACTCCGTGCTCAATACTCAAGCGCCAACGATAACCCGCGGCTCCGATTTTCAATCTTCTCCGATCGTCGGTATAAAGTCTTAATTGCTGTATTTTCTTTAAATTATGTATTCAATTTCAAACTTGTAATATTTTCTCGGAATATAGAATTGCCCATCGTAAATAGTTAAGGACCGTGGGCCTTGGAGTAGGAGCCGATCGTGACTCCGAACCAAGTAAAAAATCGAAGTGTTAGCATTGAATTTTTCCGCTACGCAATTGCTCTCATTTTTTCGAAAAATTGTCTATCGATACACCCCCTATCGATTCTAAACGATCCCACAAGTGGTATCAGAGCTGGTGGCTTAAATCTGGTGCAACCACCAGTTGAGCAATTTTTTAGATTTTATTGAATTTTAAATATTTTTTCCGTTCGTAATTTTCTCGTTAATCGAGGTTGGTGCAACACCACTCGATTTTTCTTATTACTATTTTTTTTTGCTGCACTACTAATCCAAGACTTAGTCTTGGGACAAGTTTTTGGTTGTAAATTTTTCAGTTAAAATTCCATAGCCAACCAAGAGTGGAACAGTGCCCGTCCACCGCTTTTTTCCGGCGAGAATTTCAGTTTTTGGAGAAGTCAAATGGAATCTCATCTGAAGGCCCATATGGACATATGGATGATAATCCAAATAGGATTCTCTTTTCCTGCAGAAGATGGATTATCAATCGCGTGGGACAAACTGGATGAACCAACGCTCAACAAGATTAAGACAGATGCAAGGGCGACTACAATCCTACAATGTGGCCTAACCATAGAACAATTCAAGCTAGTTGGACCATTTAGATGTGCTAGAGAAATTTGGGAGAAGTTGATCAACCTACATCAAGAGAACTCAGATGAAGAAGAAGATCAGGTAAGCTATTTCACGCTCTCGGCTCAAGCACAAGTAGCTGAGACAGAATCGGTACCCGACTTCGAAATTGACTTCGAACCAGAATCAGAAGATGAGTCTGCTATGATAGAATCCGCACTCGACTTCGAAATCGACTTCGGACTAGGATCAGAAGATGAGTCTGACAAGATGGTACCCGACTTCGAAATCGAACCAGAATCAGAAGATGAGTCTGCCAAAACAAAATCGGTACCAAATTTTGAATTTTTTTCAAAATTAAGATTAAATGAGCAAACTAATACTGCAATGGTCGAGGAAAGTATAGTTTCTATTGCAGGGAGAACTCCAAGAGAACCACAGAAGAATAAGCCACAACCAATATCTGAGTCCGACTCAGATTCGGAGTCTGACAATAATAAGACAAAACTGGTCCAATGGGCTCGTGACTACTACAAGATGCTGAAGAACTGAACAAGCAAAAGGAAGATGGCTAAAATTAAGGGGGAGATTCCCAACGAGGAATCAAAAGGTAACATTGCAGATTTAAAGTTTAAAAGTCATATAGTATGTTTTAAGTGCAGGGAGAGAGGACACTATAAAAATCAGTGTCCTACTCGTAAGAGTCGGTCTTCACCACCTACAATGAAAGGAACTTCCAAGGATACTGGACAAACAACCGAGAAAGGTAAATTTACCTTATATGAAAATCCAATATTTACCTCAAATAGCGTAATTGAATCATATAGATTAGTTAAGACAAATTTCTGAAAATTAGAACAAGAAAATGAAACTTTGAAATGTAAGGTTAATATGCTAGAAAATTTAATTCATAATCTTGCTGATTTCGAAAATTCGGAGTATTACTCCAATTATAACTTTACTTAGATATTTTTTGCTTTAATTGCTTGTTGCATGTTTATTTTTTTTGGCAACTTTATTATGCTTAGACTTAGGAATAGTTAGCTTAAGGGCAAAAGACTTACTTAAAACTTGAACAACATAGTATTAGGTGGAGGTGAGATGATAGTGTTGATGCAGTCTGATCCTGATTGTTATTTTGGTGTTGACACCGATTTTAGTATAGGTTGATGAGATGATTATGATTAAGTCATGGTCGTGGACTAGGAATACCTAGTGGGACTAGGTGGATGGAACCCTGGCTTGGAGGGCCAGGTCCTAGCTTGGAGGGCTAGGTGGATGAAATCCTAACTTGGAGGGTTAGGTGTGGAAAAGTCCTAGCTTGGAGGGCTAGGTGGATAAAATCCTAACTTGGAGAGTTAGGTGTGGAAAAGTCTTAGCTTGGAGGGCTAGGTGGATGAAATCCTAACTTGGAGGGTTAGGTGTGGAAAAGTCCTAGCTTGGAGGGCTAGGTGCGGAAATTCCTAACTCGGAGGGTTAGGTGATTGGAAATCCCGGTGAGTGAAGCCAGATCTTGGTGAGTGAAGCCAGGTTGACTGAAGTCCTGGTGAGTGAAGCTGGGCACAGAGTCTTAGTCCGAGGGACTGAGCACGAGTCAGGGGAGGCTGGGAGCCAGTTCTCTTGACTTAGAGTGGGTTTGGCCTAGCTTGGAACGGTCTGGTGACCGATCAGGGAAGTTGGTACGGAGTTCCCTCGTGGATCGGTCTGGTGACCAATCCAGCGATGTCTCATCGGTCTGGTGACCGATTAGGGAAAATACGGTGACTTTGGCAAACCTACTGATCGGCTCCTGATCGGTCTGGTGACCGATCAGGGAGTATACAGTGAGTTTGAAAAACTTTCTGTGCGGCTCTTGATCGGTCTGGTGACCGATCAGGGTTACTATTCAGATCATTCTGGTGAACGATCAAATGTCGCGAGTTCCTCACTATGACCGATCAGGATGGAGCCTGATCGGTCTGAGAATGTCCTGATCGGTCTGGTGACTGATCAGGAGGTTTGGACTACGAAGCTGGGAAATCACCCTGCAAAGGGGTGGATCAGTCTGGTGACCGATCCACGACTTGGGATCGGTCTGGTGATCGGTCCCGGAGAAGTCACAATTTCTGATTATGCGTTGGGGACCGATCATGATGGAGCCTGATCGGTCTGAACCCAGCCTAATCAGTCTGGTGACCGATCAGGAGTCACTCTGATCGGTCCGGTGTCCGATCAGTAGCTGGCAGCTTTAATTCAAAAACGTTGTCAGAGCTCTGATTACGTCTGTTTCTTTGCTGATTCACTACTGATCTCTGCTCCTATCTTATGATTGTTGATACTCCATTGATTTGCTGAGCTAATGAGCTGCTAAGTGTGCAGGTGACTTAGAGATCATCCAAGGGAAGTCAAACGAAGGTTTTCTCTATAGCAGGTTTGTCCGTTTGTTTGCGCAGGTTGTAACGTCCTTTGGCGCGAGCTGCAGCGGCTGAGGAGCTGATGACCTGGGGCTCAACTGGAGGGATTTCAGTGAGTCCAGAGGAGGTCAGGGGTAGATGGCTGCTGCAGGTGAGCAGCTGGGTGCTACTGCAGAGGAGCGTGTGACTTGGCGATGGAAGCAAGATAAGCCAAGGAGTGGAGATGGAGCTGTAGAATTCTTGCGACATCTCTTGTTCAGCTCTTGCGACAACTCTGATCTGTTGAGCATCACTCTGAATCTTGAAGCAACCTGTTGTTACTTGAGCACTTGGGAAGACGAAATAAGAAGCTTGGCGAGTCCATCAGCAAGAAGACACGAAGAAGGGAGTTCTTGCGTGAGATCTGTGCTGAGTGGAGCTCGGTGAGGAGTTTACTTGTGTTCTTGAGGTTCTAAGTGCTCAGTAAGATTTCTTCTTGTATTTCCTGTACTTAATACTTCATTCATCTTGAAACGCTATGGAGAGGTTACTCCACCGAGAAGGAGGTTGCTTTCTATCTGGATTTTCTGGGGCTTGATCTGTCGATGATCAAGGGATCGCCCACCTTAAGGGCACGCCAAGGAGTAGGGGCAAGTTATCCCCGAACCTTGTAAACGATCCTTATTAGCGTTTTCGATTTGCTTTCCATTTCTGTAGTTCTTCTCTGTTTTGCATTTCTTCCGCTGTGCTACTAATCCGTGAAGTGCAGAAATCTCCAAAGAGAAAGCGATTTGTGGTGTCTGGCTATATTCACCCCCTCTAGCCATCCAAGTTCCAA
The DNA here is from genome assembly GCA_024364735.1 of Boesenbergia rotunda. Lineage (NCBI taxonomy): Eukaryota > Viridiplantae > Streptophyta > Magnoliopsida > Zingiberales > Zingiberaceae > Boesenbergia > Boesenbergia rotunda. Next base: position 74,047 of record JAGFNQ010000934.1, read on the forward strand.
CAAGTGGTATCAGAGGAAGGGGCTCTATACAAGCGGCTTAACATCCGAGAGTCAACAACAATGACGTTGAGAGAAGGTTTTAGTACCACTCGACCTCCCTTCTTCGATGGAGCAGATTTTCAATATTGGAGATTGAAGATGGAGTATTATCTAAAGATGGACATTAACATATGGTTCGCTGTGAAGGAGGATTTTTCCCCTCCAAAGGATGATGAAGGAAAAGAATTAGAATCTTGGCGTTAGACGGCTGAGTGATAAGTACCATTTTATTGATCATTTTAGTTGCCAAAATCCATGTTTGACCCATGTCTTTCTTGCTTAATTGTGAAATTACCCTAGGTTTTGGAACTTACCTTTATTTTGGACTTAATTGCAAATCTTGATATTTTTAAATTATTTGGCCACTAAATTTTTGATCTATTTGTGTAGGCATGAAAGGATCATGGACCTAGGGCATACTGGGTCAAACTTGAGTCGGAAGTGAACCCGAATCGAGTTATCAAGCATCGGATTAATCTGGGCCGTCCGATTCAAAAGTGGCTAGATTTGAGCCATTTGGGACCATCTGAGGCAATCCGAGCTAGGGTTAGGGTTGATCAAGCACTGAGGTCAAGATCTGAGATTTTCATCCCAATCAGAGATCATTCAACCGTTGGATCAAGCATGGAGGGCTCTAGACTGTCCATTCAATGATTAGGTTGATCTGGGCCATCCGTTGCAAATCTGGAGGATCCGAGCTACCACGAGGCAGATCTTGACCCCTGATCAACATCATCAAAGTTTGGTTCAAATCGGATAAAGATCAGCCGTCCATTCCTATGTATTTAATCAAACATTTCCCAGCTTCTTCCCTTGTCGCGTCTTCGCCGCAACAGTCATCTTCTTCAGTAGTATAGTGTTTTCCTTCATTTTTCTTGCAATTTTCTTAGTTTGAAGGCGTGACCACCTCAACTTCGACCTTAGAACAAGATCTGGATCATTGGGAGGATAGTTTTGTTGGAGATTTCAGCTCAATTTGCGCAGGAACAGGGCTGTTTGAGGGTTTCGGCAGTTCTGCAATCCAATCACTTGTTTCTCATCCGCAAGTCACTTCTGATCATCTGAGCCATCTGTAGGGGTTCTCAGGTGAGCTCAGATGATCCTCAAATCATCATCGCAATTCCAGCCATTGAGATCGAGGAGATTGGATTGAATTTCCAGCTGCGTGCAGTTTGAGCAGAGTTGATCGATTGAAGCTGTTTTCCAGTGATTTGCGGAGCTGAAGGGGTTCTTGGCTTGCCCTTGCGTGACGAACAAGGAGGTTTTGAGCTCGGGAAGGGTTGAGGATTAGTTTCAATTAGTTAATTTCAGTTCTTTAGCTGTAATTTTATTTCTGCAGTTCGTGTTTGTTTCTGAATTTTTGTATCAGCTACCTTAGTTTCAGTTTTAAATTGTTTCTGCTTTAATTAGTGGTTCGAATCTGTTCTTTCATTAGTTAGCTAGTTTGTTTCGTTAATACTTCACTTAATTTCATCTGCTTTGTAATTTCATAGTTGCGTACCAGTTTAATGCTCTGTTCTTTGTTGCGTATCAGTGCTTGTAGCTGTGTCTCAATTCTGTTCTGCGTGCTAGATTTACTTCTGATTTTGCAGCTTCCCTTGCATTTGATTTGTGTCTAGATTTGATGCTCTGAATCAGAGAAAACAATTAGTGTTATAATGCATTGGATCTAAGTTTGTTTTGCATCTAGATTTCTACCTGAATTTCTGCTCAGTTTGCTCTTGTAGCAGTTTCTGCAATTAACTTCAGCTTCCCTCATATCAGTTTCAATCTCCTACAAATCAGTTCATGTTCTGAGTATCAACTGATCGTATCTGAATTGAGAATCAACGAACCTTGGTTTTCTTCTGAATTTTCATTGCAGATTGTTTCATTTCCATAGCATTTGGAATCAAATTATGAGTATCAGTTTCTGAAATTCAGCTAGTTGCAGTTCGATTAATCTCTGCACACTTAGTTTAGCACCTCTGAATTTTGTAACAAGTAAACATAGTATTTTCTGGACTTTATCTGAATATTAGATTGAAGTACTTGAACTCCTTGCTTTGTTCGATTTTGCATCCACCTGATTGCTGAAATTCTGCATTTCCTGCACATGCTGCGTATCATTTTTTTCCACTTGCATATCAACTCTGCCTTTGAGTTTCTGAATTGCGTATGAGTGAATATTAACTCGTCGACAGTTTTCAGTCGGCTGGTTCTGAATTCTTCAGCGTATCAGTTCTGATTTATGTATCAATCTCCACTTCTGCAGCCTAGTTCTCTCTGAATTCTGCAACTTGCTTGAAATTTTGTTTGCCTTGGGTTTGAGTTCTGAAGTTAAACCTACCTTTCAGAGTGCTAATGTGCTTGAAGTTAGTTTGGTTTGCATCCCGTTAGTTGCTGAATTCCAATCCCTAATTCTGCATGTGAGTTTTTAGTTGCTTGCATTTGGCATCAAATGGACTTTAGGTGATATATTTGGATCAGTTGTTCATAGATCACTTAGCATTCGGCTTGTAAGAAGTGGTGATCCCTAAAACAAATCTCTGCATTAGTATCAATCAGAATTAGGTTTGATTTGATATCGGTTTGATTTTCGAATTTTGCAAATTTGCATTAATTAATTAAGTGGTCAATTGGTTGAATTATTAAATGCCATCACTTGTTTAGTCATGAGTTAAGTTTCCTTTCTTTTCATTTCATTTTCATTCCTAATTGCAATCCAAACCCAAATCACATTCGAAATCCAAAATTCATAAACGACACATAAACATGAGCTCGAATCAAACAAACTCTCAACTAGCCCTAGGAAAAATACGACCTATGGCCCCTTTACTACGCTTTTATTCTTTGATTACAAAAAGGGTTTCCAGCTTACACATATCTAAATTTTGAGACCCACATTCGTGACACCTAGTTTGGCGGTCATCACTGAGCAAACCCGGAAAAGTGAAGCTGATGCGAAGGCGGTGGTGACTTTGCAATGTGGGATGAACAAAGATCAACTCATCAAAGTGTAGGCCGGTGCCGTCGATAGAGGGGGGGGGTGAATATCGATCGTGAAAACTTTCGTGAGACTTTCGTAAAACTGGACTCAGAATATTAGTAGCGCAGCGGAAAACATAAAAATAAAAATAGAAAAGCAATACACAGTGGACACAGCAGGTTTATTTACTTGGTTCCCAACCCCCCAGGGTCAGTACGTCCAAGGCCTATGTACTCGGCGTTGAGTCCACTAATAGTCTCCTTTCCGGAATTTCCGGAGGCGGAGAAACCCGACTTACAGTGCAATATTACAAGCAATAATATGAAAAAATAAATACTGTAATTAATTGCAAACCAAAACACAAAGTGTGAAGCTCGGCCGATCTGGACCTCCGAAGTGCCGCGCACTTCCTCCTGGAGCCTCCCGGTCGCAGAACCTCGTCTTTAGCGCGTTGTCGTTAGTCGGAATGAACAGATTCGAAGTTGGAAAGTGTGTTTGAAGTAGAGGGCTCGAGACCCCTTTTATAGCACTCCTGGGGGCGCCCTGGTCGACGGGGGCGCCCCAGAAGACTCGGTCAACACTTATCCTTGCGCCTACCTCACCGCAGGGGATAAGATCTTTGACCAGGGCACCCCGGATGCTCCGGGCGCCCCCGTGGAGGCTTATCCTGTGTTCTGGCTTCGAAGCAGCAAAACAGCTACTAATCAGGGCGCCCCGGACGCTCCGGGCGCCCCGGTTGACACCTGTCACCCTGCTTCACGAAAACTGCCATTTACTACTGCCTGGGGGCACCCCCCTTGCTGGGGGCGCCCTGGCTGCATGGGGGCACCCTGGCTGCTGGGGGCGCCCCCAACACTGGGGGCCCCCTGGCAGCCAGTTTTCAGCCTACTTCATTTGCTTGTTTTGTCTTCTTCTCTTGGTACCTGTAAGATATATATATGCAAAGCAAGTATACATGAAATATTAATCTTACGAACTTGGTTCGGACTTCGGATTGGCACGCAATCCTAGGTCGAACCGATGCAAACTCTTACCCCCGAGAAAGCGCCTTTCACCTACTCCTTTCAGGAGACGGTTGCCGCCCGGTCCTTCGGGTGGACTTTTGCCTAGCCGCCCTTCGCTAGGTCTTGGATACCAAGCATCCCTTCGCTTGGTGCCTAGCAGCCCTTCGCTAGGTCTTGTTTCCCTGACAGCCCTTCGTCAGGTGCCCAGCAGCCCTTCGCTAGGACTTGTTCCCCTGACAACCCTTCGTCAGGTGCCTAGCAGCCCTTCACTAGGTCTTTTCTTTCTGGCAACCCTTCGCCAGAGCCTAGCAGCCCTTCGCTAGGTCTTTTTCGTTCTGGCAACCCTTCGCCAGAGCCTAGCAGCCCTTCGCTAGGTCTTAGAGTTTCCATGCCTAGCTTAACTAGGACTTTTCTCAGGCTTAGGTTACTTCTCCTTCGCTCCCCTTTGTCTGTTCAACATATTACTGACTTAAGTACATTGTCAAACATTAAAACACATAAAGGAGAACATCATTGATGCAACTTACACCAACAATCTCCCCCTTTTTGATGTTTAACAATAACTTAAGTTAGATTGGTTTAAGGGGCTAAATTACTATCCTTGGGATAGAAAAACTAAAAGGTATAGGTTTTGGGAGAGTAAAAAATTTTCTAACTGAAAAAAAATTCTTAACTTAAGCACTCTCTCCCCCTTTGTCATGCATCAAAAAAAACTTGCATCAACAATAAAAAACTTTGAATTTTTGTTTTGAAAATACTTAGTGCAATTTTGTTTTTAAAAAAAATTGCATAAATTTGAAAAATGCTCTAGGTTTAAAATATAAGTACTTTGAAAAGATGATTTGTAAGGAGTGCAAGTACTTTTAAAAGATTATTTAAATCCCTTTTTGAAAAAATATAAGTATATTTTTTGAGAAATTAAGTACTTAACAATACATTTGAAAATATTTTTTTTTCAAAATTAAGAATATTGGTTTTGAAAGACATAAGTACTTTTTTTTGAAAATATTTTACTTGATTGAGTTTCTTTTCCAGTCTGACACCATCCTAGGAAACCTTGTTGACCACAAGGGCATTTCCTAAGTGTCCTGGAAAGTTTTCAAACAAGTAAATATTATTATAAATTTTTAAGAAAAATGATAATATTTCACAAAGTATGTGCTGAAAAACTGTGTGAATTTTGAAGATCTAATATTTTACTTAACTTGGTCTATTTTCCAGTCTGACACTATCCTAGGAAACCTTGTTGACCACAAGGACATTTCCTAAGTGTCCTGGGAATTTTCCAACCTAAGTAACTATTATTTCAAAATCATTTCATAAGTCACACAAATTTTAACAAGTGGTATTTTGAAAAACATAGATTTTTAGTATTTTAAAAGCATGTAATTGAATAATTCTTTTAATTTGACCTCCCCCTAAACTTGACTCAGTCCTGGGAAGCTTGTTGACCACAAGTACTCTTCCTTTGAGTCTTAAGGTTTGATTCAAATCAAAGGAATTTTCTAATAATAAAAAATAGTTTAAGACTTGAAAAAAATTTGACTCAGACTCCCCCTAAATCTGACACATCCTAGGAGTCCTTTTTAGATTATGAAGTGGACCTTCCTCTGTGTCTGTAGGGTTTATCAGAATCAAAAGAACAGGTAAACATTTGATTTTTGCAATTGGTAAAATCTTTTTCGAAAAGCCACAAGTGATAACGATTAAAGCATGATTTTCGAAAAGATATTTTCAAATAATAGTAATGTTTTTAAAGTGCAGTTTGAAAAATATGAAAAGCACTCCCCCTGCATCAATGCCGTTTGACTCTATCTAAGTGCCCTAAGGAACTTTAGTGCTGTCCTAAGAGGCTTGTGTCTAATTGCGTGAGTCAATCAATTTTTGAAAACAATATACCTTTTTGAAAAATGTGTAATATATATAATCAATCAGACAAGCATGAATTCCATAAAAACATTATTATGTTAAAGCTCTATTTTGAAAAATATATTTTTAGGAAAATATTCTAACAATTTTTGAAAAATAATTTTGAAAAATATTTTTCAATTCATTAGTCCTTAACATCTCACCCATTTTAGATGTATCAATACAACAAGCATGATTGCCTTATAGGTGTATTGTGAGATGCTTGAATCATTTTCCATTATTAAATCTAAGATTTAATTGAAATTTGTGTTAGATTCGAATTTGACAAAAGATAATTTGAATTTGAATTTCAGAAATTGGCTTCCAGGTCTTGGCGAGGCACTAGGCCTTCTTTGGCCGTAGCCTTATGGGATCATCCACCCTTTCCTTGACAAAGCCTTTTAATGAAATTTCATTTTCAAATTAAATTAGGTCATTTTCTGGTCTAACTAGCTTGGGTCTTGGATCGGTAGCTTCGGCTGGTTTCACCAGTCTAAAGAGACCAAGTAGACTTGATCTTATTAGAGTTGGTTTCCCCAACGTACTATCATCTCACCTCCTCCCAATACTATGTTGCCAAATTTCAATTATCTTTTTCTTATGACCTTTCTAAATTATGCATAAAAAATTAAATATGAATGACATGTCATATATTTTAAAGGAAAATAGCAAATGCATGGCATGACAATTATGCATGAGTCAAACAAGTCAAGACATTTTATTTTTGTTTCTAAGAATGTATCAAATTCTCGATTTGATACATATCGTGTGAACCTGCGAATATGTCAACCCACTTTGACATATTTGATTTTATTGAATTAATTGTTGCGGTTTGGGTAAGGTTTTAGTTTGGTTCAGGTTTAAGTGATTTAAGATTGGATTTAGTTGAGTTAAAATTGAGTTAATTTGAATTTAATTGAATTAAAGTTGAGTTAATTTGAATTTAATTGAAAAGTGAATTAATTTGAATTAATTGAATTAAAGTGAATTTATTGAATTAATTTGAATTAAGGTGAATTAATTGAATTAATTTGAATTTAATTGAATTTAAGTGGATTAATTTGAATTATTTGAATTTAATTGAATTTAAGTGGATTAATTAGAATTATTTGAATTTAATTGAATTTAATTGAATTTAAGTGGATTAATTCGAATTATTTGTTGCTTTAATTGAAGTTTAATTGAATTAAATTGATTTAATTGAGGTTTAATTGAATTAAATTGATTTAATTGAAGTTTAATTGAATTAGTTGATTTAATTGAAGTTAAATTGAATTAAATTGATTTAATTGAAGTTAAATTGAATTAAATTGATTTAATTGAAGTTTAATTGAATTAAATTGATTTAATTGAAGTTTAATTGAATTAAATTAATTAATTAAAGTTAATTAGATTAATTAAAGTTTAATTGAATTGATTAGTTTAATTGAATTAATTAAGATTTATTTGAATTAATTAAGATTTAATTGATTTAATTAAGATTTAATTGAATTAATTAAGATTTAACTGAATTAATTTGATTAATTAAGATTTAATTGAATTAATTTGATTAATTAAGATTTAATTGAATTAATTTGATTAATTAAGGTTTAATTGATTTAATTGCATTAATTAAGATTTATTTGAATTAATTAAGATTTAATTGATTTAATTAAGATTTAATTGAATTAATTAAGATTTAATTGATTTAACTGAATTAATTAAGATTTTTTTTTGAATTAATTAAGATTTTTTTGAATTAATTAAGATTTAATTGATTTAATTAAGATTTAATTGATTTAACTGAATTAATTAAGATTTAACTAAGGTTTAATTAACAGTTGTGGGTTTAAATTCATCATTTTCATTATTTCGAAAATTTCTTCTTCGTTTTTATTTTTCTTTCCGAATTTTTCTATTAATTTTGATTTATTTGATCCTTTGTAATTTTCATTAATTATGGCCCTAATCTTAGAAAATTCCATTTCCTCCTCAAAATCAATATCCTCAAAGTGTGTGGAGTAAAATGGGCCACTAGTTAAGGTTTTATAGTAGTCTTCAGGATTATCTATAATTAAATTATTATCAAGAATAAAATCATTTTTATCCTCAGAATAATTTTCAATTAAATCATGTTTATCCTCAGACTAATTTTCAATAAAATCATGTTTATCCTCAGAATTATCCTTAAGGTTTTCAAATTCAAATTCGGAGTTATCCTTAGGATTAACTTTTTCTGAATTAAAATTGTCAGTAATATTATCAGAATTGACTTTAACAGAATTATTATCAGAATAATTATCAGAATTAATTTTATTAATTTCTGAATTTATATTTTGAATTAAACAATTAATTTCTGATATTTTAGTCGTATCTTTATTTTCTAACTTATCATGCAAGAGGCTAATTTTATTATGCAGTAATTCTAATTTATCAGAAAAATTAACTAAATTATCACAAAATATTGCAGGAAAAATTTTCGGAACATAAATTTTCCGTACCTTCGCCGGACACTTGTTTTTGTAGTGTCCGTACTTCTCGCATTTGAAGCATTGTACATGTTCCTTGTTCTTCCGGACTCCTGGCGCTGGTACCTCCTTCGCCGCCGGTGGTGTAGACCGAGTCTTACGAGTAGGGCACTGATTTTTATAGTGCCCTCTCTCCCTGCACGTGAAACAAATAATATGCAATTTAAAATTAGACATTAAAAAAAATTGTACCTGATTCACCCCTTGGCTCCCCCTCAACTCCTGGCGTCGTTGCTCCGTCGGCGGTTAGTCCGGTGAAGAGCGGCTCGGCTCTGATACCACTTGTAGGACCGGTGCCGTCGATAGAGGGGGGGGTGAATATCGATCGTGAAAACTTTCGTGAGACTTTCGTAAAACTGGACTCAGAATATTAGTAGCGCAGCGGAAAACATAAAAATAAAAATAGAAAAGCAATACACAGTGGACACAGTAGGTTTATTTACTTGGTTCCCAACCCCCCAGGGTCAGTACGTCCAAGGCCTATGTACTCGGCGTTGAGTCCACTAATAGTCTCCTTTCCGGAATTTCCGGAGGCGGAGAAACCCGACTTACAGTGAAATATTACAAGCAATAATATGAAAAAAATAAATACTGTAATTAATTGCAAACCAAAATACAAAGTGTGAAGCTCGGCCGATCTGGACCTCCGAAGTGCCGCGCACTTCCTCCTGGAGCCTCCCGGTCGCAGAACCTCGTCTTTAGCGCGTTGTCGTCAGTCGGAATGAACAGATTCGAAGTTGGAAAGTGTGTTTGAAGTAGAGGGCTCGAGACCCCTTTTATAGCACTCCTGGGGGCGCCCTGGTCGACGGGGGCGCCCCGGAAGACTCGGTCAACACTTATCCTTGCGCCTACCTCGCCGCAGGGGATAAGATCTTTGACCAGGGCACCCCGGATGCTCCGGGCGCCCCCGTGGAGGCTTATCCTATGTTCTGGCTTCGAAGCAGCAAAACAACTACTAATCAGGGCGCCCCGAACGCTCCGGGCGCCCCGGTTGACACCTGTCACCCTGCTTCACGAAAACTGCCATTTACTACTGCCTGGGGGCGCCCCCCTTGCTGGGGGCGCCCTGGCTGCATGGGGGCGCCCCCCTGTGGGGGCGCCCTGGTTGCTGGGGGCCCCATGGCAGCCAGTTTTCAGCCTACTTCATTTGCTTGTTTTGTCTTCTTCTCTTGGTACCTGTAAGATATATATATGCAAAGCAAGTATACATGAAATATTAATCTTACGAACTTGGTTTGGACTTCGGATTGGCACGCAATCCTAGGTCGAACCGACGCAAACTCTTACCCCCGAGAAAGCGCCTTTCACCTACTCCTTTCAGGAGACGGTTGCCGCCCGGTCCTTCGGGTGGACTTTTGCCTAGCCGCCCTTCGCTAGGTCTTGGATACCAAGCATCCCTTCGCTTGGTGCCTAGCAGCCCTTCGCTAGGTCTTGTTTCCCTGACAGCCCTTCGTCAGGTGCCCAGCAGCCCTTTGCTAGGACTTGTTCCCCTGACAACCCTTCGTCAGGTGCCTAGCAGCCCTTCGCTAGGTCTTTTCTTTCTGGCAACCCTTCGCCAGAGCCTAGCAGCCCTTCGCTAGGTCTTTTTCGTTCTGGCAGCCCTTCGCCAGAGCCTAGCAGCCCTTCGCCAGAGCCTAGCAGCCCTTCGCTAGGTCTTAGGGTTTCCATGCCTAGCTTAACTACGACTTTTCTCAGGCTTAGGTTACTTCTCCTTCGCTCCCCTTTGTCTGTTCAACATATTACTGACTTAAGTACATTGTCAAACATTAAAATACATAAAGGAGAACATCATTGATGCAACTTGCACCAACACAAAGTTGGTCCTTTTACGAGTGCGAAAGATTTGTGGAATAAACTCATTGAACTCCATGAGGGAACCCGAGATTCAAGAATTGCGAAGAGTGACTTGTTCCTCAACCAATTACAAAACCTCTCCATGAAGGAGAGTGAAATGGTGAGTGAACTTCATAGCCGGTTCAAAGAAGTTCTTAACGGTCTTCATTCCATTGATGAAAAGGTCGAGAATCGCGACCTTGTAAGGTATGTGCTAAAAGCTTTTCCAAGAAATGCCTTGTGGTCATCCATGGTGGATGCATACAAGGTATCTAAGGATTTATCAATTGTAAAACTTGATGACTTATTTTGTGAAATGGAGCTACATGAGATGGCTAACAAAGGCCCCAAGGAGAAGGGGATTGCCCTTGTAGCAGGTGAAAAGACCAAGAATAAGAAGGAGAAGAAGAAGGAGAAGGAAGTCTCTTCATCTTCATCCTCATCCGAGTCCGAATTCGAGGAGGATGGCAGCGGGTCTTCTTCATCCGAGATGGCAAATTTTGTAAGAAGGATGATGAGGAAGAGCCGGCGCTTCAAGGGTAAAGATAACCCTAGTGAAGTTAAGATTGATAAATCTAACATTACTTGTTATGAGTGTAGCAAGAAAGGGCACTTCAAGAGTGAATGCCCAAAGCTAAAGATGAAGGAGGAGAAATCCAAGAAGAAGGAGGAGAAATCAAAGAAGAAGAAGAAGGCCTTGAAGGCCACATGGGATGAATCCTCCTCAAGTTCATCCGAAGAGGAGAAGGATGAGAAGAGTACACGTCATGTGGCACTCATGACACTAAAAGATCAAGAGAGCAGTGATGAATCGAGTGACTCATCAAACGCGACTTCATCATCTTCGGATGATGAAGAGGTAATTACTCCCGAACTAGATAAATGTTATAGAACCATTGCATGTTTGACCGATTTATTGAAAAAGTCAAAAAATAAGGGTAAATCATTGAAAATTGATGTTGAACAGTTGAAATCCTCTAAGGATGAGGATATTGATGATTTACATTTAGAAATGTTAGAGGATGAAAACAAATATTTGAAGAGTGAAGTTGAGAGACACAAGAGTGTTCTTGAGAAATTCTCAACTAGCTCAAAGACTCTAGACATGATTCTAAATGCACAAAGGGCGGTTTACAATAGGGCCGGTATTGGTTACCGACCTAAAGAACCTTCATTTGTTTTCTTGATGTCTAGGACTGATGTTAGACCACTTAAGACTCCTAGGACTCAAAAGAAGGTGGTCAAGGCATGGGTGCCTAAATCTTGCTTAGTAGGTGCTTTAGGTCCCAAGATTTACCTAAATCTTCTATTTTTCGAATTGTGTAGGTTGTGATTGAGAGGGAGCATCTATCAACTTGGTTCGTTGGTAGTGGGTGCTCCAAACACATGACCGGTGATAGATCCCTATTTACTACATTTCAAAGAAAAAGTAGAGGTAATGTTTCATTTGGTAACAATGGTAGTCTTAAGGTCATAGGAATAGGAGACATTCAAATATCTGAATGTCTTAGGATTAAGAATGTCCTTCTAGTCAAGGGGATGACATTTAATCTCCTAAGTGTCAGTCAATTGTGTGATGCGAGTTACACAATTGATTTCCAATCAAGTCAATGTCTAGTTAGACAATATGACAACTTTGACACGGTACTAGTAGGCACAAGAGTAGATAATATTTATCAAGTTTCATTTAAAAGTGCTACTAATGCTTTTGTTAAGTGTCACATGTCAAGAGAAGATGACTCCACCCTTTGGCACCGGAGACTAGCACACGTGAACATGAAGAATATCCGGAAGTTGGCCAACAAGGGATTAGTACGTGGCTTACCAAGCATCAAGTATGAAAAGGACAAACTTTGTGATGCATGTCAAATGGGTAAGCAAACAAAATCTGCATATAAAGGTAAAAGCACTGTAAGTACTTCTACCGCATTGGATTTACATCACATGGACTTGTTTGATTGTAGCACTATTATATCCTTGAATGGTAGTAGATATTGTTTTGTTATCATTGATGATTTTACTAGGTATACATGGACCTATTTTCTAAAATATAAGGACCAAACCTTAGATGTTTTCATTTCTTTTGTAGAAGAGTTGAAAACGAAAAATCATCAACAATTAAAACAATTAGGAGTGATCATGGAGGTGAATTTCAAAACCAACGATTTTTAGAGTTTTGTCAAGATAAAGGGTATAGACATGAGTTCTCCACTCCTAGAACACCACAACAAAATGGTGTTGTAGAGAGAAAGAACCGGGTCTTACAAGAGGCTGCACGAAGCATGCTCAATGAGTACTCATTACCGAGTTACTTATGGGCTGAAGCTGTGAACATAGCTTGCTACGTGCAAAACCGAGTCCTCATTCACAGATTTCTAAGAAAGACTCCTCATGAACTTTGGTTTGGAAAACCACCTACAGTTAAACATCTTAGGGTGTTTGGTTGTAAGGTGTTCATTCTAAACACCAAGGACCATCTTGGAAAGTTCACAGCAAAAGCTGATGAAGGGATACTGGTCGGGTACTCTCTAGTCAGCAAAGCTTACAGAGTCTACAACAAGAAATCTAGATTGGTTGAAGAGTCTTCTGATGTTGTTTTTGAGAAAATTCCCAAAGTAAATGATCAATCAGAAGATGTTGAAGGAGCTCAATTCGAACTCAGGCAATTGGGTTTGGATGAAAGTCCAAATGGTGTAGATGGTGGTGATGAGTCTGATGACGATGAGCCTAGACAACCCATAGATCAGCCAGATCCTGAGGCTGAGCTTGTGTCTAGTGACACCATTCAAGAAGCACCACCAACTCCAAGGCAAACTAGGTTAGCCTCTAGCCATCCCCAAGACCAAATTGTTGGAGACATCCATCATGGGGTTAGGACAAGATCATTCTTTAGGAATGAGGCTAATGAAGTTGTCCTAATTTCCGAAATTGAACCTAGAAAAATTGACGAAGCATTAAATAATCCCGATTGGATCATTGCCATGCAAGATGAACTAGGTCAATTCGAAAGAAGTCAAGTTTGGGACTTATTCCCTAGACCTAAGAAGACCACCATTATTGGAACCAAATGGGTCTTCAAAAATAAATTGAACCATAAGGGAGAAATCATAAGAAACAAGGCACGCTTAGTAGCCAAGGACTACAGTCAAGTTGAAGGCCTTGATTACGATGAGACCTATGCTCCCGTGGCACGATTAGAGTCCATCCGATTGATGCTTGCATTTGCAGCGCATCGTGGTTTCAAACTTTATCAAATGGATGCCAAATCGGCCTTTCTAAATGGTTTAATAAGAGAAGAGGTCTATGTCGAACAACCTCCGGGGTTTGAGAGTACCGAATTCTCAAACCACGTGTTCAAGCTCAAGAAGGCGCTCTACGGCCTTAAACAAGCACCCCGAGCTTGGTATTAGCGGTTGTCGACATTTCTAATTGAAAAAGGTTTTGTGAGAGGACAAATAGACCCTACACTATTTCTACGAAGAGATGGTGATAATATATTTGTAGCCCAAGTATATGTCGATGACATAATTTGTGGCTCGAATAATAAGGGTTATTTAAATGAATTTATTGGACACATGGAGAGTGAATTTGAAATGAGTCTAGTGGGAGAGTTGACTTTCTTCCTTGGACTCGAAATCAAGCAAACTCGAGATGGAATCCATGTGCACCAATCGAAGTACACTCAAGAGATGCTCCGGAAATTTAACATGAGTGATTTGAAAGAGGTAACCACTCCCATGGCTACAAATACACGTTTAGACAATGATGAGAGTGGTAAACCTGTTGACCTAACTCAATATCGGAGCATGATAGGTAGTCTGCTATACCTCACAGCTAGTCGACCTGATATACTTTTTGCTGTGGGTATGTGCGCTAGGTATCAAGTTTGTGCCAAGGAATCTCATTTAATTGCTGTTAAAAGAATTTTGAGATACCTGAAGGGCACAATTGGAGTCAATTTTTGGTACCCCCGTACCGAATCATTTGACCTAATTGGCTATACCAATTCCGACTATGCTGGATGCAAGTTGGATCAGAAAAGCACAAGTGGGGGTTGCCAATTTTTAGGATCATCATTAGTTAGTTGGTCAAGTCGGAAGCAACACTGTGTTGCTCTCTCCACGACCGAGGCAGAATATATCGCCATGGGATGGGAGAGAGTGTATCGCAATTGTTGTGGATGATTCATACTCTAGAGGACTATGGATTAACCTACAAGGGTGTGCAAGTGTTGTGTGACAACATTAGCACAATTAACCTAACAAAGAATCCAGTCCACCATTCTAGGACCAAGCATATTGAAGTGCGCCACCACTTCATTAGGGATAATGTTGCTAGAGGAGATATTGTACTCTCACATGTAGAATCCAAATCGAACCTAGCAGACATTTTCACTAAACACTCCCCGAGAATGAATTTAGTTTTCTACGAAGGGAATTGGGAATGTGTCGCTCTTCATAGGATTGAAATGTATTCAAAACCCTTCATAATCAATTCAAATTGTTAAGGGAACAATTGGGTAACTTGGGGATATCTCACACAAACTATAAGGTTCAACAAAACGTTTTTGTTTGCTAGATATGGGGTGAGATGCTAGGATCAACCTAATTACTCAAAATGTCAATGCATCCCTTGAGAAATTAGGTTGACGAGATAATAATCACTAAGTTAACCAAGTATGGGGAAAACCAATGCATAACATATGTGTACTTGGCTCCATGATCATACTTGGACATTCCAATCAAGGAAACTTGATTGGAGACCTTATTTTGATACAAGCTTAGGTCAAATTGGATGGATGTTTGTGATTGCATTTGACTTCACTTGGGTGGAGCAAATTGATTTGTTAGACCCATAAGGACCTTCGATCCTTCTTAAAAGATCAATTGTAGTCAAGGGATCACTTCCAAGATCGATAATTTTCATCAGATCTTATCAGAAATCGATAGGGAGTCTGAAACTGAAATTTCAGATCGTATCAGGAAAATTCAGGGAGCCTGATCGGTCACCGGACCGATCAGGAGGATGTCTGATCGGTCCAACAGACCGATCAAGCTGTTTCACGATTACTCACATAAATCTCTCTGTGTTGGCCTGGATCGGTCCACAGACCGATCTGGCTCACTGTGGTGATCGGTCCACAGACCGATCAGGAGGCTCACAGAAAACATCCCAAACTTACTGTCCGCTTCCTGATCAATCAGCCGATCGATCAGGATCCTGCCTGATCGGTCACCCGACCGATCAAGACCAGGTCAGACCGATCTGGCCGGGGCCTAATCGGTCTGGGCGCTCTCAGATCGAACGGTGATCCGTTCGATCACATTAAATTGCGGTTGGTGGACCGATCGACCAACCTCTTAACTCCCTCTAAACCTTACTTCCCAAGCCCTAGTGCTGAAACCATCTTCTTCCTCTTGTGCGTACGATCTCTTCCTGTGCGAGAGTCCTTCCTTCTGCGGGTGGCTTCCGGCGATCTTCTCCCTGCTGTACGTGGGGTTGTTTCTCTTCTGCACTGCTGGGAGTTCCTCTGTTCTTTTTCGCGAAGCATCACTTGTGCGTGTGCGATTTTCTACGCAACTCAACCGGGTGATTTCTCACAACCAACTCAACAATGGCACCTAAGTAAGACTTTCCTATTTTCACCCTATTGATTACTTCCAATATCATAATATTTGGTGAACTAACCGTGATAGTTGATTTTGGGGTTTATTTTGGTGTGTGCCGTGTGTGTACCTTACCCATATGATCAAATCTTTCTGTCATTTGATTATTGATCAAATCTTACTCCGTTGATTAAACCTAACTTCATTTGATTATTGTCTATTATGATTCATTTGATCAATGTCTTAAACTTTAAATCCCTTTTTCTTGTGTCATGATTTGATCCATTCAATTTGTTGCCATGTTCTATTCCATCCTTTAGAAAATCCACTAAGGACAAGGAACCCACTGACGGGTCCTCCAAGGGCAAAGGCCCTTCATCATCTGCCCCTTCTCGAAGGCCTCAGCCTTCGTCAAGTTCCCGGTTCCCTAACGCTACTTGTGAGCAAGCATTCCAATCCCGCACTTTCAAGTTGCTTTCTTGCCGGTCCATTGATGGACCCTTCCTGTCTGAGCATTGTCCCTCCATTATGGAGGTGATTACCTTCTACAACCTCGGCTTTCTCCTTTCCCTTGAGCGGACAATCAACTATGATCTTGTGTCCGAATTCTACAATAACTTGCAACAAGGACCTCAAGGGGGATTTGATTTCACGACTCGAGTAGCCAAGAGAAATCTTGACTTCTCTTACGACATCTTGGCGGAGTATCTGGGCGGTCGTCGATCGCCTAATTTTTATTCTATCTACCCAGAGCTTCCAGACCCTTTATTTGCTCCATTTGCGGACGTCACCCCCAACTCCATATATGAGCACTTTTTCGGACACCCTCGACCAGCTGGTCTTGATGAGTTAGGGCCTGACTTTCCGACCTTTGCGGCTCTCCGTCTTTCCCCTACTGATTACGTTCTGTTCAAGATAATCACAAACTGCATCTTGCCGATCACCTCAAAACCCTTAACTGAGATCCGACCTTATCACTGTCTGATGCTTTATGGCATGCATCGCCGCCTTGACTTTGACATTATGGAGAGCATCTTTCAGTCGATTATTTCCTATCGAGAGCCCAGTCGTCGCACTGTGTATATGCCGTTCGGTCATGTCATCACTGACTGGCTTATGTCAGTAGGTGTTGACGTAACCAAGGGCAGGACAGTGCCCATGGTTAGACAGGATTGCCGATTGGGCAAACGCGCGTTTGCCAAATCTGGTATTGTTGCTGGGCCAGACGATCAGAGTCTTATCTGGAAGGACGGGCGAGGTCTTGGCGAGCTTCCTCAAGGCGCACACGTACATGTACCCGCAGCTCCGGCTGCACATCAGGAGGCGCCCGCCGCTGCTGCTGACTACTACTATGAGCCAGATCCAGACCTGCGCTGGCAGATTTCAGAGCTTGATTGGACCATCCAGCATGATCTTCATTTGAGAGAGCTCTGGCGAGAGGAGGTCCGGTCTGGATTTCAGACTTTCGATCGCAGACTGCTGGCGGTTGAGTCTGACGTCTCTGGGGTCCGCTCCAGGCAGGAGACATGACATGAGGAGTGGCGCAGTTGAGCAGCTGGTCATCCATACTAGCCTTCATCTACTGGAGCTGCACCCTCCGGCAGTACTGTCCCGGGGTCCTTCGTACCTGATCATGACATGATTGATGACCCTATGCAAGCTGACCCCCCCCCCCCCCCCCCGGCCGACGATTGATTATGGATTTACTCTGTCTCTGCCTGTGACTTGCATTTGACTATTTGATTGTTTTAACTTTATGGCTGTATGCCTATGCTCTGACTATTTTGGCTTTGTGCTGTATTCAACTTGACTTTGATGTTGTGTTATCCATCTGACTTTATGACTATCTTCTTGTATGCCTTGGCATATTATGCTTATTGCTAGATATCTTCATGTATGCCTTGCTATATTATGCATTGCTATGTTTATTATTACTCCATGTTCATATGATACATATGATTGTTTTGTCATGTTTTATATTTGTCATATGTTTTTCATATGCCTTCAAAATTTAATCATACCTTTGTTGTTTTGGGATAACCCCTAGGATTGAGGGAGAGGTTTATGGTTCAACTTAACAACCCCTCTAGACCTTTTTCGGTGTTTGACAAAGGGGGAGAGTGTGGTTGGTTAAGTTTAGGACGATTACAAGTTTAATTATTGTAGGGGGAGGATCTTGATTCCCCTATGAGTGTGAAATTTGCAACTATGGATTTCAAATCCCTAAACTTAAAATCGAGTTGTCAAACAACAAAAATGGGGAGATTGTTGATGCAGTCTGATCCTGATTGTTGTTTTGGTGTCGACACCGATTTTAGTTTAGGTTGATGAGATGATTATGATTAAGTCCTGGTCGTGGACTAGGAATACCTAGTGGGACTAGGTGGATGGAACCCTGGCTTGGAGGGCCAGGTCCTAGCTTGGAGGGCTAGGTGGATGAAATCCTAACTTGGAGGGTTAGGTGTGGAAAAGTCCTAGCTTGGAGGGCTAGTTGGATAAAATCCTAACTTGGAGAGTTAGGTGTGGAAAAGTCCTAGCTTGGAGGGCTAGGTGGATAAAATCCTAACTTGGAGGGTTAGGTGTGGAAAAGTCCTAGCTTGAAGGGCTAGGTATGGAAATTCCTAACTCGGAGGGTTAGGTGATTGGAAATCCCGGTGAGTGAAGCCGGGTCTTGGTGAGTGAAGCCAGGTTAATTGAAGTCCTGGTGAATGAAGCTGGGCACGGAGTCTTGGTCCGAGGGACTGAGCACGAGTCAGGGGAGGCTGGGAGCCAGTTCTCTTGACTTAGAGTGGGTTTGGCCTAGCCTGGATCGGTCTGGTGACCGATCAGGGAAGTTGGCATGGAGTTCCCTCGTGGATCAGTCTGGTGACTGATCCAGCGATGTTTGATCGGTCTGGTGACCGATCAGGGAAAATACGGTGACTTTGGCAAACCTACTGATCGGCTCTTGATCGGTCTGGTGACCGATCAGGGAGCATACAGTGAGTTTGGAAAACTTTCTGTGCGGCTCCTGATCGGTCTGGTGACCAATCAGGGTTACTATTCAGATCGTTCTGGTGAACGATCAAATGTCGCGAGTTCCTCACTATGACCGATCAGGATAGAGCCTGATCGGTCTGATGACCGATCAGGAGGTTTGGACTGCGAAGCTGAGAAATCAACCTGCAAAGGGGTGGATCGGTCTGGTGACCGATCCGCGACTTGGGATCGATCTAGTGATCGGTCCCAGAGAAGTCGCGATTTCTGATTACGCGTTGGGGACCGATCATGATGGAGCCTGATTGGTTTGAACCTAGCCTGATCAGTCTGGTGACCGATCAGGAGTCACTCTGATCGGTCCGGTGATCGATCAATAGCTGGCAGCTTTAATTCAAAAACGCTGTCAGAGCTCTGATTACGTCTGTTTCTCTGCTGATTCGCTACTGATCTCTGCTCCTATCTTCTGATTGTTGATACTCCATTGATTTGCTGAGCTAATGAGCTGCTAAGTGTGCAGGTGACTTAGAGATCATCCAAGAGAAGTCAAATGAAGGTTTTCGCTATAGCAGGTTTGTCTGTTTGTTTGCGCAGGTTGTAACGTCCTCTGGCGCGAGCTGCAGCGGCTGAGGAGCTGATGACCTGGGGCTCAACTGGAGGGGTTTCAGTGAGTCCAGAGGAGGTCAGGGCTAGCTGGCTGCTCTAGGTGAGCAGCTGGGAGCTACTGCAGAGGAGCGTGATGGAAGCAGGATAAGCTAAGGAGTGGAGATGGAGCTGTAGAATTCTTGTGACATCTCTTGTTCAGCTCTTGCGACAACTCTGATCTGTTGAGCATCACTCTGAATCTTGAAGCAACCTGTTGTTACTTGAGCACTTGGGAAGACGAAACAAGAAGCTTGGCGAGTCCATCAGCAAGAAGACACGAAGAAGGGAGTTCTTGCGTGAGATCTGTCCTGAGTGGAGCTCGGTGAGGAGTTTGCTTGTGTTATTGAGGTTCTAAGTGCTCAGTAAGATTTCTTCTTGTGTTTCCTGTACTTAATACTCCATTCATCTTGAAACGCTGCGGAGAGGTTACTCCACCGAGAAGGAGGTTGCTTTCTATCCAGATTTTTCGGGGCTTGATCTGCCGACGATCAAGGGATCGCCCACCTTAAGGGCACGCCAAGGAGTAGGGGCAAGTTATCCCCGAACCTTGTAAACGATCCTTGTTAGCGTTTTCGATTTGCTTTCCATTTCTGTAGTTCTTCTCTGTTTTGCATTTCTTCCGCTGTGCTACTAATCCGTGAAGTGCAGAAATCTCCAAAGAGAAAGCAATTTGTGGTGTCTGGCTATATTCACCCCCCCTCTCTAGCCATCCAAGTTCCAACAGATAGTACGTTAGGGAAGCCCTTCTAATAAGTTCAAGTGAGGTAAGGCGTACCCTACTTGGTCTATTTAGTCTGGTGTAACTAGCCGAAGCTATCGATCCAAAACCTAAGCTAGTTAGACCAAAATTTTTCAAGAAGTAATTTGAAAATGAACTTTCGATAAAAGGCTTTGTCAAGAAAAGGGTTGTTGCTCCAATAAGGCTACGGCCAAAGAAGACCTCTGTGCCTCGCTAAGACCTGGAAGTCGATTATTGAAACTTAAATTCAATTTACTATTTGATAAATTTGAATCTAACACAAGTTTTAATTATCATAGATTTAACATTAATTCAAGACAAAAATAAGACATCTCACAAAACAGATAAGGAAACATATTTTGTCACTTAGAATTGGGTGAGATGTCTAAGGACCTAAAAATGTACTCCAACCCATTCAACATTTTTTTTAAAAATTAATTCAAATTTTTTTCAAAATTAATTCAACATTTTTTTCAAAAATTAATTCAACATTTTTTTTCAAAAATTAAATCAATATTTTTTTTTAAAAATTAATTCAACATTTTTTTAATTAATTCAACATTTTTTAAAATTAATTCAACATTTTTTCCATCAAAATAAGCCTTGAGTGAAATTATGCTGAGAGCTAGAACTTGATTGGATTAATTGGTCAAACTTGGTCAAGGCAGTCAAACCTGCCAAAAGGCTGACCACCCTGACTCCGGCGCCCGAGAAGCTCTCGGACGCCTCAACTTTGTCACGGGCGCCCAAGATCCCTCACGGGCGCTCGTTAACCCCCCTTATAAACACTTCACCACAAGCTCATTCACCACACTATACCGAGCTACCCTCATATTCCTCTCCCTTCTAAGGCGCCCTAGAGCTCTTCACTCGTCCTCGATCTCTCTATTTTCACAATGCCGCACCGGTATGATTTAATTATACATTTACGGATGATTTTTTAATTTAATTTCAGTAAATAAGTGCATAATTGTTTCCTACTTGTTTAGTAAATGCCGAATTACACAAACCGACCCCGGGCCCGAGCCTAGCCCAGACCCTAGGTTCCCCACCCTAGCCTTGTTCAATAAATTCGCACAAACCACCTATAAGCCTATTAAGACGTACTATCTAAATAGAAGCTTTTTTATTCAGTCTTGCCCCTTAGCCATAGATGTCATTAACTTTTATCAGCTAGACCATCTGGTTTATTGTACCCATTCAGTCAACACAACCTTATGTACTGAATTCTATAACAACCTGGTCAAACTTGATGACCTTTGTTATACTACCACTGTACAGTCCATCCCACTTACTATCACACCAACTCTATTTAACCAGTTTCTTGGACTACGACCTTCTCAGTCCACTTTTTGCTGTTATCCTCCTACAGACCTGCCCTTCGATGCCCCCTATTCACATATCACCCTCAACACTCTCTATTCCTATTTTTTTTGGAGATGTGTGAGATCCGACGGTATAGAGATTTCAGTCTGTCGATCTACGCATTCAGGATTTCACCCTCTATAGAGTCCTAGTCCGTTGCGTTCTTCCATTGACCACTCGAGATGTTGCAGCCATACGACCCTTCCACACTTTCCTTCTTTATGCGATGATCCACTATCTGGACATAGACATTGGTCTCCACATTTTCCAGACGATCATTTATGCATCTAGTATATCCACCCATTCCCGAGTACGCACACCCTACTGTCACATTATCACTTCCCTCCTTCATCACCATGGTCGCTACATCACTGCTAGGGAGGTCATTACTATGACCGAGTTCGATGAAATAGGGGCTATGAACTTTTCTTCAGCGGCCATAGATATCTCGGCCACCGGGGTTCTGTCGTGGAGACGACGAGGGGCTCGACAGTAGGTCGATTCAGACGACGAGGTAGATGTCGACGTAGCCGATCTCGCTACCGAGATCGAGGAGCACCTACAAGAGCCTCCACCACCGACTACCTACCAGCGCTTGACACTATTACAGACGGAGGTCCACAGTCTCCGAGAGGAGATGGAGGCCCACCAAGTCGAGTTCATGGACGCCCTTCAGGCCGAACACGATGCAAATCAGGCCTATCATGTCGAGTACATGGACGCCCTTCGGGCCGAACGCGATGCAAACCAGGCCCATCACGACGAGATGATGTCTATGTTCCGGTCGTGGAACCCCGGTCCATTCTGGCCTCCTGGCCCATCTTCCTAGACATGAGTAGTTTTCCTGATTACCTGACTGTATTTCTGATTACTTGACTTTCCCTACTTGGTAGGGTAGACTTGTTGTTGACTTGGTTTGTTCTTGTGTTGACCGGTTGACTTTCACTACTGCTACTTATTTACCTATTTCATACTTGGCTATTTATCTGCTGATTTATCTACTTCATATTTGAATCATATTTTTTTAGGGTTGTGCTTAGTAGAATAGGACTGTTATATTTCCTTTTACCATTCAAAAATCTTTTACATTTTTATTTTTCAAAAATTACCATTTAATATCTTTTGAAAAATCATTTCTTTTATTAAGTCTTGAAAATTCAAACGATTTTCCAACTTAGATTTTTCAAAAATTACCCCCTTCAAAACTAGGGTTTTTGTACAAATGGACTTAGCCAAAGATTTAACCCTATAATTGCATGCACCGATAGATCTAGAAGCCAGCATCTCACAAGCGCCTTAAGGTACTTTTGATTGATAACCTAGACTGGGTTGAGATGCTTAGGTCTATGCCTTAACTCAAGATGCTTTAAGTCAGTGCATCTACAGTAGTTGGGGTGATAAATACAATTGAACAACAATCAAGTTAAGTGTTCAAGCTTAGACAATCTAACTTGATCAGATCACTTAACTTGACTAACCCTAGTGAAAGCTACTGTTATATAACAGTTAGTAAGTAGCTAACTGGGTTAGACAGGACCTGAACAAGTTCAGTTTAATTGGTTTGGTCCGTTTTATTGCTTGAATTCACTAGAGTTGGTTCAATACGTACTTAAATTTTTTTTAACTCTGATTCAAAATTAATTGGCAATTAGATTTCTATAATTTTTTTTATATATGGCAAAGGGGGAGAGAGAAGAGAGAGAAGGAAGAAAAGAGAGTAATTTTTTTTTTTTCAAATTTTCATGTTTTTCAAAAAGTTAAAGTTTAGTGCATTAAATTTTGAAGTTAAATTTAAGTGTTGAATCTTTCAAAAATATATTTCTCAAGTGCACAAAATTTTTCTGAGCAAATTTCTCTAAGTAAGATAGTTTTTCAAGTGCACAATTTTTTTCTAAGTAAAAATATTTTTCCAAATGCACTACAATATTTTGGTAAGTAATTTTGTTTGTGCACAAAATTTTTCTAAACAAATGTTTCTAAGAAAAATTTCTTAAGTGCATTTTCTCTAAAAAAAATTTCTCAAGTGCATTTTCTTTAAGCAAAATTTCTTAAGTGCATTTTCTTTAAGAAAAATTTCTAAGTGCATTTTATTTAAGCAAAATTTTTCTAAGTACATTTTTCTTAGCAAAAATTTTTTAAGTGCATTTTTCTTAGCAAAAATGTCTAAGTGCATGTTTCTAAGCAAAATTTTTTGAAATGCACAAATTTTTTTTAAGCAATACCTTTTAAGTGCACAAAATCTTTTAAGTAAAATACTTTTTCAAGGTGCATGAAATTTTTATCTAAGCAGAATGTTTTCAAGTAATTTTTTTTCCAAAAATTGGTTTAAGTGAAAATTTTTGTAAGTAAGAATTTTTTTTGCAAAAATTGGTTTAACTGAAAATTTTTTCTAAGTAAGAAGTTTTTGCAAAAATTGGTTTAAGTGGAAATTTTTCTGAGTTAGAATTTTTTTGCAAAAATTGGTTTAAGTGAAAATTTTTCTAAGTAAAAAGTTTGTACAAAAACTGGTTTAATTGGGAAATCTTTGTAAGTTGCAAATGCTTTACTTTGAAAAATACTTAATCGAAAACAGTTAGATTTTTTTTGAAAATACATATCATTGAAAGCTTCAGGGGAAGAATGTTTATTTCAGGGGGAGCTTCGTAAAATTTTTTTTCAAAAAGTAATCTCCTTTATAAACATGTTTGTTATATCAAACATGCTTGTTATATGCTTTAACTGATTAAATATAACTTTTTGAACCTGATTGCCATAAATAAAAAAGGGGGAGATTGTTGGTGCCTGAAGCACCAAGATCGAACCTGTATTTTGATAATGGCAAAAGGTTCATAAGTTAAGATTTTGTTGTGATCTAATGATGTTACTCAAGTGTACAGGAAAAGTCCTAGGTCAACTAGGCACCGAAGACCTGGTGAGTGAAGCTGGGCAATAAGTCCTAGTCGTGGACTGGGCATCGAAGACCTGGTGAGTTAAGCTGGGCAATAAGTCCTGGTCGTGGACTGGGCACGAAGACCTGATTCAGGGGATTGGGCAAAAGTCCAACCGGAGGAGCCGGTTGGCAAAAAGGTAAACTCTTTTGAGAGGAGTAGATGAGGACGCGTTCCCCGTAGGAGGGACCACTAGGTGTCGGTTTGACTTAGAGATCCATTTTGGAAGCCCAAAGTCAGAACCAAGATAGCTCCGGCTGTTAATTGTGCTTAACAATATATTATTCGCCTGTTCTTTGTGTTTTGGAACTAACCCTGGTTGCAGGAACAAAGGGTGAAAGTTTCCTGCTCCTAGGCGCCTGAATGAGGTCAGGCGCCTGTTTGAACAGGCGCCTGTATTGTGATAGGCGCCCCAGACAAGGGTGTCTCCAAGCCATCTCAAAGAAAGCCTCGACGTCAGCATCTGAGGTGCCTGTGTTGATACATGTGCCCCAGTTAAAGGGATAAGCGCTGGCCAAGTCTGCGGATGGAGTTTCGCGCAGGAAAGGCCACGTGTCAGGCGCCCCCTTCAACACAGGCGCCCCAGGACTTACTATATAAAGGGGTTCACCCCCTTGCTTCAGAACACAACTGCTTCCAACAATTTCTCTCAAGCGCTCTGCTCCAAACGCTCCATGCTCAAGACTCAAGCTCCAACGACGACCCGTGGCTCCGATTTTCAATCTTCTCCGGTCGTCGGTATAAAGTCTTAATTGCTGTATTTTCTTTAAATTCTGTATTCGATTTCAAACTTGTAATATTTTCTCAGAATATAAAATTGCCCATTGTAAATGGTCAAGGACCGTGGGCCTTGGAGTAGGAGCCGACCGCGATTCCGAACCAAGTAAAAAATCAAAGTGTTAGCATTGAATTTTTCCGCTGCGCAATTGCTCTCATTTTTCCGAAAAATTGTCTATCGATATTCACCCCCCTATCAATTCTAAATGATCCCACACCTTATTGGAGCAACAACCCTTTCCTTTACAAAGCCTTTTACCGAAAGTTCATTTTCAAGTTACTTCTTGAAAATTTTTGGTCTAACTAACTTAGGTTTTGGATCGGTAGCTTCAGCTAGTTCCACCAGACTAAACAAACCAAGTAGGATACACCTTACCCCACTTGACCTTATTAGAAGGGCTTCCCTAACGTACTATCATCTCACCTCCACCTAATACTATGTTGTTCAAGTTTCAAGTAAGTCTTTTGTCCTTAACTAACCGTTCTAAATCATGCATAAATCTAAACATGAATGTCATGACATATTTTCTTAAAAAAAGTAGCAAATGCATGAGCATGACATTTATGCATGATTTAATCAAGTCAAGGTACTTTTAATTAAGTTTCTAATAATGTATCAAATTCTCGATTTGATATATATCGTGTGAACCCGCGAATATACCAACCCACTTTGACATATTTAATTTTATTAAATTGATTGTTGCAGTTGGGTAAGATTTTATTTAGTTTGAGTTTAAGTTATTAAGATTTAATTAGATGTTAAAATTATTTAAGAGTTAGAGTTAATGTTGAGGTTATTTAAGAATTAATTGGAGTTAAATTAATTAAGAATTAAATGAAGTTACATTAATTAAGAATTAATTGAAGTTAAATTAATTATGGATTAATTCAAGTTAAATTAATTAAGAATTAATTGAAGTTAAATTAATTAGGGATTAATTCAAGTTAAATTAATTAAGAATTAATTGGAGTTAAATTAATTAAGAATTTGAAGTTAAATTAATTAGGGATTAAGTGAAGTTAAATTAATTAAGAATTAATTGGAGTTAATTTAATTAAGAATTAATTGGAGTTAAATTAATTAAGAATTTGAAGTTAAATTAATTAGGAATTAATTGATGTTAAATTAATTAAGAATTAATTGGAGTTAAATTAATTAAGTATTTGAAGTTAAAATAATTAGGGATTAATTGAAGTTAAATTAATTAAGAATTAATTGGAGTTAAATTAATTAAGAATTAATTGGAGTTAAATTAATTAAGAATTTGAAGTTAAATTAATTAGGGATTAATTGGAGTTAAATTAATTAAGAATTAATTAAGGTAAAAATAATTAAGGTTAAAATAATTTGGATTTAATTAAGGTTAAAATAATTAAGATTTAATTAAGAATTAAATTAATTAAAGATTAATTAGGATTAAATTAATTAAGGATTAATTAGGATGAAATTAATTAAGAATTAATTAAAATGAAATTAATTAAGGATTAAATTGAGTTAAAAGTTTTGGATTTAATTGCATTAATTTCTTTATTTCAAAAATGTCTGACTTATCTACTATTTCTTCTTCATTCAATTTTTCAAGTTTTTTTAACATTTCTGCTTTGTTTGAATTTTTGTAGATTTTATTAACTGTAGCCAAAAATTCATCTTCCTCCTCATCCTCATCATCAAGGTCATATTCTTCTGTATCTTCATAGTAAGCAGAGTAATTTTCAGGGTTGTTAATTAATGTTTCATAATTAATATCCAAGAAGTTATCAGAATTAACCAGGAAATCAATATTAATTAAATCTTCATTCTCATCCTTATCTACAGAAGTTTCTAGGTTATCAGGATTATCTTCAGATACAATATCAGAATTAATAATAGATTTATCATTATCCTCAGAAATATCTTATATATCCTCAGAAAATTCTTTAGAATTATTTTTGATATGATTATTATCCTTAGAACTATCTTTAATATCCTTAGAAAAATCTTCAGAATTATCTTTAATATCATCTAAATTATCTTTAATATTATCAGAAAAATTATTAGAATTAATTCTAAAAATTATTACATTGATAATAAAGATGAAAAGTTAATTTCTGATATTTTAATATTATCTACATTTGGTAATTGGTTATGCAAAATATTATAAATTGACTATACAAAAAGTCTAATTTTTCAGAAAAATTATCTAACTTATCTAAATTATCATATGACTGTGTAGGAATTTGAAAATCTTTATGAACATAAACTTTTCGTACCTTGGACGGACACTGATTCGTGTAGTGACCATGCTTTTGACATTTGAAGCACTTGATTTGACTCTTGTCCCTCCGGACTCCGGGCGCTGGTACCTCCTTTGCCGCCGGTGGTGAAGATTGAGTCTTACGAGTAGGACACTGATTCTTATAGTGTCCTCTCTCCCTGCACTTGAAACATGTAATATGAAATTTAAAAATTGACATACTTAAAAAAAAAATATACCTGATTCACCCCTTGGCTCCCCCTCAACTCCTGGCGTCTTTGCTCCATCGACGGTTAGTCCGGTGAAGAGCTACCAGGCTCTGATACCACTTGTGGGGAACAGTGTCGTCGATAGAGGGGGGGGGTGAATATCAACTTGTTAAAAACTTTGAGAAACTTGTCTTTCGATCGTTCGTTCTAGATACAGAGTTAGCAGCAGTGGAAAACAGAAAGAACGAAAAAGTAACAACTCAGAATACACACGGATTTTTACTTGGTTCCCAACCCCCCAGGGTCAGTACGTCCAAGGCCTAAGCACGAAAAATGCCCGTCCACTAATGGTCTCCTTTCCGAACTTTCCAGAGGTGGAGAAACTCGTCTTACAGTACACGTTTTACAATAAAAAAGATAAGGAAATTAATTACATAAAATAAATCAAACCAAACGAAATGTCGAAGACTTGGCCGATCTGAAACTCCGAAGTGTCGCGCACTTTCTCCTGGAGCCTCCTTGGTCGCAGAGCTTCGTCTCTAGCACTTTTCCTTCACACAGAATGCTTAGAATGTCGTTGTGATTGCTGTCCTGAGTTGAGGGATTGAACCCCTTTATATAGCCTTGTCTAGGGCGCTTGTGTTGCTATAGGGCGCCTCAGTTGCGGTCAAAAGTTCATCCGAAACGCTATCTTCGCGAAGCTGATAAAACCTCCTATCCAGGGCGCCCTAGGCCCTCCAGGGCACCTGAATCATTTAGGTGCCTGACATCCAGGGCGCTTGGCTCATTGGGGGCGCCCTGGTTCAATGAGGGTGCCCAGGAAGTATGTTTCAGCCTCTTTTGTGTTTGTTTGTTTGCCTTGCCTCCCATTCTAGGTACCTGCAAAATACACAAACACAAGACAAACAAATATATATCCTTAGCCTTAAAGACTTGGTTCTGACTTCGGATTTTTAGCGAAACCCTTGGTCGAACCGATGCCTGTGTTCCCTTCCCGGGGAACGCGCCTTTCACCTACTCCTCTCAGGAGAAGGTTGCCACCCGGCCCATCCGGTTGGACTTTTGCCCAGCTTCACTCACCAGGACTTTTTCCCAATCTTACGACCAAGACTTATTGCTCAGCTTCACTCACCAGGACTTTTGCCCGGCTTCACTCACCAAGACTTCGTGCCCAGTCCGCGACCAGGACTTATTGCCCAACCCTATGCCAGGACTTCAGTGCCCAGCCCTCGGCCAGGACTTATTGCCCAATTCCTCGAATCAGGACTTCATGCACAACCCTTAGTCAGGTCTTCGGTGCCCAGCCCTCGGGTAGGACTTAGTGCCCAATCCATGATCAGGACTTAGTGCCCAATTCTTCGAACCAGGACTTATTGCCTAGGTTAACTAGGACTTTTCTTCACTTTAGTACTGATTTCTTGACTACCCTTCTCTTGTTCAATATATCACTAACTTAAGCATATTGTTAAATATTGAAACACTCAAGGAGGACATCACTGATGCATCTTGCACCAACAATAATGGTTCAACATAGAATAGTATGATCTATACCGTGGGTTGGTTCTATAGCCAAGTCCGGATCGGTTAAGGACGACTTTCTATTTTCTAAGAATCATATCAAGATTCTTAGAACTCAAAGTAAAGCGCTCTAGGACAACTCTAAGTACATTCACTTGAGTTTTCAGGGAGGAATTCTCTTCCTCAAGTTGTTGGACTTGAGTCGAGGTTCCTTCCTGAACAGTCTCGGTCAAGGAGCTTGAGTTGGCCTCCTTCTTAAGGGCTTTTACCTCCTTTTGGTGGGACTTAACTCGGACGTTGGCTTTAGCCAATTTACATGATAGATAACAAATTAAGTTGTACAAATCAGATTCAGGAAAACCCCTTACAGTGATTTGACCGTATTCTGACATTGAAAGTGTTCCGGTTGCGTGGCTTTCTTTTGGCTTTGCTTCGAACTCAGTGTCGAGTTCTTCCGATGCCGTCAGCGCAAGGATTTTGGAGTGAGGTACTTCTTCTTCGTCCTCCGAAGATGACTCATCCCACGTAGTTTGGAGTGCCTTCTTTCTTCGTGACTTCTTGACCTCCTTTAAGTTGGGATACTCCGATTTGAAGTGACCCTTCTTCTTGCACTCATAACAGGTGACGCCCGTCTTACCTTTTTAACTCGTGCTTGGTTCTATTGGATCATCCTTTGATCGAACCATCTTCTTCTTTCTTTGACCTTTGTTCATCTTGTAATAGTTTCGAGCTATTTTGACTAGCTCGGGGTAGTTGATGTCGTCTTCGTTAGATTCCAAGTCAGAATCAGACTCGGGTATCGATTGCGGCTTTTTCTTCTTAATTTTGCCTACAACTTTATCTGCAATAAGAGCAATACCTTTCTCGCCTGTGTAGTGTTAGTCTTCTCATGTAATTCAAGTTCTGAAAATAGCTCATCTAAGTTAATTTTTTTAAAGATCCCTCGAAACCTTGTAAGTATCCACTATAGATGTCCACAAAGTATTTCTAGGGAAAGAGATTAAGTCATACCTTATCAAGTAT
The DNA here is from genome assembly GCA_024364735.1 of Boesenbergia rotunda. NCBI lineage: Eukaryota > Viridiplantae > Streptophyta > Magnoliopsida > Zingiberales > Zingiberaceae > Boesenbergia > Boesenbergia rotunda. The sequence continues at coordinate 104,325 of JAGFNQ010000934.1, forward strand.
CGATTTTCTACCTTATGGCCTATGGCGTGTGTTAGGAGGTATACTAAAAGCCTAGCTTTTGTATGAACATCTATATTTTAGAATGAGAATCACATGATCATTGTTTGCATTTTATATTTGATATATACATGCTATTATCTAATACTTTACATTGTAGATAACATGGTGTGTGGTGTCACACAGAAGATCATGTTATCAGTCTCTTGTAGAGTATAAGTAGAGGCTCACAACCTAGATGGTTTTGGACAAACCATTAGCATGGTTGTAGTGTAATTTGGTATTGGTTTATCTTGACCATAGAATTATACTAGTACATTTTGTGTGTATTGAGCAGGACCGATATAGAGGTGATTCAATTTATACTGACTATATAATTGAATCAGACCTCATATATTATGGTGTACATGCTCTTAATCTCAATATAATAACGGACACATGTACTTAATATGTATTTCTTTGATTTACCAATGGGCGAGATTTATTGGTTAAATCGATAGGCCCGGTAAATTGGGAAATACTATTATTTACATGGTGTGTCGTTGATTATAGAAGGAATCTGTGTCCTAATGCATCAGGTTGATGATGCCCCCTTGAGGAACTCATAAAGCTCATCATGTTAAATCCTGCAGGTGGACTTGGTCTGACATGATGATAAGGTTGAGTGGTACTACTCATGGAGTTAGATATTAATTAATTAAATTGTCAGTAATTTAATTAATTAATGGACATTCAAGATCTTAAACACTGAGAGATTTTGTACACATAATAGGTGGAGCACATATCTATTTATAGGGGTTGGTGAGGTAGTTCAATGATGATCCTTTAGTGGATTGGATCATCATTAATGGATCGGGCTTTGATCCATTAGGTGGCCAAGACCCAACTCCTCCTCATGGTCCTTATTGTAGCCTATAAATACCTCATGTAACCATGAAACTAAGAGCTAATTTTTTTAATCAACCCTCTATTCTCTTTCTCTCTTGGTTCTCTCTCTCCTAGGGTAAACCAGTGCATGGGAAGAAGAAGGTGGGAGGTGGCTAAAAGAAGAGAATTATTCTCCTCTTCTCTTCATCTTCTTTCTCTCTTCCACTATCATCCTCTCTTCATGGCTTGCGGCTAGGTCAAGAAAAGGGAAGACTTCCTTTACCTTTTGGCCGGCGGCGCAAGCTCAAGGAGGAGGTGGCCGACGCAAGTTGGAGAAAGCAAGAGAGGCTTCTTCTTCTTCTTCATTCCTCTTCCTTCTTATCTCCTCGGTATGTTGCATCTTCTTGGAGGGTGCAGCTAGGTCAAGGAGGAAGGGAAGGGGCGGCGCGTGGAAGGAGAAGGAAGAGAGTGGCCAGCGGTGCAAGGTGGAGAAGAAGAAGGAGAGAACATCTCTTCCTCTACTTCTTTCTATCCTTGGTCGGCGCAAGCAAGGGATGGAGAAGAAGGATGGTTAGCTTAGGTTTTCTTCATCTTCTACCTCTCTTTTCTCCTTGGTTTTTGGCACAAGCAAGGAGAGGGTGAGCTTTCTTCCTTTTGGTGGCCGACGGCAACTTCCTTGGTGGTTGAGGTTCCAACAGCAACTAGGGAAGAAGGTGGAGACCCTTTAGGGTTTCGGCGCAAGGAAGGAGAAGAAGTTGGTGCCTTGGTGACTTTGTTTCTTGGAGGATCGTCGCCCACACGATGTCCAAGAAGAGGTTAGGTCATACAATAGAAGATCGCGAGGTAAATAAGAGGTATAATTTCTTGTTTTGGTTCCTTGGTTCTTATTTAATTATCATATGTTGTTAATTAACATAGACCCCGAAGATAAACACAAAAATCTGATCTATTCATCATCTATTCCACGACTAATCGGTTAGATGAGTTTGATTGCTTGAACAACAAGTTTGTTCAAGCGGTCACTCGAATCGGTTAGTACGATGATGAGTCGGCTGCTTGGGTAATTGTTCTCCATCCAAATTTGTTTCAATTAATGAAATTTTAATCCAAGGACATGGAGAGGAGTCCCATGCGCAAACAACTGAAACCCAACAGCGTGAAGGTTGTTTATCAGTTCCTGGATGCGTGCATGAAGTTGTGCAGCGGTTTCACCATCTTGCATCTTGATGTTGTAAAGCTTGTTTAGGAGCAGATCTTGTTTGTTGATCTTAGTATCCAACATCCCTTCGTGAAGCTCAATTAGCTTGTTACAGAGCTCCTTTGCACTGTTGAAGGGTCCAACGAGGTTAAGCTCCTCCTTCATAAGGCCACACTGGAGGGTCTGCATTGCCTTGGCATCAACTTCAATTTTCTTCTTTAGGGCAGCATCCCACTCAGTGTATCCCAAAAATTCTCCTTGTGCATTCTTTGGGATTTCCAGGCTGACCTGGATGATGATCCACATTTCCACATGACATTTCAGGTGAACTTCCATGTGACTCTTCCAGTAGCTGAAATCCTCTCTTGAGAAGAGAGGAGGGAGGGTTGTGTTGTATCTTTCTTGCTAGGCCATAGAAAATCCTGAAAGAGACAGAAACAAAGAAACTTGTTCCAAGACTTAATTAGTCTTGGATTAGTAGTGCAGTATGAAAATATATATAAGAAAATCTCGAGTGGTGTTACACCAACTTCGAGAAGTGAAAAAATTTACAATCGAAAAGTGAAAAGAAAAATTATCAGAAAAAGGCAAGAATACCTTTTTTGATTGAAAAACAACGAAAAATCGCTCAACTGGTGGTTTCACCGAAATTGAGCAACTCGCTCTGATACCACTTGTGGGATCGATGCGATCGATAGAGTGGGGGGTGAATATCGATACAAAATTTTTCGAATATAAATCGTGAGTAAACGTATCGGAATAATCAAAATGACAAGCAACAACAACGCTAATACGCTTTGTTTCACTTGATTCGGAGTTTATGTCGACTCCTACTCCAAGGCCAATGGTCTTTGACCGTTTTCGTTAGGAAATTCTATAATCCGCAAAATGAGTTACAGAGTATGAAGATTAAGTAGAAAAATAAAACTGAAACTTTATACTGACAACACTTGCTTAAGGAAGAAGAATGTGTTTCGTCGTAGAAGTGGCGTGTCGTCGATCTCAGACTGCATTGGCGCAAAGAACTTGAGCTTAGAAAATTGATCGCAGTGATTCTAAATACTTGAATTGATGTTTCGAACTGAGGGGGTGAAACTCCTTTTATATTGGCACTCGGGCGCCCGAGTGCACATGGGGGTGCCTCCATGTCGCTGATTCGGCTGCGTCGTCATCCACTGACTCAGGCAAATTCTATCCACTCTCGGGCGCTTGAGTGCTCTGGGGCGCCTGAGCGCTGAAGTGGCGTGTCCAATCAGTTGCCACGAACTCAGCTTCGTCAACGCTAAGCAAAACCATCTGGGGCGCCCGTATCGGACGCCTGAGTCCTTTCAGGTGCCCCATGCGGCAAACTGCTAATCTTCGCTTGCAATCAAGGTTAGTCCAAGAAAACAATAATATATATAGAATGCATGAATATTTGACAAACAACTCAGCTGACTGATCGTGACTATGAATTTCAAATGAAATCGTAGGTTGGACCGACGAATACTATTCCCTCTTCCAGGGAACGCATCCTCACCTACTCCACTCTGGAGAAGTTACCTTTTATCAATCAGCACCTCCAGTTGGACTTTAGCTCGGCCTCCAAAGCTCTCGGATCTCAAGATGTCTGTATTGGGGATCGATGGACCGGCTAGAGGGGGTGAATAGCCCGTGACCCCCAATTCATCATTTCTTCCTACAAGTGTTAGCGTGCGGAAGCGAAAATATAAACTACAAATAAAAACAATCGCTAACACAAAACGTTTACGTGGTTTGGAGATAAAACACCTACTCCACAACTGTCCGTAAGGTGGACGATCCCGATCCGTCGGTGGATGACTCCCCGAAAAGCCTCCGGCTAGCTCGTGTAACTCCTTGTGGGTGGAGAAAACTTGCCACAACTCGCAACACACACCTGCGCACTTAGACTACTTATTGGCCTTTAACCAAAGCCAATTTTATCAATTCTAGCCAGCCAAACCGAGCTCCCTTAAATAGAGCTCGTAGTTGAACTAGCCGTTACCAACACCAGTTGACTGGTTCTAACCGAATCCGAACGATACAGCCCAATGTTCGAATTCCCAGCCGACACCAGTCGACTACACAGAAGATCAGTCAACTAATCTTTCTGTGCCAACTACCAGTCGACCGATCCAAGCATCAGTCGACTGCCCAAACCCTAAACCTAGGGTTTCCCTTCCCGAGTATAATTCTCTAACACTCGGACCCTCACGACTCAGCTGACTCTTTACCTAGCAGTCTCAACCTGTTACCTTCAAGCCTTCTTCGACTTTGGCTTTCGTCCCTTGGATGCATACGAGCCCGTGACTTGTCCTCATGTCATCCTTCGAGTATGCCTCAATGTGCGCTTTCCTCGGCTCATCGTTCCTGCGTTGTCTACAGTCCCTCGGATGCATACAAGCCCACGACTTCTCTCCTCATGCCATCCTTCACCGGACCCGAAGCCGTCCAGCTAAGCTTATGTGTATCCTGCAAACCTGCACACTCACATACACATGTCAAATACAAGGGTGAACCTAACTTAAACCGTTTGCCCAAACATCAAAACACATGATCACTCTGGACCATAGATTGCTCCAACAATCTCCTACTTTTTAATATTTGACAATGCGTTTAAGTTAGGGAAAACAACTAGCAAGTACAATGCTAATAAATATTTTGGACTTACGTTGCCAAGGCGACACCTTGAACTTATACCGCTAATGCATATACCAATGCAATGCAAACATGCATAGATCCTATCACAAGACATCCCCCACACCTAAACTCCCCAAGAGTTAGCATTTTTACCAAAACGGACTTTTTATGAACCTCTCCAAGGCTCCCCCCCCACATTGGACTTACAAAGACTTTTTAAGAACCACTCTAAGGTTCCCCCTTTGTCAATAAATGAGCAACAATGCTCCCCCTTCACCTAAGCTCCCCCTTGACCTAGGATTTCTTGCAAAAGCGTGTTTGGTTTCCCACTTAAACCTAACAGTTCTCCCCCTATGCCACACAACAAAAAGAGCTTGAACAATATCCCAATTATTGGATTCTTTAACCTCTAATGATTATAACAATGTGTATTAAACTCCCATAAAATTATATACATGTTTGACAATCATTTGGACACTATTTGACTGCTGAAAATAGTTTCAGCACGTATCAGTCGACTGAGATAATTACCAGTCAACTGATCCCTATCAAAAAACCATACAGTAGCTAGTCTCTCTCTTGACAGCACTGTTACCAGTGATTGCCCCTGCACCAGTTGGCTGATACCCTGATAACTGCATTTTCAACATTCTGAACCCAAATTCAAAAATGCACAAGAAATTTTACAAATCTCCAAAATTCTCAAATTTTGTGGAGTGATTTATGGTACCCGTGTCTACTTGGGGAAAATACATTCAACAATGTATCTATCATCAGTCCCAAGATTTACACAAAATCCAAAATTATCTAAATGGTTCAATTAAACCTTGACCTAAAGTCCTAGTTTTGGCCTCCTCTTGATGTATCTGCCCATACCAAACTATAATGCATCCCTAACATTGGTTTATATGACATCTATATATCAAAAACTAATTTTTATGCAATATGACCTCAATGTCATATTTTCATACATGACACTCAATTCTAATGTGTCAAATCCGTAGGATTGAGACTCAAATCTGTTTCAAAATCCTTTAGCATACTCCATGGTCCATCTAGACTTCCGGGAGAAATTCTCCCGAGATCCATTGACCATGAGTCCCAACTTGGCTCCTAGAGTTCCCCCTTGAGATCTTAGTCTTAGTCACCTCCCTAGGTGACTCAACTATAATTACAAGGACACACCGGTGTACCTCCGATGATTCTTGGCCTACAAACCTAACATTCTTAACCTTAGTCATCTTGTCCTTAGTTAAAATTTTCTTCCCTTTAACCTTGGACATCTTGTCCTTGGTCAAGGTCTTTTTGCCCTTAAATGGCATTCCCTTGCCATTCTTGGATTTTCCCTTGCTATAGTCATATGACACTCTTGCATATAACTTCCCGATAGCATTGGAGAACTTAGATCGGTATCTTAGACCCAATTTATCATTGTTGGGTTTTTGACCATCCAACACCATACCTAAACCCTTAGATCTAATAGTAAATCTATCTAGGATATTCTCTAATTTATCAAGCTTTGTTCTCAAAGCATGATTTTCCCTTTTTAGGGTATTAAACCTAGAATCGACATGTCCACCTTAGATATTCCTAGACTTACCCACCTTCCTAGGCATGTGTCTCCCCTTCTTAAGATTAATGTCTTGGTCCTTAGGTCTAATGGTCTTAGTTTTATTATGATGTATGAATTTCCTAGAGTTTTGGTTTACAATGTTAACCATATTCCTATCATGATATTTAAAACCATAATTAAGCATGGAAAAATAATTATCATTATAATTCCTAGCATGCATGGAGGAACTTAAATTTGAATTAAATTTAATGTTAGGGTTTACCTCCCTTACCCTTGTAGCTCCCCCTTGATATGAGATCCCCCTCTTCTCCTTCTTTTCCCATTTCCTCAAATGCTCCAAATTCTTGAATTCTTCTTTTCTTGAGCATTTGGTGTTGTAGTTTCCTAGCTCACCACATGTGAAGCACCTTAGATGCTTCTTCTCCTTCTTTGCCCCAACCCTACAACTCATGTTAGTTTTCAAATTAATTGAATTGAGATTAGGGTTTACCTCTTTTTTACCTAATGGACACTTGTCCTTGTAATGCCCCTTTTTATTGCACCCAAAGCAAATTATGTGATTTTTGGATTTTACTTTGCAGGAGGTGGAGGCTTCTTCTTGCTCTGGTATTGAGGATGGTCTCTCCTCCCCCTCAATCCTTGAAGTGGAGACATCTTCTATTTCTTCCTCACTTGAGGATGTGGATGACTCATCCTCAATTCCCAATTCACTTGAGGAGGTGGATGGTTCTTCATATTTTTTCTTCTCCTCCTCGGATGTTGAGCTCCTCTCCTCATCCGATTGGTCTTTCTCTTCTTCTTGGACCATCAAGCCCATCTCCTTGGGCTATTCTTCTTGTGCAGGCTTTTGATGAAGATCAATCACTTTGCTCCATAGTTCATGAGGACACTTGTACTCACCTACACGACTAATTATATTATTAGGAAAAATATTAAGTACAATTGATATTACTTTATCATTTGTCTTCGATTGTGTTTGTTGCTCCTTATTCCAAGATCGTGGTCGAAGCTTTTTCCCATTCTTATCTTTCAGGACTTCAAATGGTTCTTCAATAGCGATCATTAGATCCCAATCTATGTTCAACCACGTCTTTGTCTGTAACCACCAATAATCGAAACTCTCACAGTCATAGGGAGGTAGAACGTTGATGTCATCCCCTAAGCGTTCTTCAAGCACCATTACCTCTAGCCATTTGCTCTCCCGGTGGTTAGTCCATAGACGAGTGACACCGGCTCTGATACCACTTGTTGGGGGTCGATGAACCAGCTAGAGGGGGGTGAATTGCCCGTGGCCCCCAATTCGTTGTTTCTTCCTACAAGTGTTAGCGTACGCAAGCAGGAATACAAACTATAAATAAAAACAATCGATAACACAAATTGTTTACATGGTTCGGAGATAAAACTCCTACTCCATGGCTGTCCATAAGGTGGATGATCCTGATCCGTCGGTGGATGATGTTGAATCGAGAAAACACGATAGAGGGGGGGGGGTGAATATCGTGAAAGCGTTTCGGATTAGAAAAGAGAATGTGCAGCGGAAATTAAAATCAAAACACATGGAACACAAGTATTTTTACTTGGTTCGGAGTCGCGGTCGGCTCCTACTCCAAGGCCCACGGTCCTTGACCGTTTACTGCGGGCAATTCTATAATGGCGCAAAGTTTTACACAGATTGTTACAATAGTAGTGCAATAATGAAAATTATATTCTTCGTTACCGACGCCCGGTGTGGATCGTACTTCAGAGCAGAGGGTCGTCGTCGGCGCTAGAATCTCGAGATCGGAGGTTTCCGGAGTAGAGCGCTTGAACGAAGAGCGTAGAGGCGTTGGAAAATTGATGTATTGAAGCCTTGGGGTCGAGCCCCTTTTATAGCACTCCTGGGGGCGCCCTGGACGCTGGGGGCGCCTGACACGTGCCTTCGAATCCGAGAAATCTCATCCGAAGCTCGGTCAGCGCTTATCCCTCCAGAATCAGCCTCGGAGCTGACGGGGGCGCCCGGGACACTGGGGGCGCCCTCGGTTGACTTGGTCTGCTTGGCTTCGCGGCTGAGTTTGCTTCGATCACAACTTGGCTTGGACCCAGGGCGCCCGGGACATACAGGGCGCCCGGGACCACCAAGGCGCCTAGCCCAGTAAGTCTTCGAAGCGATTCTTGCTCAACTGCTCGTTTGGCTTTGACCTTGGGCGCTCGGGACCTCCCGGGCTTGCCCAGCTACTGCCCCTCTCCTTTGGGGCTTTCTGAGCTGTAGAAACACGTTCCTTTCATCCCTGCATCCAAGGTTAGTTCCACAACAAACAAGGCAAGAAATGTTAGGTTTTTATAGCCGTAGCTGTCTTGGTTCTGACTTCGGGTCTCCTAAATGGAACCCTAGGTCGAACCGACGCCTACTATTCCCTCAACGGGGAACGCGTCCTCACCTACTCCTCTCAGGAGAGTTTACCTTTTGCCAACCGGCTCCTCCGGTTGGACTTTTGCCCGATGCACCTGACCAAGTCTTTGTGCCCACCTTCCGAGTAGGTCTTTGGTGCCCAGCTCCTTGCCAGGGCTTCATGCCCAGTCCTCGACCAGGACTTCGTGCCCACCTTCTGAGCAGGTCTTCGGTGTCTAGCTCCTTTCCAGGGTTTCGTGCCCAGTCCTCGACCAGGACTTCATGCCTAGTGTACCTAGGGCTTCTTTCCTGCACACTTGAGTAACATTTTAGACCAAAATAATGTTGGAAACGAGATGGCTAGAGAGGGGGGGGGGGTGAATATAGCCAATCACTTTTCTTTGAAACTTAACAAGTTTCCTGCACTCAACTTATCAGTAGCACAGCGGAAGAAACGAAATGAAGCAGTGCAGTAAATGAAAACAGAAATCGAAAACAAACAACCACAATTAGCAAGATCGCTAACAAGGAGGGTTTACAAGGTTCGGGGATAACTTGCCCCTACTCCTTGGCGTTCCCTTAAGGTGGGCGATCCCTTGATCGTCGGCAGATCAAGCCCCGGTTATCACCGGATAGAAAGCAACCTCCTTCTTGGCGGAGAAACCTCTCCACAGTGTTTCAATCACAGATAAAGTTTAAGCACAAAGAAACAACTAGAAGGATCTTACTCAAACACTTAGCAAGGACAAGAACACAGCAAGCTTCCCTGAGCTCCACCCAGTGACGATCTCACGCAAGAACCCCTCTTCGTGTCTTCCCACTGTCGGACTCCAAGCTCCTTGTTCTCTCCTTCAAGCGCTCAAGTAATTGATGATTGCTTCTCGAAATCAGTGGCTTGCTCAAAGTGATGAAGCTTCAAGAACACAGCAAGCTCGTAATGGAGAACTCAAGGCGCAACAAGAAGATTAGTTCCAGAACTCTCAAAACTCTGCTTCCACGAAGCCAGCTTCCGCGCTTTTGATCCTCCACACAGCACCAGGTGACAACATCCTCCGTAGCTTCCAACTACCACGCTGCCAACGCCAGCTACCACTGAGCCCTCTCTGGTCTTCCTGAGATCCCCTCAGCCAAACCCCAGTCCCGGCTCCAGTCTGCAGCTCGGCCGTTGCAACCTGAAACGGAGAATCGGACAAACCTGCTCTAAGGAAAGCCTCCATTGACCTCTCCTTGAGTGTTTGAATCCTCCCCTGTCACCTGCAGCTTAATCAGGGTGTTAGAGCAGCATATCACACAGTAAATCAAATATCAAATGTAAGTGGCAGCAGATCGGATATGATCAGACGCTCTGACCGCGTCTGACAGTGCAATTTGAATTAAAGTGATCGGTCACCGGACCGATCCAGGACTTGTGGATCGGTCACCAGACCGATCTACTGCCATGCTGGGATTCCCAGCTCTTACGACAACACAGGCCTGATCGGTCACCAGACCGATCAGGGTGAAGCCTGATCGGTCACCAGACCGATCAGAGTGAAGCTTGATCGGTCACCCAGACCGATCAGGACAGATGAACAGGGATTTATTAATCAGATCCTAAGTCCCATCCTGAGTCCCTGATCGGTCACCGGACCGATCCAGAGTCTGATCAGCAAGGGAACTCACTCACTTCCCGCTCCCTGATCGGTCACCAGACCGATCAGGAGCAAGGCAGCGAGGAAGCAGCCTGCTCCCTGATCGGTCACCGGACCGATCAGGAGCCACACAGTAGGTTCCCAACCTCACTGTGCGCTCCCTGATCGGTCACCAGTCCGATCAGACATCGCTGGATCGGTCACCAGACCGATCCACGAAGGAGCAGCGTGCCAATGTCCCTGATCGGTCACCAGACCGATCCAGGGACTCAACCCTAGCCCTCCAAGCTAGTGTTTCATCCACCTTAGCCCTCCAAGCCAAGGATTTTTCCATCTAACCCTCCAAGTTGGGAATTTGCACCTAACCCTCCAAGTTAGGACTTTTCACCTAGCCCTCCAAGCTAGGACTTTTCACCCAACCCTTCCGAGTTAGAACTTCATCCAACCTAGCCCTCCAAGCTAGGCACCTGACCCTCCAAGCCAGGACTTTTTCACCTAATTCTCCAGGATGGGAATTTGCACCTAACCCTCCAAGTTAGGACTTTTCACCTAGCCCTCCAAGCTAGGACTTTTCACCCAACCCTTCCGAATTAGGACTTTCCAAATACCTAGCCCTCCAAGCTAGGATTTTTCACACCTAACCCTCCAGGTTAGGATTTTCCAACACCTAGCCCTCCAGACTAGGATTTCCAACACCTAACCCTCCAGGTTAGGATTTTCCAACACCTAGCCCTCCAGACTAGGATTTTCAACACCTAACCCTCCAGGTTAGGATTTTCCAACACCTAGCCCTCCAGACTAGGATTTTCCATACCATGCCTGATCCCCGATCAGGACTTAATCATAATCAATAATCATCCACCTAAACTAAAATCGGTGTCAACACCAAAACAACAATCAGGGCCAGACTGCATCAACAATCTCCCCCTTTTTGTTGTTTGATAACCCGATTTTAAGTTTAGGGATTCTCAATCAATAGCTCAACTTTAGAATCATAGGGGAATCCAGATCCTCCCCCTACAATATGATCATTCTAAACTTAACCAATCCACACTCTCCCCCTTTGTCGAACACTGAAAAGGAGCTAGAGGGACTGTTAAGTTGTAAACAAACTCCCCCTCAACCCTAGGGGTATCCCAAATCAATAAAGATGTGATAGGTTGTTGGATAACCATACGAACTCATGTGAAAAAGATAGAGCAAGATAGAGCAATCACATGCATCATATGAACACGAAGTATCAACTCACAAAGCATGCCACAACATTGATATGTATCAGGTAAACATGGCATTACAAGCATGAATATAGCAAAGTAGCAAATATGCAAATCATGATCATATAAACAACATGGCATCAACAATAAGCATAATAAGAGTAGATAAGCAAGTAATTCAAGGTCAGACAAGGCAAAGCATAAAACAAGTAGCAAGATACGTGTGGCACACGGCCACAATAGTCAAGTCACAGGGCATACAGCCCAAAAGACATACAAGGCAAGAAAACATTAATCGTCCGCGGCATCATCATCAGAATCATCAATATATATGATATCCCCGGGTGAGGGGCCACTGGGGGACGCACCATCAGGAAATGTATGATGATACCACTCTTCATACCATCTGTCCTGGAACAAGCTCATCTCAGAGACATCAGATGCTAGGACATCAAGACGACGATCAAAGGACTGAAACTCGGAGCGGACCACTTGTCGCCAGTGCTCGGAAATATGTATTCGTGCTGCAGCATCCGCTCTAACTCCGCAATCTGCCATCGAAGGTCAGGAGCCCACTCATCATAATCATCTATATCAGCGGGCTGCTCCTGGGAATGGGCTGCTCCTGGAAACTCCCCCATGTGTCTCTGATTCTTCCAACGCAACCCTCGTGATCTGACAACAATACCAGACTGGGACAGCATGCGACGATCAAGTCGGCAGTCCTGTCGCACCATAGGTACATTATGACCCTGTGAAACATCGATCCCAACGGACTGCAGCCAGGCAGTGATGATATGACCGAATGGCATATAGATCGTCTGGCCATACCTCAGACCATGAACAATGATGGGGAAATAAATGGACGATGCTATGTCAAAATCTAACTGCAGATGCATCCTGTAAAGCATCAGGCAGTGGAATGGAAGGATCTCATCAAGATGCTTTGAAGTAGTTGGAAGAAGATAATTTGTGATAATCTTAAACAAAACATAATCGATGGGAGATAGATGGAGAGCAGGAAAGGTGGGAAACGTACGGGTGTGCGCACCAGAACCCCATGGCCTGGGGTGGCCTAGAAAATGCTCATAGATGGAGTCAGGAGTGACTCCAGTAAAGGGGACAGGAAGAGGGTCAGGAAGATAGGGATAGAGCGAAAAGTCATTATTGGAGCGACGACAACCTAGAAACACAGTGAAGGCTGATAAGGTAAAGTCAAGATCGACACCGGCGACACGGGTCCGCCACCCCGTTCCCTCCCCATTGGCCAGATTATTGTAGAATTCAGAGACCAAATCAACATTGATTGGCCTTTCCAAGAAAAGGATGTTTTGAAGCTCATAGTACTCAATGATTCTTCTCACTGTAGGACAATGTTCATAAACAAAAGTTTGGTCCACTGACCGACATGGTATTAGTTTGAAGTTGTGCCAATGAAAGTCTAGGGCATAGAGAATTTTCTGAAATCTAGTATGCGGGGGAGATGGAGGTCTCGGAGGAGGTGTAGAAGACGAAGGGCCTTTGCCTTTAGAACTATCCTCCATAGGTTCCTTACCCTTAGAAGACTTTCTATAGATTGGATTCAAGAATTGATCATATAAGATAACACCCAATTAGAGATAGAAAATGAGATGAACGATAGATTTGGTCATATGATCAAGTATGGAAAGAAGGTTCACGGCAAGTGCAATAGGGTCATGGTACAATAGCAAGAACAAGAACCAAAAACATGGTTAGTTTCACAAGCCATAGTTCAAGAGCTGTTTGAAAAGAAAAACAAAGCCAAAAACTTACTTAGGTGCCATTGAGGAGGTTTTTGAAGGTTGGACGGGAAAAAGCCTGTGCAGGAGAAGCCTTGGCGCAAGACAAAAGCGCAGGCAGAGAACAGGGAGATGCCCGCAGAACCTTTCGGAAGAACTGGCACGCACGAGAACGAGGAAGACGCACGAGCACTCTCGCTCGTAAGTCCTGGAGAGCTCACGCACGAAGGAAAGGTTGCGCGGGTGAGAGATTTAGGCGCTAGGGTTTGGAAGTGAAGTGTATTGGGAGGAGTTAATCGGTTGGTGGATTGGTCCACCAACCAGATTTTAATGCACCTGAACGGATCACCGTTCGATCTGATCGCGCCCAGACCGATCAGGCTACAGCCTGATCGGACTAGCCTGGGCCTGATCGGTCGGATGACCGATCAGGCGTGCTCCTGATCGTTCGGCTGATCGATCAGGGAGAGATCAGTAGGCTTGGGCGGCTTACTGTGAACCCCCTGATCGGTCCGTGGACCGGTCTCAGCAGGGTGCCAGATCGGTCCGGGGACCGATCCAGGCTAGCCCAGTACACTTGGTCAAAAACTCCGAAAGGTCACTGCTTGCCTCGATGATCGGTCTGTGGACCGATCACCACAGGAAGGGGCCAGATCGGTCCGGGGACCGATCAACCCTATGCCTGATCGGTCCGGTGACCGATCAGGGTTCCTGATACTCCTTGATACGAACTGAAATGTTCAGTTTCAGAATTTCAGAATTTTTCCAGCGAGATCTGATGAAGTTTGTCGAACTTGGACATGATCTCCTGACTAAAATTGATCCCTGAACGAGGATCAAAGGTCCTTATAGGTTCAACAATCACTTTGACCCATCCAAATGGAGTCAAACGCAATCAACAATCATTCAAGCAAATTCAACTAAGTTTGTATCAAATTCAGGTTTCCAATCAAGTTGCCTTGATTGGAATGTCCAAGTATGATCATGGAGCCAAATACACATATGTTATGCATTGGTTTTCCCCATACTTGGTCACCACCGTGATTATTATCTCGTCAACTTAATTTCTCAAGGGATGCAATGACATTTTGAGAAATCGAGTTGATCCTAACATCTCACCCCATGTCTAGCAAACAAAAATATTTTGGTAAACCTTATAGTTTGTGTGAGATGTCCCCAAAGTTACCCAATTGATTCCCAACAATTTCGAAATAATCATGAAGGGTTTTGAATGCAATTTGAAATCATGAAGCGCGACACATTCCCAATTCCCGTCTTAGGAAACTAAACTCATTTTCGGGGAGTGGTTTAGTGAAGATGTCAGCTAGGTTTGACTTGGACTCTACATGTGAGAGTACAATATCTCCCCTAGCTACATGATCTCTAATGAAGTGGTGACGCACCTCAATATGTTTTGGTCCTAGAATGATGGACTGGATTTTTGGTTAAGTTAATTGTGCTAATGTTATCACATAACACTTGCACACCCTTGTAACTTAATCCATAGTCCTCTAAAGTATGTATCATCCACAACAATTGTGATACACTCTCTCCCATGGCGATATATTCTGCCTCGGTCGTGGAGAGAGCAACACAATGTTGCTTCCGACTTGACCA
>JAGFNQ010000934.1:119858-274766 GCA_024364735.1 Boesenbergia rotunda
TCGACATATACTTGGGCTACAAAAATATTGTCACATCTCTTCGCAAAAATAGTGTAGGGTATATTTGGCCTCTAACGAAGTCCTTCTCAATTAGAAATGTCGACAACCGCTCATACCAAGCTCAGGGTGCTTGTTTAAGGCCATAAAGTGTCTTCTTGAGCTTGAACACGTGGTTTGGAAATTTGGTACTTTCAAACCCAGGAGGTTGTTCGACATAGACCTCTTCTCTAATCAAACCATTTAAGAAGGCCGATTTGACGTCCATTTGATATAATTTGAAACCACGATGAACTGCAAATGCAAGCATCAATTAGATGGACTCTAATCGTGCCACAGGAGCATAGGTCTCATCATAATCAAGGCCTTCAACTTGACTGTAGCCCTTGGCTACCAAGCGTGCCTTGTTTCTAATGATTTCTCCCTTATGGTTCAATTTGTTCTTGAAGAACCATTTGGTTCCAATAATGGAGGTGTTCATGGGTCTAGGGACTAAGTCCCAAACTTGACTTCTCCCAAATTTACCTAGTTCATCTTTCATTGCAATGATCCAATCGGGATCACTTAATGCTTCATCAATTTTCCTAGGTTTATTTTCGGAAATTAGGGCAACTTCATTAGCCTCAAGTCTGTGCGCAAGGTATCAAGTCTGTGCCAAGGAATGTCTCCCCCTGATGGATGTCTCCAACAATTTGGTCTTGGGGATAACTAGAGGCTAATCTAGTTTGCCTTGGTGTTGGTGGTGCTTCTTGAACGGGTTCACTAGACACAAGTTCAGCCTCAGGATCCGGCTGATCAATGGGTTATCTAAGTTCACCGTCATCAGACTCATCACCATCAACAACACTTGGAGTTTCATTCAAACTTAGTCTCCTAAGTTCGAGTTGAACTCCTTCTACATTTTCTGATTGGTCAATTGATTTTTGAATTTCTTCAAAAACTACATCAGAAGACTCTTCAACTAATCTAGTTTTCTTGTTATAGACTCGATAGGCTTTGCTAACGAGGGAATACCCGACTAGTATCCCTTCATCAGCCTTTGCCGTGAACTTTCCAAGGTGATCCTTGGTGTTTAGGATGAACACCTTACAACCAAACACCCTAAGGTGTTTAACCGTAGGTGGTTTTCCAAACCAAAGTTCATGGGGAGTCTTTCCTAAAAACCTATGGATGAGGACTCGATTTTGCACATAGCAAGCTGTATTTACAGCTTCAGCCCATAAGTAACTCGGGAGTGAGTACTCATTAAGCATGCTTCATGCAGCCTCTTGGAGTACACGGTTCTTCCTCTCTACAACACCATTTTGTTGTGGTGTTCTAGGAGTAGAGAACTCATGTCTATAACCTCTATCTTGACAAAATTCTAAAAATCTTTGGTTTTGAAATTCACCTCCATGATCACTTCTAATTGTCTTAATGGTTGATGATTTTTCATTTTCAACTCTTCTTCAAAAAGAAATGAAAACATTTAAGGTTTGGTCCTTAAATTTTAAAAAGTAAGTCCATGTATATCTAGTAAAATCATCAATGATCACAAAGCAGTATCTACTTCCATTCAATGATATGATGGTACTACAATCAAATAGATCCATATGAAGTAAATCTAATGCATTGGAGGTACTTACAGTGCTTTTACCTTTATGTGCAGATTTTGTTTGTTTACCCATTTGACATGCATCACAAAGTTTGTCTTTTTCATACTTGATGCTTGGTAAGCCACGAACCAGTCCCTTGTTGGCCAACTTCCGGATGTTCTTCATGTTCACATGAGCTAATCTCCGGTGCCAAAGGGTGGAGTCTTCTTCTTTTGACATGAAACACTTAGCAGAAACATTAGTAGCACTTTTAAATGAAACTTGATAAATATTGTCTACTCTTGTTCCTACTAGTACTGTGTCCAAGGTGTCATTGTGTCTAACTAGACATTGACTTGGTTGGAAATCAATTATGTAACCCGTGTCACACAATTGACTCACACTTAGGAGATTAAATTTCATCCCCTTGACTAGAAGGACATTTGAGATTCTAAGACATTCGGATATTTGAATGTCTCCTATTCCTATGACCTTATGACTACCATTGTTACCAAATGATACATTACCTCTACTTTTCTTGTGAAGTGTGGTAAACAATGATCTATCCCCGGTCATGTGTTTGGAGCATCCACTATCAATGAACCAAGTTGATAGATGCTCCCCCTCAATCATAACATACACAATTCGAAAAATAGAAGTTTTAGGTACCCAAACCTTGGGACCTAAAGCATCAACTAAACATGACTTAGGCACCCATGCCTTGACAACTTTCTTTTAGATTTTGGGTGTCCTAGATTGTCTCATATTAGTCCTAGACATGAGAGATACAAATGACGGTTCCTTAGGACGGTAACTAATACCGGCCCTATTGTAAACCGCTCTTTGGGAATTTAGGATCATATCTAGGGTCTTAGAGCTAGTTGAGAACTTCCCAAGAATATTCTTGAGCTTCTCAACTTCACTCTTCAATGATTGGTTTTCCTCTACTAACAATTCATCATGCAAATCATTGACTTCCTCAACCTTAGAGGACTTCAAATTTTCAATTTCAAGTTTTAATGATTTAATTTCATCTTCTAGCAGTTCAACATATAAATCATCAATGTTATCATCCCTAGAAGCTTTCAATTGATCAATTTCCAATTGCAATGCCTTAACTTTATTTTTGGACTTTTTAAGCATACTAGTTAAACATGCAATTGCTCTATAATACTTTTCAAGCTCGGGAGAGGTTACCTCTTCATCATCCGAAGATGATGAAGCCGCGTTTGAGGAGTTTGAAGATTCATCACTGCTTGCCTCTCCAAGAGCCATGAGTGCCACTTGCCTTGTGCTCTTCTCCTCCTTCTCTTCATCGGACTTCCTTGAACCGGCTATGGAGCTCACTTACAGACTCATTCTCCTTCATGGAGAGATTTTGGAGTTGATTGAGGAACAAGTCCCTCTTGGCAATTCTTGAGTCCCGGGTGCCCTCGTGAAGCTCGATGAGTTTGTTCCACAAGTCCTTCGCACTTGTGAAAGGTCCAACCTTGATGAGTTGGTCTTTGTTCATGCCACATTGTAGAGTGACAACCGCCTATGCGTCGGCTTCACTTTTTCGTGTTTGTTCGACAGTCCACCGTGAAGACTCGAGTTCTTTGCCTTCATCATCCTTAGGAGGGGTGAATCCCTCCTTCACCGCGAACCAAGTATGGATATCCATCTTCAAATAGTATTCCATCTTTGATCTCCAATATTGGAAGTCGGCGCCATCAAAGAATGGAGGTCGGGTGGTGGAGAAGCGTTCTCTCAAAGCCATCTTGTTGAAAACTCTCGGATGCTAAGCCGTGTACAGAGCCCCAAGCTCTGATACCACTTGTTGGAAACGAGATGGCTAGAGAGGGGGGGGTGAATATAGCCAATCACTTTTCTTTGAAACTTAACAAGTTTCCTGCACTCAACTTATCAGTAGCTCAGCGGAAGAAACGAAATGAAGCAGTGCAGTAAATGAAAACAGAAACCGAAAACAAACAACCACAATTAGCAAGATCGCTAACAAGGAGGGTTTACAAGGTTCGGGGATAACTTGCCCCTACTCCTTGGTGTGCCCTTAAGGTGGGCGATCCCTTGATCGTCGGCAGATCAAGCCCCGGTTATCACCGGATAGAAAGCAACCTCCTTCTCGGTGGAGAAACCTCTCCACAGTGTTTCAATCACAGATAAAGTTTAAGCACAAAGAAACAACTAGAAGGATCTTACTCAAACACTTAGCAAGGACAAGAACACAGCAAGCTTCCCTGAGCTCCACCCAATGGCGATCTCACGCAAGAACCCTTCCTCGTGTCTTCCCACTGTCGGACTCCAAGCTCCTTGTTCTCTCCTTCAAGCGCTCAAGTAATGGATGATTGCATCTCGAAATCAGTGGCTTGCTCAAAGTGATGAAGCTTCAAGAACACAGCAAGCCCGTAATGGAGAACTCAAGGCGCAGCAAGAAGATTAGTTCCAGAACTCTGCTTCCACGAAGCTTGCTTCCCATCTTTTGATTCTCCACACAGCACCAGGTGACAACATCTTCCGTAGCCTCCAGCTACAAACGCCAACTACCACTGAGCCCTCTCTGGTCTTCCTGAGATCCCCTCAGCCAAGCCCCAGTCTCGGCTCCAGTCTGCAGCTCGGCCGTTGCAACCTGATATGGAGAATCGGACAAACCTGCTCCAAGGAAAGCCTCCATTGACCTCTCCTTGAGTGTTTGAATCCTCCCCTGTCACCTGCAGCTTAATCAGGGTGTTAGAGCAGCGTATCACACAGTAAATCAAATATCAGATGTAACAATAAATCAAATATTAGATGTAAGTGGAAGCAAATCGGATATGGTCAGACGCGATCAGAGCGTCTGACAGTGCGATTTGAATTAAAGTGATCGGTCACCGGACCGATCCAGGGCGTGTGGGTCGGTCACCAGACCGATCCACTGCTTCGCTAGGATTCCCAGCTCTCGTGGCTATACACGCCTGATCGGTCACCGGACCGATCAGAGTGAAGCCTGATCGGTCACCAGACCGATCAGAGTGAAGCCTGATCGGTCACCCAGACCGATCAGGACAGATGAACAGTGATTTTTTAATCAGATCCAAAGTCCCTGATCGATCACCGAACCGATCCAGGACTTGATCAACAAGGGAACTCACTCACCGTCCGCTCCCTGATCGGTCACTAGACCGATCAGGAGCAAGGCAGTGAGGAAGCAGCCTGCTCCCTGATCGGTCACCGGTCCGATCAGGAGCCATATAGTAGGTTCCCAACCTCACTGTGTGCTCCCTGATCGGTCACCAGTCCGATCAGACATCGCTGGATCGGTCACTAGACCGATCCACGAAGGAGCAGCGTGCCAATGTCCATGATCGGTCACCAGACCGATCCAGGGACTCAAACCTAGCCCTCCAAGCTAGGAATTCATCCACCTTAGCCCTCCAAGCTAAGGATTTTTCCATCTAACTCTCCAAGTTGGGAATTTGCACCTAACCCTCCAAGTTAGGACTTTTCACCTAGCCCTCCAAGCTAGGACTTTTCACCCAACCCTTCTGAGTTAGAACATCATCCAACCTAGCCCTCCAAGCTAGGCACCTGACCCTCCATGCCAGGACTTTTTCACCTAATTCTCCAGGATGGGAATTTGCACCTAACCCTCCAAGTTAGGACTTTTCACCTAGCCCTCCAATCTAGGACTTTTCCCCCAACCCTTCCGAATTAGGACTTTTCAAATACCTAGCCCTCCAAGCTAGGATTTTTCACACCTAACCCTCTAGGTTAGGATTTTCCAACACCTAGCCCTCCAGACTAGGATTTTCAACACCTAACCCTCCAGGTTAGGATTTTCCAACACCTAGCCCTCCAGACTAGGATTTTCCATACCATGCCTGATCCCCGATCAGGACTTAATCATAATCAATAATCATCCACCTAAACTAAAATCGGTGTCAACACCAAAACAACAATCAGGGCCAGACTGCATCAACATGCTCAGCTCCCAAATTGTTATCAGAATCAGCTTCAATCCTTCTAGTGCCGTGAGCTTCTAAAGAGTTGCATGTTCCTGTTTTTACTCTGCATTTTGTTTATTACTGCAATCAATTAGTTTCTGAATTTTTATTTTCACTGCAGTCAATTGAATTCAGTCTTGGCAACTCTCTGATTTCTTCACAGCAGTTAGCATTGAATCCTAGCAGCTGAGAAGTCCAGTTATTACATTCGAAAATTCCTGATCAGCAGATTGGATTTCAATCACTGCCTACACTGCATTTTCCTTTTCTACTCTGCTCCAAAAAATTTTTGCAACTACATTTTCCTTAGATTCGATCAGCAGTGAATGTGCCTAACAATTTCAGATACATTTTTATGCTTGATAACTTGATTCATAGCTTCTGAAACTTAGATTCATCTTCAAGTTGATACACTGCACTGCCTTCTGTTGGATTGATAGAACCGATAGAGGGGGGTGAATATCGGTATTCGTTTTTCAGAAAATTAAAAGCAGGTGGACAGCGGAAAATAAGAAAAATAATAACACAGAGACGCAGTCGTTTTTACTTGGTTCGGAGCCTGGGTCGACTCCTACTCCAAGGCCCACGGTCGTTGACCGTTTACTTTGGGCAATTCTATATCAGGCGCAAATTCGTTTACAAAAGATTACAGAATTAGAATTAAGTACAGTAAACTTTAAAATAACTCTTTTACCGACGTCCGGGGTAGATCGACTTTTTCTGAGCAGCGGGATGTCGTCGGCACGAGTTGGAAGGATTCCGAGGTGAAGCGCGAGTGCAGAAGAGCGTAGAAGAGTTGATTCAGAATTTGTATTTGGAAGCTTGGGCGTTGGGGCTATTTATAGCACCTCGGGGTGCCCTGGACGTCGGGGGCGCCCTACCACGTGTCAAGCGATCCCTAATCCTCTTGGTCAAGCTTTATCCCACCCGAATAGGGATGAGGTTTGACCCTGGGGGCGCCCTGGACGCTGAGGGTGCCTTGCTTGACTTTTTCCGCGCTGGCTTCTCGGCTGGATAAGGGTGATTAACTCTGCTGACATAGGCGCGGGGCGCCATTGCTGCTGAGGGCGCCCTGGCTGTTGAGGGCGCCCTGGCTGCTAAGGCCGCCCTCGCTGCTAAGGGCGCCCCGGCCAGTAGTCAGCCGAAGCTCCTTTTTGCTTCACTTGTTTCTTGTTCACCTTGGGGGCGCCTTGGACACTCAGGGCGCCCTGCTCAGCTGCTGCCTCACTCCTTTGAGGCTCTCTGAGCTGCAGACACATGTTCCTTTGGTCCTGCATCCAAGGTTAGTCCAAAAACAATATAAAGCATTAATTTGTTGTTTTATACAGCCTTAGCTGTCTTGGTTCTGACTTTGTCCCTCCGAAATGGAGCCCTAGGTCGAATTTACCTGATGCCAACCATTCCTCTGGTTGGACTTTTGCCTGACGGTCCTTTGTCAGGTCTTGGATGCCGAGCTGCCTTTCGCCCGGTGCCTAACAGTCCTTCGCTAGGGCTTTGTTTCCTGGCAGCCCTTCGCCAGTGCCTAGCAGTCCTTCGCTAGGGCTTTGTTTCCTGGCAGCCCTTCGCCAGGTGCCTAGCAGCCCTTCGGTAGGACTTGGTTTCCTGGCAGCCCTTCGCCAGGTGCCTAGCAGCCCTTCGCTAGGACTTGGTTTCCTGGCATCCCTTCGCCAGGTGCCTAGTAGCCCTTTGCTAGGACTTGGTTTCCTGGCAGCCCTTCGCCAGGTGCCTAGCACCCCTTCGCTAGGACTTTGTTTCCTGGCAGCCCTTCGCCAGGTGCCTAGCAGCCCTTCGCTAGGACTTTTCCTGCACACTTAGTGAACATTGTTAGATCACAAATAAACTTAACTTTGAATCCTTTGCCAATATCAAAACAAGGTTCGATATGGTGTTTCCTGCACCAACACCTTCATCCTTGACTGATTTCATCAGTAGCTCCAAATCTGTTTTTAGTAGATTGAGTCCAATCTAAAAACCACTCAGCAGATCCTGTCTATATCAGCACTGCATTATTGAATTCCATCCAAATTCAGTTTTCATTTGATACTAATCTGTGCCAAAACTCAGCCACAGTCCTAGCACTTCCAATCTAATTTTTCTTGCCTTTTTCAGCTGCATTCTCAGCTTATCTTTTCAACATTTCTGATCTCCAAGATTTCTGCTAACTGGTAAAGAGTTTTGTTCTTAATCCTTGTTAGCACCCTTGCATTTGTTTCAATTCAAAACAGTTCTGCTTGTATCATTTCAGCTCACTTCCATCACTGGTCTGCACAAACTGTTTTTGGCACAAATTCCTGCACAAAATTCAGACTTTTTCTCAGCTTCAACTCGGACTTTACAAGGTGTTGCTGATCTTGCCTTCCCAACTCAAACCTCCCAATTCCTAATCCACATCATTTCTGATCCAAAGTGGCAGATTTTTTTTTTCACTTTGGCACAACTTTTGCTTGGCGTGCCAATTTCTTTTCTCTTCTTCTTGTTCAGTTTTTTTTTTCTTTTCTTGCGTGCCACTTGATCTTCAAAGTGTGATAAGGAATCTAGATGCTCCACTTGCTTCCATCCTTTTGCTCATTTTTGGAATTCAAATTCACTCACTTGGCACCTTTTGGCTTCAATTTCACAAAAAAAAAATTTCTTTGAAATGAAATGCATCTTTGCTCCAAAATAATTCCAAACTCTAGTCACTCCCCCACACTTAAATCTTTGTCCGTCTCAGGCAAAATAGCATTAAGAAACATTTCAAATAACAAGTCCATAGAAAAGTGAGGGTAAGAGTAGGAAATAAGTAAAGAAAAATGGAATGAACATGATGTTTGCCAAAATTGATATGGAAAGATAAACAAAGTGATTAGCCTCTATATATGTGATCCAATCATTGAAATATGATTTTGAAAGAACCTAAGCAAGTTCTAGAGTACAATAACATATGTGTGTCACAAATATAAGGCTAATTCTTACTAGGCAAAAATAATTCATCTCAAGTCATCAATTAAGAATCTAAAACCAAGTAGTACTCAAGCATCCAAGATTTCATCCATTAGCTCAAATCGTAAGTTTTAATAACCAAATTTAATTTATTTTCAAGAGATTCTAAAATGACATAAAGATAACCTAAAGGGATACATTTATTCCTAATCATGCAAGAAACAAATTTCCAAGAAAACTAAAATGGTATCTACAATGGCTCCTAATCATTCTACTCTACTCATGCATTTATTAGCAAGTACTCAATTAAAAAGAAAATTCTAGAAGTCAGAAAAATGAAGGAAAATGCAAGAAAGAACAAACTCCCCTTTATTTCTGGTGGACGGAGCCTATCAAGAAGTAGCCTCCATCGTGGTAGTGGAGGAACATGAGTGGCTGAGAGAATTAGGACTCCCCCACACTTGAACTTTACAGAAAATTGTTCAGGTGGCCGCAGGCGATTTAGGTTCAAGATTCATTGAAGAGGTGGAGTGCTTCGAATTAAAGTAAAATCAACTCCTCCTTCTTGACGCCCTTTGAAAGTTCTTCCAGGAGGCTGGAGTCTGTTCAGATGGAGCACCCACTCCAGTAGTCTTCTGGACCCTGCAAAACAATGTAATACCTCCCTCAAGCGTGCAGAGTAAGAAGGAAATAAAATAATATCAGTCTCTGCATGAAATGTATCCAAAACTGCATCACATCCAATTAAATCAATTCTTGGTGCCTCAATAAATTTTTCATAATTATTTGCTACAAAAAATGCGTCCAGAAATTCCTCACAAATAATGATATCAATTTTTGGCACTTCAATAGAAATTTCACAATTATTTTCTACCAAGGATGTATCAAGCAATGTATTACAACCCATGAAATCAATTTTAGGTGCCTCAATGAATTTTTCACAATTATTTTCAGCATAAGATATATCAAGAGAGTCATCACAATAATCAACATCAAGTCTAGGCACTTCTAAAAATTTTTCACATTCAACATTTTCATGATATGTATAACCACATGTTTCATATTCATCCAATTTAACACTAGGTACCTCTATCAATTTTTCACAATCAAATTCTACAAAAGATGTATCAATAAGTGTATCACAAACAATAAGATCAGTTTGAGGTACCTCTATGCAATTTTCAGAAAAATTAGGAGGAATATTTACCTGATCGTGCTTAAGAATACCTGGAGGTTCTACAAGAGTAGATGTGACTAGTAGCTCCTCCTGGTCATGTTCAAGCTCCACGTCAGGCTCAAGTTCTGGTGGACACTCAACTAGAACGGGTGATCCTTGGGTTCTTGCTTCCACCATGCAAGTCCCTACACTTTCTGGTTCATCCTCTGAATCTTCTAATGTACCAGTCAATTGTGGTGGTCCCTGGGGCTTAGTGCAATCCCCTACACCTGTGGAATCATCTCCTATGTATGCTCCTTCTGTAATATCTGCAGCAACAATATCAGAAAAATTAGGACCATCAATAAAACTATCATCACAAAATAAAAGATGAGAAGGGTCCTGTAGTGCTTCAAAATCTTCTTCTTGAGCTGAAAGATTTGGAAATGAATTTTGAACAGGAATCTCCGGAGGGATTCATGCTGTAGGTGCCCTATATTTGATGATTTCTTCTTCTTCTTCCACCAAATTTGCAAGATCACTTGAAGAAGGACTTGGCCATGCACTAGGGTCACCTTGAACTGATATAAACTCAACTCCGTGGCCCTCAGAATTAAGAGTAGCTTGAGAATATAATTGTCCTGATTCTTGGGCTTTTATCTGATTCAATTGATCAACCAATTTTTTAAGGCGTCCTCCGATGTCTTGTTGTTGTTGTTGAAATCTTTGCTGTTGTTGTAGGACTTGTTGAAACATCTCCTCTAGCCTTTGTTGTTGAGTCTCACTCTCATTAGGATTCTCAAAGCCTCCTTGATTGTTGTGGAACTCCTGTTGGGCTTGAAATGTAGCATAAGACTGCTCAAAACTGTAAGTAGGTTGTGAAGTCTGAAATTGAGACTGTGAGGGTTGATAAAATGGTTGAATAGGCTGATTAAATTGCTGAAAACTTGGTTGACAACTTGGTGGAGATGGCTGAAAATTATGATTCTGGAATTCTTGGATCTGAGGTTGAAATTGTGGTGGTGAAAACTGAAATTGAGTGGGCTGAAAATTCTGATCTTGTGGCTGGAAATTCTGGTTGCAAGGGTGAAATTGCTGTGGAAATTGACATGGTTGCTGGAAATTCGAATTAACTTGGTACCCTTGCTGAATTCCATGAAAAGGTAATTGATCTTGTTGATAAGGTGGCTGAAAGTTGGGCTGAAATTGCTGAATTGGTTGCTCAAAATTCTGGAATTGTGGCTGCCCAATCTGAATTTGCTGGAAATTTGGTTGATTTAGCTTAAAATTTTGGAAAGGCTGCCCTTGCTTAAATTGTGGATGAAAAAACTGATTTGGTTGCTGAAAATTCGAATAGGGCTGTTGAAAATTCTGGAATTGTGGTTAAAATTGCTGTGGTGGCTGATTGAAAGGTTGGTTCTGCTGAAAGTTTGAATCGGGCTACTGAAGTTGTTGACATGGCTGCTGATAAGTAGATGAATCATTGTTGGGTCTTAGTTGGGAATTCCAGTGCTTAACCACATTTTTTAACCCCACCAGTGCATCTTTGAGCTCTGTATAGTCCTCTGGTGAAAACATTTTGATCTTACAGCCCTGTTACAAAATAAACAAGAAAAATGGCAGCAACTGTATGTTGGATCGAGAAAACCGATAGAGGGGGGGGGGGGTGAATATCGAAAAACTTTCGGATTTTAAGTAAGAGTAAGTACGCAGCGGAAATAAAATAAACAGCACACAGACACAGTCGATTTACTTGGTTCGGAGCCTGTGTCGACTCCTACTCCAAGGCCCACGGTCGTTGACCGTTTACTTTGGGCAATTCTATATACGTGCAGAATTGTTTACAAAGATTTGATTACAAATAAGTGCAATAACAATATTAAAATTTCGATCTTCGTTACCGACGTCCGGAGTGGTTTGACTTGTTCGGGGCAGCAGGACGTCGTCGGCTCGAGTTGGAGTGTTTCCGGAGCAAGGCACGAGCTTAGAAGATCGTTGGGGCGTTGAGAGAACTGATGTGTTGAAGCCTTGGTCGAAGGTCCCTTATATAGGGCCTGGGGGCGCCCGGGATGTCGGGGGCGCCCCCCACGTGGCCTTCGATCCGCCAAAGTCTCGGTCGCGTCTGATCCCCTGGATCCACTTTGACCGGGGCGCCCGCAGCGCCCGGGGCGCCCGGATTGACCGGGTCAAACTCTATCCTTTGGCTTCGCTTGGCTTCGAGGGGTTCGGGTTCGATGTATGCGCATGGGGGCGCCCGGGACGCTGGGGGCGCCCGGGAACAGTGGGGGCGCCCCGCCCAGCAGCTGTTCGAGCCCTCTTTGCTTTGATTTGTTTTGTATGAACCTTGGGGACGCTCAGGACACTCCGGGCGCCCTTACTCAGCCTTGCCTCTCTCCTTTGAGGCTTTCTGAGCTGTAGACACACATTCCTTCGGTCCTGCATCCAGGGTTAGTCCAAAACACAATAAAACAATAAAGTATTAGATTATACAGCCTTAGCTGTCTTGGTTCTGACTTTGGTCTCCAAAATGGAGTCCTAGGTCGAACCGACGCCTACTGTTCCCTCGACGGGGAACGCGTGCTCACCTACTCCTCTCGGGAGAATTTACCTGATGCCAACCGCTTCTTTGGTTGGACTTTTGCCTGACGGTCCTTTGTCAGGGCTTGGATGCCGAGCTGTCCTTCGCCCGGTGCCTAGCATTCCTTCGCTAGGCCTGGAGCCTAGCAGTCCTTCGCTAGGTCTTGGATGCTGGCAGTCCTTCGCCAGTTGCCTAGCAGTCCTTTGCTAGGACTTTCTTTCCTGGCATTCCTTTGCCAGTGCCTAGCAGTCCTTCGCTAGGGCTTTTCCTGCACACTTGATTAACTTGTTAGAAAACAAGAAAGACTTAACTTTTGACCTATGTTGCCATTATCAAAACACAGGTTTGACTTAGGTGAATTCTGCACCAACAATCTCCCCCTTTTTGATTTATGGCAACCCTAGTTCAAAAAGTTAAGTTTAAGCAATATATGAAAAGTTTTATTCCCTCCCCCTGGAAGGAACCTCCCCCTAGATTTTTCAAAAATTCGTGGGGTTTTTTAAAGACTTTACTTGTACTTTGAAAACTTAAGTTTTAGGTACTTATAAGTAACTTAAAAGTACTTAGTAGAGTTTTTAAAGCACAATTTGAGTACTTACAAAAAAAATTATAAAGTCTTAAGTTTTAAAGTACTCAAAATGTTAGCTTAGTAGTTTTTGGAACACTTTAGTACTTAACAAAAAACTTTAGCTTTAGAGAAATAGCTTAAGTAGAAACCTTTTGAAAGGCTAGAGTTTCTTGCAAAATTTGAAAGCTTGAAAAAAAAATTTTGAAGCTAGAGTACTTTAGCAAAATTTGAAAGCTTGAATAAGATTTTGAAGCTTGAGTACTTTGCAAAATTTGAAAGCTTGAGTAAAATTTTGAAGCTTGAGTACTTTGCAAAGATTTTGAAAGCTTAAGTATTTTTAAAAAAAAATTGAATAAGTAAAACTTTTTGAAAGCAACCTTTTTGAATAAAGGATAGAGTATAGAAAAATTTAAAAAATTTGAAAATTTTACTTTACTTTCTTTCCTTTCCTATCTCTCCCCCTTTGCCATATATCAAAACAAATACGAATAGCATGGATAAAGGAAATAAATAAGAGTTTGCTGTACTGAACCAGTTTGATTTTCACTAAATCAATCAATTTTTGTCTATAGGGACCTGTCTAACCCAATTAGCTACTTACTAACTGTTATATACAGTAGTTTTTGCTAGGGTTAGTCAAGTTAAGTGTTTCTGTTCAAGTTAGATTTTCTAATCATGACACTTAACTTGATTGCTGTATAAGTTGTATTTAGTGCCCCAATTTCTGCAGATGCACTGACTTAAAGCATCTTGAATTGAGGCAAAGACCTAAGCATCTCAACCCTTTCTAGGTTATCAATCAAAAGTATCCTTAGGTGCTTGTGAGATGCTGGCTTCTAAGTCTATAGGTGCATGCAGTTCTAGGGTTAAAGCCTAGGCTAAGTCCATTTTCGAAAAAGCCCTAGTTTTGAAGGGGGTAGTTTTAAAATTAATATAAAACTAAGTCGAAAAGATTTTAAAATTGATTTTTGAAATAAAGCTAAGTTAAAAATGAAAACTGATTTTAAAAAAATAGTTTTTCAAAAATAGAAAATTTTAGAAAACTTATTTTTGAAGTCAAGTAGAGTAAAAATAATTGAGTTAAACTATTCTACTGAACACAATCCTAACTGATTAACAAGAAATCAATAATCATAAACTAGTCATCATAAAATAAAAGCAGGTACTCTAGGTTCAACATAGTCAACAGTCAACCACAAGTCAACCACAAGTCAAATAGGTACAATGATAAGTCAATCTAAGACGAAGGGCCGGGATGATCGGACGGGCCAGGCTGCCATGCATCAAATCGTGCCATCATCTCTAGATACTATGCATCTCTGGCCTCCCGCTCAGCGCTAAGGGCGCTCATATACTCAGTGTAGTAGCCCCGATTTGTCTCCAAGTCTTCGGCATGATTGGCTTCGATTTCCTCTCGGAGGCTTTGGATCTGCGTTTCCAAATGTGTCACTCTCTGGTAGAGTGTCGGTGGAGCGGGCTCGTCAACGTGTGCTCGGGCGGCTGCAGCTACGTCTCCAACATCGACCTCAACCTCCTCATCTGAATCGACTCGAGCTCCGGCCTGGTGTCGTCTCCAGCTCAGAACCCCGGTGGCCGATACCTCTAGACCGGCTAATGAGAAGTTCCTAAACCCTATCTCGTCAAAGTCAGTCATAGCGGTGATTTCACCAATGGTAATGTCCCGCCCGTGGTGATGTAGAAGGGAAGTAATGATGTGGCAATATGGTGTGCGCACTCGTCCCTGGGTCGTGACACTGGACGCATGCAGAATGGTATGAAACATATGGAGTCCAATGTCTAGGTCAAGGTGATGGACTAGTGCATAAAGAAGGAAAGCATGAAAGGGTCGCATAGTCCCTAGGTCTCTGGTAGAGAGTGGTAGGATACAGCGGACCAGAACTCTATACAAGGCATAGTTTTGGGCCTGAAGTTCTACAGCTTGGAAGCGTCTATTTTCGGGAAGGTCTGCCCTATAGAAATAGTTGTGGATAGTGTCTAGGGTAATGTCTGAGTAGGGAGGATCAAATGGGGGTTCCTAGGAGGATAGCAACAAAATGTGGACTGAGAAGGTCGCAGTCCTAGGAAGCGGTTCAACAGGGTAGGGGTTATAGATAGAGGAATCCCTTGGACAGTAGTATGAAACATAAGATTATCTTGTCGAATAATATTATTGTAAAATTCTACGCATAAAGATTCATTAATGGTATGCGTGCAGAAGACAAGATTGTTCAATTGATAGAAGTTGATGATGTTCATGGCGACAGGGCATGATTGGGTAAAAAAGTGCCT
The DNA here is from genome assembly GCA_024364735.1 of Boesenbergia rotunda. Taxonomy (NCBI): domain Eukaryota; kingdom Viridiplantae; phylum Streptophyta; class Magnoliopsida; order Zingiberales; family Zingiberaceae; genus Boesenbergia; species Boesenbergia rotunda. The sequence continues at coordinate 134,923 of JAGFNQ010000934.1, forward strand.
ATTGAGATAACTCGTTTTAATAGGCTTGTAGATTGTTTGTGCGAACCTATTACATAACTCTAGATTAGGAAATCTAGGGTCGGGACTAGGTTGGGCACCGGGGTTGGCCGGATTTGGTCGGCGTCTTCTAAGTTAAGAGAGTTTAAAGAATGAATAAAGATATTGCATGGAAAAATTTAAATGTAATAAAATTACTAATCATACCGGACGGCTCGAGGAGGCATAGTTGAGAGAGAGGACTTGCAAGGTCTTCTTGAAGAGCAAGAAGTGGAGAAGAAGGTTGGTTTTGGTGTGGGAAGTGAAGGAGTTTCGGATGCCTTTTATAGGCAATTTTATGGGGGCGCCCGGGAGCTTCCGGGCGCCCTGGTCAGGGCTGCTGCCAAAGGCAGTTTAAAGGACTGGTTGGGGGCGCCTGGGACAGTCCGGGCGCCCTCAACAGGCTGCTTTGTAGGTTTGACTGCAATGGAGGTGATGGGGGCGCCCGCGTGGTTTCGGGCGCCCTGGTCAAGGGCAAGACAGCTTTTCTGTCACGAGGAACGAAAAAGTGAAGGGGGGGCGCCCGTGTGGTCCCGGGCGCCCGGCTCAAGGGTATGTGGAGACAAAAATTTGTCTTGTCATTGTTTAACTATGGTTTAATCAATTTGACCATGGTTGGGATTGATTTTGACTGTTTTGACCATAGTTTGGCAAGGTTGACCATGGTTTGACCATGTTGACTGTGTTGACCAAAGTTGACCATGGTTTGACCAAGGTTTGACAAATACAAGATTATCAAAAAAAAATTACTTGAGTCTTAATTCTACTGTCTCACTTAAATCTTATGGTTTTCAATCACGTTAACCTTATAGGTTTCGTGAGACAGATTAGAAGTTATTTTGAAAAAGTTTGATTAATTTTGAAAACAATTAAATTTATGTTTAAATCTATAAATAACTGAAATTTTGTGTTAGATTCGAATTTAACAAAAATTAATTTGAATTTGAAATTCAAAAATTGGCTTCCAGGTCTTGGCGAGGCACTAGGCCTTCTTTGGCCGAAGCCTTATGGGATCATCCACCCTTTCCTTGACAAGGCCTTTTAATGAAATTTCATTTTCAAAATCAATTTTTGAAAAATTTCTGGTCTAACTAGTTTGGGTTTTGGATCGGTAGCTTCGGTCAGTTCCTCCAGTCTAAAGAGACCAAGTGAACTTGATCTTATTAGAATTGGTTTCCCCAACGTACTATCATCTCACCTCTAACCAATACTATGTTGTCAAATTTCAGCTAAGTTTGTTCAGTCCTTAACTAACCTAAGTCTAAGCATGGTATATTGCAGAAATTAAATAAACAATCAAACAATCAATTTAAATCAATAATGACAAGTTTATCTAATAATAAAAATGGTTTTCAGTTTGGCTCCCCCTGGACTAAAGCCACGGTGATGGTTAGGCAAGATGTGAATCTTTTCCTTGGGGATCCAATACTGATTTGATCCAGTTGGTTTGTTCAGGCATAGTTTAGGTACCCATGCCTGAGTTTTGCCTCTGGACTGATTCAGTACAGCTAGATATGATCTTTGTCGGGATTTGGTTCGGTAGCCAAGTCCAGATCGATTTAGAACTGATTTCTGTTTTCCAAGGATCATGTCAAGACCCTTGGAACCAGATGTAAATCGTTCTAAAGCTGTTCTAAAATCCTTAACCTGAGTTTTCAGGGAGGAGTTCTCCTTTTCAAGTTTTTCAACTTGAGTGGGAGTTCCTTCCTGAACCTTCTCGGTTAAGGGTTTAGAGTCAGCTCCCTCTTTCAGGTGTTTTACTTCCTGTCGGAGGGATTCGACCCGGAGTTTGGCTTTTGCCAAATCACGAGAAAGAAAAGAAATCAATTCAGTTAACTGTAATCTATTAAAACCAGTTACCTTAATTTCTCCGTCTTTTGTGAAGGTTAGCTCGCCGTCCTCTTGTTCTGATTCTGACTCTGTCTCGACTTTATCTGAGGCGGTCAGAGCTAGGAGGTTGGACTGGGGTGCCTCTTCTTCTTCTGAGGAGGAGGACTCGTCCCAGGTTGCTTGGAGCGCCTTCTTTCTTCTCGGCTTTTTAGTCTCCTTTAAGTTAGGGCACTCTGACTTGTAGTGGCCCTTTTTCTTGCACTCATAGCAAGTCACATTGGGTTTGTTTGCTGGTTCAGTTGGTTCGTCCTTTCTTCGGCCGGTTTTTCTTCTGTTGGTTCGTTTCTTCAGCACCTTGTAGTAGCTTCGAGCGAGCCGGACCAGCTTAGTTTGATCTTTATCTTCTTCTTCTGAATCTGAGTCTGAGTTAGATTCGGTTTCAGGTTCAGGCTTCTTCTTTGTTGTTCTTCCAGTCTTGCGTGCAAGAAAAGCAATACCTTTCTCAACCATATTGGTGTTAGTTTGTTCGTGCAGTTCTAGTTCAAAAAATAATTCGTCTAATTTTATTTTAGAAAGATCCCTAGAGACCTTGTATGCATCTACCATAGATGCCCACAAGGTGTTTCTAGGGAAGGCGTTTAGAGCATACCTTATTAGGTCACGGTTTTCGACCTTGTGACCTATTGTGTGAAGACCGTTCATTACCTCTTGGATCCGTGCGTGGAGTTGGGCTGCTGATTCGTTGTCCGCCATCTTGATAGTGTATAATTTGTTTAGTAGCAGATCCCGCTTGCTGATCCGAGTATCTGAAGTCCCTTCGTGCAGCTCGATCAGTTTCGTCCATAGCTCCTTTGCACTATTGAAGGGGCCCACGCGGTTCAGCTCTTCTTTTGTCAGCCCGCATTGTAGGGTTTGCATTGCTTTAGCGTCGGCTTCTATCTTGCGCTTTAGAGTGTTGTCCCACTCCGAGTAGCTTTGTGGAAGTCCTTCTGCATTTCGGGGGATCTCCAGACCGGACTGGATAATGATCCACATGTCCACCTGAGTTTTCAGGTGGACCTCCATGCGACTTTTCCAGTAGGAAAAATCTTCTCCACTGAAGAGTGGAGGTCTAGCGGTGTTGAATCCCTCTTGCATAGACATTTATTCTGAAAAAGAAAAGCTAAAAGAGATTTGCCAAGACTTGGTCTTGGATTAGCAGTGCTGGATAAATTAAAGACAAGGGGTGTTGCACCAACCTTGCCAAAGAGAACGAATGAAATTTTTTCTTCGAAAAATTCGTAAGATAAAGAAAATAAAATGATAAAAATAAAAAGGAAATCCAAAAAGAAATTTTCAAACTGGTGGTTGTACCAAGTTTGAATTCCCCGCTCTGATACCACTTGTTGGATCGAGAAAACCGATAGAGGGGGGGTGAATATCGGAAAACTTTCGGATTTTAAGTAAGAGTAAGTACGCAGCGGAAATAAAATAAACAGCACACAGACACAGTCGATTTACTTGGTTCGGAGCCTGTGTCGACTCCTACTCCAAGGCCCACGGTCGTTGACCGTTTACATTGGGCAATTCTATATACGTGCAGAATTGTTTACAAAGATTTGATTACAAATAAGTGCAATAACAATATTAAAATTTCGATCTTCGTTACCGACGTACGGAGTGGTTTGACTTGTTCGGGGCAGCGGGACGTCGTCGGCTCGAGTTGGAGTGTTTCCGGAGCAAGGCACGAGCTTAGAAGATCGTTGGGGCGTTGAGAGAACTGATGTGTTGAAGCCTTGGTCGAAGGTCCCTTATATAGGGCCTGGGGGCGCCCGGGATGTCGGGGGCGCCCCCCACGTGGCCTTCGATCCGCCAAAGTCTCGGTCGCGTCTGATCCCCTGGATCCGCTTTGACCGGGGCGCCCACAGCGCTCGGGGCGCCCGGATTGACCGGGTCAAACTCTATCCATTGGTTTCGCTTGGCTTCGAGGGGTTCGGGTTCGATGTATGCGCATGGGGGCGCCCGGGACGCTGGGGGCGCCCGGGAGCAGTGGGGGCGCCCGGGAGCACGGGGGTGCCCCGCCCAGCAGCTGTTCGAGCCCTCTTTGCTTTGATTTGTTTTATATGAACCTTGGGGGCGCCCGGGACACTCCGGGCGCCCTTACTCAGCCTTGCCTCTCTCCTTTGAGGCTTTCTGAGCTGCAGACATACATTCCTTCGGTCCTGCATCCAGGGTTAGTCCAAAACACAATAAAACAATAAAATATTAGATTATACAGCCTTAGCTGTCTTGGTTCTGACTTTGGTCTCCAAAATGGAGTCCTAGGTCGAACCGACGCCTACTGTTCCCTCGACGGGGAACGCGTCCTCACCTACTCCTCTCGGGAGAATTTACCTGATGCCAACCGCTCCTTTGGTTGGACTTTTGCCTGACGGTCCTTTGTCAGGGCTTGGATGCCGAGCTGTCCTTCGCCCGGTGCCTAGCATTCCTTCGCTAGGGCTTTAGTCCCAGGCTGTCCTTCGCCTGGAGCCTAGCAGTCCTTCGCTAGGTCTTGGATGCTGGCAGTCCTTCGCCAGTTGCCTAGCAGTCCTTTGCTAGGACTTTCTTTCCTGGCATTCCTTTGCCAGTGCCTAGCAGTCCTTCGCTAGGGCTTTTCCTGCACACTTGATTAACTTGTTAGAAAACAAGAAAGACTTAACTTTTGACCTATGTTGCCATTATCAAAACACAGGTTTGACTTAGGTGCATTCTGCACCAACACCGTATACAAAAGATAAAGCAAAAGAAAATAGAATCAAATGATATGCCCATAAGCACACAAGCAAAAATCAAACAACTCAACTAGTAGATTCCCCGGCAATGGCGCCAAAAATTTGATGACCCGGAAACTATGTGTCACGAATGTGTGGGTTCATCAAATTTAGATTATTTATAAAATGCTGGAAATCCTTTTTGCAATCAAGAATGAAAACGTAGTAAAGGGGCCACAAGTCGTATTTTTCCTAGGGACTAGTTGTCGTTGTGTGATTCGAGCTTGTATTTATGTGTCGTTTGTGTTTTTGGGTTTCAAATAAAGTTTGGGTTTGGTTTCAAATAGAATGGGATCGCAATAAAAATGAAACCTCTATAACACACCAAAATTGCATGTAACTGGACACCAATCAATCCGTAGTGTCATCTTGATACAAAGTGGAAAAGTGAAACAAATTTGATACAAAAGAAAGATATCTATGTGCCAAAAGTTTCTATTGAAGTGCAAAACTAAATGTAGAACTCTAATTGACCATTCCAAAGTGAGACTAATCAATTTAACTTGGAAATCAAGCTCATAGTGAAGTGTTATACATGAATTAAGGAAGAAATTCAGAATTAAATGGAGCAATTCAGAAATGGATTTAGACCGCAGAATTCAGACTGTCCATGAATGCAGCAATTCGGATGCATAAAATTCAGATTATAGAAACATGGATTCCAAATCAATTCATTGATACAAGGTACTGATGCTCAGAAATTATACTAATCAGCTCAGAAACAATTCATATTCTGCAGAAACTGTCATTGAATTGCAGCAACAATTCGGAGCAGAACCTGAGGCTGAATTTCAGAACAATGGATGTGCAGAAATGAAATGAAGAAACCCAGAGATGAAGACTGATTAACTCAAAAACAAACTGAATGCAGCAACACACAAACAAGCTAAATGCATAGTTCACAAAAATACATGTCCACTTGATACGAACTCAGTAACTGACAACTGATACACAGTCCAAAAACTAATACGCAACAAGAATTTGACTAAATGCGAAGCAACTGGAATTCAAAAGCAAATTAAGTGCGAAACACTCTGAAATTCTAACATGGAGAAACAAGCTGCTATCAAGAAAAGAAATCTGCTACGAACTTTCAGAAATGGCAGGTTGAAACGCAGGAAGGAAGCTGATACGTAAATGCAGAAACAGGGATTCTGATACAAACTGATACGCAAGCTGTAAAACCTGAAATCAACTGAAATAGAAACCAAATGCTCACTAAACAAACTACCTACTGATTAACTTGCAACATTGAAACACTAATTGAAGCAGAAACTAATCAGAAATAAAAACTAAGCAACTGTTACGAAAATTCAGAAACAGGAATTGCAGCAGAAATCGAAAACTACAGCTAATTGCAATGGAATTTAACTAAGCAAAGCCTCAATCTCTCATCTCAGCTCACGAAATCCTTGCTATCACTTAAGGATGAGCCTCCAATTGAGAAAGAAATGATCCATACAAGAAAACTAATCAGCTGATACAAAATTCAATAATGAAGTTACAGTAGAATTGAAACTGCAGCTAAACAACTGAAATACAATAAGAAATCTAAACCCCAATCACTCTATTAGCTCAAGATCTCCTTGCTCGTCACGCAAGGACTGGCCTCGAACCCCTAAGCTCAGTAATTCACTGGGGAACTGAATCTGTAGTCCATTCCAGCTCAAACTCTGTTCAAGATGGAAATCCCAATCGATTTCTTCAATTCAGCCTTGTCTGATTGAAATGAAGGTGCGGGAATGATCCAAACACTCCATGGAACCCCTCTGGATGGCTTGGATTGATGTAAAACTGGACAAAACCGAAATCGAAGCTATCAAATGCAGAGCTGAGGAAACCCTCACTCAACCCTGTTCTTGCCCAATTCTGAGCTGAAACCTCCACAGATTGCTCTCCCCAGTGACCTCGACTTGATCTAAATGAAGAGAAAAGGTGGTCGCACCCCTTGGATTGAAGAAACAGCTGAAGAAACGAAGAAGAAATGCGAAGAGGAAGAACAGTGCGACAGAGACTCGACAGGGAAGAACTGGGAAATGTTTGATTAAATACATAAGAATGGACGACTCAAATTGATTTGAGAAAATCCAACGGCTGATCTTGCTCTGATTTAATCCAAACTTTGATGATGACGATCAGGGGTCAGGATCTGCCTTGTGGTGGCTCGGATCCTCCAGATGTGCAACGGATAGTCCAGATCAACCTAATCTTTGAATGGACGATCTAGAACCCTCTGAGCTTGATCCAACGGTTGAATGAGCTCTGATTGGGATGAAACCTTCAGATCTTGATCAAAGTGCTTGATCAACCCTAACCCTATCTCGGATTGCTTCAGATGGTCCCAAATGGCTCAGATCTAGCCGCTTTTCAATCGGACGGCCCGGAATAATCCGAAGCTTGATAACTCGATCCGGGTCCACTTCCGACTCAAGTTTGACCCAGTATGCCCGAGGTCCAGGATCCTTTCATGCCTACAAAATAGATCAAAAATTTAGTGGCCAAATAATCCAAATATGTGCAAATTTGCAATTAAGTCCAAAATAAGAGGAAGTCCTAAAACTTAGGGTAAAATCACAATTAAGCAAGTAAAACATGGGTCAAACATGGATTTTAGCAATTAAAATAATCAACAAAATGGTACTTATCAATGCCTTACCTAATCCTTACGCTGGTAGAAACTTTGCTCCAAAAATCGACAACCTAGCATCGATGAGGAGGAAGATCAATAAACCTCGGATCCCAAGCCGAGCTACAATGCACGCCAGCCCTCCTCAATTATCCTCTGCTGGAAACTCCTACATCTTTACTAAGAACCAACCTAAACTTCAGATTGACAATGGAAACAACTACCTCCAACCTCACGAGATTAGGAGAGAACCCTTACCTCTAATCTACTCCCCTAGTGTTCGAGATCCTTGAGGAAAATAATTGAGGGATTGCTGACGCCAATCGGGGAGAAGGAGAAGAAGATCGGAGAAGAAGGAGGAGAAGGGGAAGATTGCGAAGGTAGAGGAGGTATCGGGTGGAGAAAGAATAAATAAGGGCCATTTTATGAAATGACCCTTCAAATTTTGCTAATCCAAACTGCACCCTCATCTATAAATTTGTATGAATTCAAGCCCTTGCCAATTATGCTATCGCACCTTCTCCCTTAGTTTAGGGCTTTATGCGATTTACACCCTCTAATCTATGCTCAACCCACTATGACCCTTATTTTTAGGGTGTTTATATGCTTTAACCGTGCACAATTGGTATTATAGGGTCGTGCCCCCCGACATGATTCTGTACCCCACCTGCCTGTGCAACTAGGATAGGTCGTACCAACCTAAGCGGGGAGCGTGCCCCAAGGGTATTTCTCCCTACTTTTAGAGGATTTTTGGCCTATGACTTTGCCCCGTCACCTCCTCCATGATTCATCCACCTCCAAAGCGTAGAGATCCTCCAAGAAGACCCGCGCATCAACAAGAAGCATCTTCTTCCCTCTTCTCTCTTTGTTTAGGGTTGTAGGTGTTATTTATCATGCCTTCTTGTTGTTTCTTCCTTTGAAATGGAGTAGATTCTTCATATATAGGATCTAGGAGATAGCTACAATATGGTGATGTTTGATGTTGTATGAACTATGCATTTGTGCATTTTCATATTCAATAAAATGTTCATACTTTATTTTATGTGTGTTATGCCTTGTATGTGTTTGTTGAAATGTTTGTATAATAAATACATGTAGTTTTGAGAGTTTGGCCACCACATAGAGGGAATGTCCGAGATCATATGACCAAGGAATCTTAGTGACAGAGGCTACCTTTAATTGGGCATCTCGGGCATTGACTCAAAATAGAGGTTAATCCATTATAAGAGATTAGCTAACACTATTTAATTGGTTTCTCCCTATCCAGCGTTAGGATGTGTTTAGTGTAATCTAGAGACGTATAACCGGGGATCCTTAATGACAAAGGGTTATCTTTAACTTGACTATCTAGATTACCTACTTTCCTTAATGGCATTGGATGTCTATAGGGGAAGCATTCTAATGCACTTTTGCAGGGTTAACACTAGTACCTAGTTACAATCACTACAAGAATATAGATAGTGATTAGGATATGAACAATCTGTCGGGCATTAACTAGCATTGTAGTGAAATCAAAATCCTAGATTCCACTCATCCAACCCTTCTCCTATAGATCATCTCTCCCTCTCTCTTCCTCTCTCCCGTCTCTTTAGCAAGCTTTCAAAATAACCTACGATTATCTAGATAGCCTATTTTTTAGACTCGACTAGTACTTAATAAATAGTCCCTGTGGATCGATAGATTTCTTACTCAATGGCATTCCCGTGCACTTGCAGGATGGCATTAGGGAGCTCCACTCTTATCCCCTAGTATCACCAAAAAGAAGGGGGATTCCTGTCTACACACCGCTCCAGTAACCACTAACCCCTGAGTGGATATGCGAGACACAACAGGGCAAAAACTACCCACACTCCATTATCCACTATCTCATGAGTGGTTGTATGGGCAAATCTATTATGGCTATTAACCCATCTCAACCACAAGGGAGCCAAGGGTCCACAGCTATGCAATTGTGTAGGGGTGGTACATGACACTAACACATGTAACCCCCACTAGCTAATCATACTCAAAACAATATAACATGCACAAGTTTGACATCCTATATCATGACCCTTCGCTAATGCCAGGTATGTTGTGTCCTATCAATTCTCCTATATACACAATCACATTTGCATACACTAGAGAGATTGAGTATCATGATTTGACATAAAACATGATTATCACAAGTCCAAGTAGCTAAATGTCAAGCAAAGATAATCAAAAGCATATATAAGGTAAATAACCTACTGCAGTCAATATAAGCCATACATAGCAAAATATGAGTCTACCTATGGACACAATACCCGCCTCATAGAGAAAATGCATGTAATGAAGAGAACCTCCACCCCCCCCCCCCAACCCTAGTCCAATATCAAAAGCAAACCTATGTCCTGTATCAAAGGACATAATTATTTAGCTATTTACATAATAGTAACAAGATAATCAACTACTAACCCATATTTGTAGTAATCCTAATTATCGTTATCATGATGATGAGGTTCAATTTATCTTTAGCTAAACCTAGCCTAAAATGAATTCCACATCGTTAGTGCATCCTAGCTAATACCTTATTCGATAGTAATCCTTGACCAATTGAAAACCCATTCATTCCCATTGCTTAAGGTAGAAAAGGCAAACCAAACTCAAGCAACCATCCCGAACTGGGGCTCATGACAACAATAAAATAGAAAAAAAAAGAATAGTACTGTACCAAAACAAAACTACTCCAACAGTAAACCCAATCAAGCTCCAACTTCGTCAACAGTTCCAAAACAAACTCAAACAAAAAAAATAGAGCACACTCTCAAGAGCTTACGACATAAGCATAGATCAAAAGATCTAACATAGGCTCTTGATTTAATGCACGTTATCAGCTGTCTAAAAGCAGTGATGTCACTACACGATCAAGAACTAACAACCAACCAAATTAACAAGCTAAAACTAATTTCCTAAACAAAATCTCTATTAAGAATTGAAATCTGATTCTATCCTAACACTGAATCAAACAAAAACTTCACAACATGATATGTTAAAGATCTACATCAGAATTCCCTATACTCCAATCAAATCAAATATCGTAAATCGATCTCCATCAAATGAAATTCCAGAAAACACAGACTCAAATCTAATACAGCATCACACAGCACAAAAGAGAAACCAATTCAGAGGTCCAAATATCTAACCCAAATCTAATGCCAGATCTAGATCACACCAAAAATCTCATTCAAACCCACCCATCAACTAATGAACAAAATAAGAACAACTCACGGCACCGAAAAAAGAATCATGATGCATAACAACTTATTCAACAAAACACCAGATCAACACCCTACTCAGATCTAACAGCTATGAAGATACCTTACCTAATCCTTACGCTGGTAGAAACTTTGCTCCAAAAATCGACAACCTAGCATCGAGGAGGAGGAAGATCAACAAACCTCTGATCCCAAGCTGACCTACAATCCATGCCACCCCTCTGCAATTATCCTCTGCTAGAAACTCCTAGATCTTTACTAAGAACCAACCTAAACTTTAGATTGACAATGGAAACAGCTACCTCCAACCACACGAGATTAGGAGAGAACCCTTACCTCTAATCGACTCCCCTGGTGTTCGAGATCCTTGAGGAAAATAATCGAGGGATCGCCGACACCAATCAAGGGAGAAGGAGAAGAAGATCGGAGAAGAAGGAGGAGAAGGGGAAGATCGCGAAGGTAGAGGAGGTATCGGGCGGAGAAAGAATAAATAAGGACCATTTTATGAAAAGACCCGTCGAAGTTTGCCAATCCAAACAACACCTTCATCTATAAATTTTTACGAATTTGAGCCCTTCGCAATTTTGCTATCGCACCTTGTCCCTTAGTTTAGGGCTCTATGCGATTTACACACTCTAATCTATGCTCAATCGACTATGACCCTTATTTTTAGGGCGTTTATATGCCTTAACTCTCTTGAAATTTAGGGTTCCAACCCTTAATCCCCCTCCCCCGAATATATGATCCGATGGCCCGAAAACCCTATAACCTTCTGAAAAATTTTTTGGAATAAATTCCGAATTGCCATATTTAACATATAGGCTTATGAGCTCTTGTGCGATCGTATAGTGTCCCGTCTGTGCACTATAACACTGTAGTCACTTGGAATTCCATTCCAGGTGTCTCAAATGTTTTTAATAATTTGTTTAAATCAATTTTTTATTAAATCATAAATCTGAAATATATATAATATATCCCCTGATCATTTAAAGTTTTTTATCTTCTACACTATAATAAGGGGTAAGCTTGAACTCCAGAAAGAAAATCTTACTAGCTTAAACCACGATAACTCAATCCTTAAAACCAAAAAACTTAAATTCTAAATATATATAATATACCCCGTAAGTATTTAAAAATTTTTATTCTAAAGAATATAACCCAAGAGGGAAGACTAAACCCTAATAGATAATCTTATTAGCTTAAAACCACTATAACTTAATCCTAAATTATAAAATCTTAACCCTAAATACATATAATATACCCCATAAGTATCTATAATTTTTTATTTTGAAGACTATAACCAAAAAGGGAAGACTAAACCTTAAGAAAAAATCTTATTAACTTAAACCCACTTAACCCAACTCCTAAATTTTAAAATTTAAATCCTAAATATATATTTCATATCCCACAAAATAAACAAAAACACAAAAAATATTCACCTCTATTAAGGTGCCTGTAATTACTGGAGATTCTATAACAATAAAAAAGAAAAATAAAAATTTTGTACTTGAGCTGCTTGGGCCTAAGACATGCACAGGCGCATAAGAAATGAAACTAAGTGTGTGTGTGTATTGTTTTGATATGCTAAGGATCATACCGTGCAAATTCAGTGCAAACCTTAACTATTTTTTTTGGTTTAAATTTTTTTTATACTTAACACTATAACCAAACCACTAAATCATAAAAGTAAAATTTATTGGCATGACCGAGATCTTTTAAATTTTTTTTTTAAAAAATTGTACTTGATCCGTACATGTCTGGAACTGATTGTCTTTTATATATATATATATATATATATATATATATATATATATATATATATATATATATATATATATATCAGTTTTTTCCCAAATTCGACTTACTATTTATGTGGGTGTTTAATTTTTTTTTTTGTTGAGTATGATTAAATTAGGGGAATGATATATGTGTGTAATTTATTTTTTATAGTTACAATTTTTTTTGGATACGATCTTAATTTTAATTTGTATTTTTTTATGTTGGATAGAATATCTGAATGGTATGGATATCAATATAGGTATGGGGATGAATATTCAATCACATGGTATGGGGATAAGGATGAAAAATTAAACCTATATTTTTTTTTCTCCTAGAGATGGAGCCAATAATTAATGATATAGTAATATTGAATATTTGACCATTTTAAAACAATTAAAAATTTAATTCAACGTAATTAATTATAATGTTTTATTTTAAATTTCATTACTTTCCATTGAAAATAAATATATACATATGACTATAATTAAATGAAAATTCATAAGTTAATTAAATATTAATGAAAATTATAAATTTAAATTCATACGTTAATTAATAATAAATGAAAAGTATTTAAAAAAATTAAAGATCATAATTATTTAAAATATTAAATATAAATTATAAATTAAATTAAATTATAAAGATCATAAATATATAGAGATATTAAATAAATTACAGTAAAGATCATAATTAAATTAATTATATAGTGATATATAATTAAATGGATTATATAGTGATATTAATAAATTACATTAAACATCATAATTAAATGATTTAAATAAATTACATTAAAGATCATAAATTATATGGAGATATATAGACATATTAAATACATTATATTAAATTATAAAATTAATTAATTGATTTATTAATAAAAAAATTATAAATAAATTACAATAAAGGTCATAATTATTTAAAATAAAAAATAAAAATTCTATAGAGATATTAAATGAAAAAATTATAAATAAAGATATGTGATTTGTAAGGTTCATAAAGAAAGTTATATAGAGGTTATTTGATTATGTAAAAAATAGTTGATTTTTATATTTATGATGTGATATTGATGTGGTATATAGAAAATTATAAAAAAAATTATTAAGAACTTTTACCATGGGAGATCCCTTAGTTTTAATGCTTTCGTTTATCAGTTGACGTTGAACAAATCAAATGAGATTTGATTTGATTTCATTTTGTAAAAAAATATCTTGAAATTAATATCTGTCATCCTTATCAGTTTTTTCCCAAATTCGACTTACTATTTATGTGGGTGTTTAATCTTTTTTTTTGTTGAGTATGATTAAATTAGGGGAATGATATATGTATGTAATTTATTTTTTTATAGTTACAATTTTTTTGGATACGATCTTAATTTTAATTTGTAATTTTTTATGTTGGATAGAATATCTGAATGGTATGGATATCGATATAGGTATGGGGATGAATATTCAATCACATGGTATGGGGATAAGGATGAAAAATTAAACATATATTTTTTTTGCTCCTAGAGATGGAGCCAATAATTAATGATATAGTAATATTGAATATTTGACCCTTTTAAAACAATTAAAAATTTAATTCAACGTAATTAATTATAATGATTTATTTTAAATTTCTTTACTTTCCATTGAAAATAAATATATACAAATGAATATAATTAAATGAAAACTCATAAGTTAATTAAATATTAATGAAAATTATAAATTTAATTAAATTTAAATTCATACGTTAATTAATAATAAATGAAAAGTATTTAAAAAAATTAAAGATCATAATTATTTAAAATATTAAATATAAATTATAAATTAAATTAAATTATAAAGATCATAAATATATAGAGATATTAAATGAATTACAGTAAAGATCATAATTAAATTAATTATATAGATATACATAATTAAATGGATTATATAGTGATATTAAATAAATTACATTAAACATCATAATTAAATGATTTAAATAAATTACATTAAAGATCATAAATTATATGGAGATATATAGACATATTAAATACATTATATTAAATTAAAAATTTAATTAATTGATTTATTAGTAAAAAATTATAAAAAAATTACAATAAAGGTCATAATTATTTAAAACACAAAATAAAAAATCTATAGAGATATTAAATGAAAATTATAAATAAAGATATGTGATTTGTAAGGTTCATAAAGAAAGTTATATAGTGGTTTTTTGATTATGTAAAAAATAGTAAATTTTTATATTTATATGTGATACTGATGTGGTATATAGAAAAATATAAAAAAATTATTAAGAATTTTTACCATGGGAGATCCCTTAGTTTTACAGACCGGATCCTCTATACCGGGATCTCCCCTGTACCTGTGTACCAACTCGTCGGAGATCGCCGGTGAGTTGTCCGATCGACGATCGGACACCACCAATAATTTTTGATCGTCGTTCCGAATAAGATGATATCCTCGGAGAACGGTGAACCCGTCGAAATCGTCGCATTAGACGTCTCGTCGGATTCGACGGTGAATACGGTAACATCACAATTGCGGTGATATCCCGACGGGTTCACCGTTCTCCGAGGATATCATCTTATTCGGAACGACGATAAAAAATTATTGGTGGTGTCCGATCGTCGATCGGACGACTCGCCGGCGATCGCCGACGAGTTGGCACACGAGTAAGGGGAGATCCCGGTACAGAGGATCCGGTCTGTTAGTTTTAATGTTTCGTAAGTCTAACAGTTGAGAATAATTCAAATCTCATTTGATTTTATTTCATTTTGTAAAAAAAGAAATCTTGAAATTAATATCTGTCATCCTCATCTCTAAGCTGATCCATTGTACGTTGTTATATAAGCACAACACCTCTATGCTTGTTTTTCATCTTTTCATGCATCCCAAAATAGGTTCAAAGCCATTCTCTTTGTTTTGTTTCCTCCTCCTTTTGCTATCTTTCAAGTGCATTCAAGCCTCAAATGTCGATCATGCTCTCAGTCGTGAGGCATTCCGGAGGGATTCGTGTTCGGGACAGCAGCATCAGCATATCAAGTCGAAGGGATGGCTCTTAAAGGAGGGCGAGGACCAAGCATTTGGGATGCATTCATTAGAATCCTAGGTAATTAAGCAATCTTAATATTGTATTTGCTTGTGATTCAGATACCTCTTTGATTATTGCGGGTGAATGTCAATGTACTTCGTAATGTTGAAAAGAATGTATTGATGATGAATGCAGGTAAAATCGCTGGCAATGCTACCGCTGATGTTACAGTTGATGAGTACCATCACTACAAGGTTCATCTTTTCTCTTATCTTCGACAATTATTCATCTTTTTTTCCCTGTTAATTATAATTGTTTTATTATATACAAAATACTAAAAAGTAGAAAAGGAAAACATGTTTATTGAACTATACTATGTAGTAGGCAATGATCATAAAAAGGATGGAAGGGTTGATTGCTCTCTTATAATTGCTTTGTACTCATTTGCTGTTGCTTAATTTGTATTCATAATGTGGTCTCAAAAAAATCGTTATGGGGATATGCATGTTTTACTTTTCATACTTTCGTCTCTTGTGAGTTATTTTTCTTTTCTTGAATTTTTTTGTCATAATTGAACTAAATCATGTCATTTTATCTCTTTCCTGCTTGTTACACTTGAGTCCCTTGTGTCTATTTGTAATATCGAATTTAACTAAACATTAATGAATTTATGATCATGCAGGAAGATGATGACATCATGAAGGCATTCAATTTTGATGCTTATAGGTTCTCAATTTCATGGAGTAGAATATTTTCAAGTAATGAAAACTATATATTATTAATCATCTTATATTCACCTTAAAGCTTGATATTAATTTTTGCCTTATAGATGGAACGGGTGAAATCAATTGGGAAGGTGTAGATTATTATGATAGGCTAATTGATTACTTGATACAAGAAGGTACATTAGTTTCTCAATTTAGCAATGAGCAACATTGCTTTTTTATCTTCTAGTTTTTGAAAAATTGTTCAATATTAATATTTTCATATTTATCTTTAAAAATTTTGGTATGATCAGGCATTACTCCTTATGCAAATTTTTATCACTATGATCTTCCTTTGGCACTTCATGAAGAGTACTTGGGTTGGTTAAGTCCAAAGATAGTGTAAGTTTTACGAAAAAGTATATTCATTAATATTTAGACTAGATGATTTTGTAATATTTAATGATTAATTGGTATTCTTTTAGGGATGCATTTGCAGACTACGCCAATTTTTGTTTTGAGAGATTTGGCGATAGAGTTAAGAATTGGTTCACCTTTAATGAGCCTAGATGTGTGGCGGCCCTTGGTTATGATGATGGTAGTGATGCCCCAGAGAGATGTAGCACTTGTGCAGCTGGTGGGAACTCGACTACTGAGCCTTATATTGTGGCACATAATTTAATCTTATCTCATGCAACTGCAGTGAAAAGATATCGTGAAAAATATCAAGTAAATTATTCTTCCTTGATTTGATTTAATTCAGTACCTAGAATAAAATAGACAACTTTTAAAAATGTCAAATTTAAAGTTATCTTAATATGATTTCTCAAGATGTATTTTTGTTCTATTTACTCTATTTAGGAAGAACAAAATGGCAAAATTGGAATCCTTTTGGATTTTGTTTGGTATGAACCTTATAGTTACTCGGCACAAGACAAAGCCGCTGCTAAAAGAGCAAGAGATTTTAGTATTGGATGGTAAGACCTTATTTGATTAAAAAACAATTCATTATTGTTTTTTTTTTCTATTCAAATTTCTTATTTTCTATTTGCCAACTTTTTTATGGTGAATAGTTGATAAACAATTACAATGAAGGATGATTTATTAATTAGCTTAAAAATGATATTCTTTGTAGGTTCCTTCACCCTTTAACATATGGACACTATCCTGAATCAATTCAAGACATAGTCAAAGAAAGACTCCCAAAATTTACCGATGAACAAGTGAAGATGGTGAAAGGTTCTTATGATTATGTTGGGGTCAATCAATACACATCCTACTATATGAAGGATTCTGGAGAAGTTGATCCAAAACCTGTTAGCTATCAATCTGACTGGCATGTGGAGTTCAAATGTTAGAATTTTTTAACTTTTCCAATTCCATTGATATACTTAATGTTATAAAATTATAATTTGTTTCCTTATAATCTTGCAGTCGATCGAGATGGTGTGCCAATTGGTCCTCGGGTATTTTGCTAAATTTTGTTATTGTTGTAAATATTTTTTAAAATACACAAAATATTCATCATTTATATGTTATTTTCATCTTCACATATTGAATTTGTTTACATATTTTATACATTAGAATTGCACAATCAATTCAAAACTATATCTAAAAGTTATTCAAATCATTTTTTAGGCTAACTCGAACTGGCTCTACATAGTTCCATGGGGAATCTACAAAGCCTTACAAGATACAACGAGAATTAACTATTATAAGAGGTACATTGCCAACTTGAAAAGGGCTATGGATGACAGCGCAACAGTTATAGGATATTTTTCTTGGTCACTTCTTGACAACTTCGAATGGTTGTTGGGATACACATCAAGATTTGGCATAGTATATGTAGATTTCAAGAACAAGAAGTGATTCCCAAAGAATTCAGCATATTGGTTCAAAAAGATTATAGAAAGGAAGTAAGATCAAGCTTTTAAGATTCATTCGGTTCAAATTGTGTCTAGATTGCTAATTAGTTTAATAAGGTGCAAATTGTGCACGGAAAGGGTTCCTATTTTTGTATATAATATATACAAAATAATCCAAGCTTCATTAGCAATGTTCATGTTAGATATCGACATTCAGGTTTGACATTGTTTTTAAATTGAATAAGATATTAATTAATAATTTATTGTCCATGTATACTATTATCCAGTATCATCCAATTATATTAAGGTCAGGGATCAAAATCTGGCAATGTCAGTGTGCATAGCCTCTCCACGCCCTAGCCATAGCATCTGGGCAAGTAGACCCCATGATTTATCTCCTCCGTATTAGCCTTGAGAGGGTTGGCGGGGGTGTTGTGGAATGACACCTAGTATCATCCAATTATAATAATTTCATAAACTCAATTTATAAGAGAAAATTGCATTATTCATGAAAAATCCATAAATTTCATAATCAAAATAGTTTTTGTGTAGTTTTATTTTCTAAAATTTGTTCTAAGGAAATTGACACCTTTCTTCCACCATTATCTAGCTACTTCTACCAATACTGCCGCTTCAACCTTCTCCCAAATTGAGAAATCAAGAGAAGAGGAATAAGTCCATGGTGGAGAAGGAGAACATCGACCCACCCCTTACCCAGGCATGGCCGAGAGAGCTGCTTTTGCCATGGCCATGTCTCTTCTTTGGATCCTATACCAAAGACCTGGAGAAAGAAGGCAAAGATTCGCTCGACATTTTCGATCGATGAGAGCTCTCATGGCGATGACCCCCGGATGTGTACGCCTTATGCGTCGGATATACACCAGTACCTTAGAACCATAGAGGTTCATTGTTCTTCAGCATATTTCAGGGTTAATGGATGTTTCTTTCTAATTGGATTGGTCTAATTAGGGTTTCACTTGTTAGAGTTTAGGAGGTGGTGAAAAGGAGGCCAATTTCGAATTACAGGGAGAGTGTCCAGCGCAACATCACAATAGTTATGAGAGGGGTTCTAGTGATTGGTGAGTCGAAGTAGGTGTGGATTATGATTTGATCTCAAATATGCTCTACGACACCATCTCATATATGGATACGTTTCTCTCACAAAATGATATTGCTATGCAACAACTGCACTCCTCGGAGTGTCTTGTATGCTCGTCATGTGACGACCCCGCCTTAACTCCTCTCCCTTAAAGCGGACGTCACTTTTACTTAACCTTAACTTTACCTTATTCTTAGTTACAACTACTTGACTTCCCTTAATTTGCTCTGAATTTTTTTTCCTTTAAAAAAAACTTTCATTTTATTTGCTTTGCAAGGATTTGACCCCTAGATCTCTTAGTTGTAAAACTAAAGCACTAACCATCTGCCCTAAAACACTTTCCTTTTAATGGTACCAGTCGACTACTATATAGCCAGTCGACTGGTGTCAGCCACAGAAACTTTCTATGCCCAGAACCAGTCGACTGGCCTCTTGGCAGTCAACTGGTGCATCGAACAGAAACTTTCTGTTCGATAGGGCAGTCGACTGGTTCTGAACCAGTCGACTGGCACGCCTAAAACCTGTATTTACAGACCTGGGAACTCCTTTCAAGGGCTCATAATTCATACACTTCCAAAGCATATAAAGAAATAACTCCAAATCTATACTCTATACTAGTTTTATAAACATTTTAACAACCCAAAACAACCTCATAAACTTGCAATTAGGGTCTTTGCGGAAGTAAATAAGCTATCAAAATATATGAACTCTAGACTAGAGTTTGTACCCAACTTTGTCTCTATGCAAGGTTTAAACAAAGTCATTCGTTCTACCAATTCAAAACACCAAAACACATGTTCTACAAGACTTAACCCGACGATCTCTTCCACGGTTCCGCCGCCACTGAACATCAATGCAAGTCCCGCTCGCCTCCCTAGCTTATGCTTTTTCTTTACCTTTGTCTGCAATACAAGGAAATGCAACTAATAAGCTATTTGCTTAGTAAGTAAATCCTAACTCACAAATCCATGCAATCAATGCTAAACATGCTCTTTTCAAATAATGCTTGCTTCAAAACACATGCACTTTGAAATACTTACACATGGAAACTTTCACATACTTATCATGCTCAATCATGCTTGGAAACATTTACTAGCATTAAAACATTGGCAAATCTAACATGCTCATAATTTCTTTTGAGACTTACTACTTATGCATTTCCATACTTTAAACCACTAATTTCCTTGCTCTTGCTCTTTAACATGCTTGTAACATAACAATGTTAACATACATAGCAAAACATATGCTTAAACTGAAAACACTTACATATACTCATATACTTCAAAATAATAATCAACTTTCTCAGGCCTTGACACTGTACCATGGTATCAATGTACCAATGCGCGCATCCCTAATAGGATTCGGGGTAGCTAGCCACCGCACCCTATTAGAGCTTCCTTCTAACTTTATGTGAGCCTCTTATTTGCCCGGTACATGTCACTTTACAAAAGTAAAATACTTTCTTACTCAATATGCTTATACTTATCAAGCTATCTTTCTTTTTGCATAAATTTTGCACTACAAACTTTACCTTTCTTACTTGGAACTTTCATCGAGCACCTTGCGTGCCCTTAACCCAAAACTCATTTTTGGGACTTTTCAAGAACTTGGTCTTATCATACTTAGATCACACATACAAACCTACTCAAATTCAAGTTCTATGATAAGAACATATATTCTTTAGAAACTTAAATCACACAATAAGACAATATTCTCAAAGTATGCACTTAGATCACAAAATTACGGTTCTACAACGAGAATCTACATACGAAACTACTTCTATTGCAGGTGAGTGATTTACTTACCCTTTTCTTGATGAAAACTCACTAAATAGAGGTAAAAACCCTAGCGTAGGACTCCTTTCCTCTTCCTTGCGAGAACATCCACTCCTTGGCCCTAGGGGAGGAACCCTAGGTTCTGTACTAAAGAGGAAGAAGAAGAAGAAGGGAAACAACTATGGCTTTCTCCTTGTTTTCGCAGCCTCCCTCGTCCTCTGTTTTCGCGTAGCCACAAAACCTAATCGGGGACTTAACGTGACTTAAGTGGAAGTTTAAATACCTCTTCATGAAAAAGCCTTACTCAACTATAATATTAATTCGCTTCATCCTTTTATGTGCTTGATACCTTTGCCCTGCTGGTTACCCCAACTCACTTAAGGCCTTGCTTTGCCCTGTGGTCGCGGGATTAAACCCCGCCCGACCCCTTATTTTTTTCCTTTTTATTTTAATCTGAAAAAATGCTATAAAATTCAGAAAAATTCCTAATAATTCACGAAAATTATTAGGTGTTACAATCCTCCCTACCTTATAAAAAGTTCGTCCTCGAACTTAGAACAGCTCTGGATACCTTTGCCTCATGCTATCTTCTGATTCCTAGGTTGCCTCTTCATATGTCTGATTCAGCCATAAGACTTTTACTAGTGGTACCACTTTGTTCCTCAGCTTCTTATCTGCTCGATCTATTATTTGAATAGGTCGACTTTCATAACTAAGATCTTTTTGAACTTGTACCATCTGTGGCTCAATCACTTGGTTGGCATATGGTATATGCTTCTTTAGCATTGAGACATGGAACACATTGTGTATTGCTGACATCTCTGGAGGTAGCTCCAACTCATAAGCTACTTTGCCAACTCTTTTCATCACTAAGTAGGGTCCTATGTATCGAGGACTTAGCTTGCCTTTCTTGTCGAATCTCATTACACCCTTCATAGGAGCTACTTTGAGGAAAACTGTATCCCCAACTTTAAACTCTAACGGTCTACGGCGTACATCGGCATAACACTTCTGCCTACTCTGAGCAGCTTCTATTCTCTGGCGGATGCTCTTTATAGCTTCTGTGGTATCATCTATAAGGTCAGTCTGAGACCCCATTTCTTTCTTCTCACTACCTTCATACCAACAAAGGGGAGATCTACACTTCCTACCATAAAGAGCTTCATAGGGTGCCATACCAATAGTGGCTTGGTAACTGTTGTTGTAGGCAAACTCAGCTAAACATAAATATTTGCACCAACTGCCTTTGAAATCTAATGCACAAGCTCTGACCATATCTTCTAGAATTTGATTCACTCTCTCTGTCTGTCCATCAGTTTGGGGATGGAAAGCTGTGCTGAATTTTAGTTTGGTGCCTAACGCTGTCTGTACGCACTCCCAAAAGTGTGAAGTGAAACGACCATCCCTATCAGAGATAATGGTCTTCGGGACTTCGTGTAGTCGGATCACTTTCTGCACATATAACTGGGCTAACTTTTCAATTGAAGAAGACACTCTGATTGCCAAGAAGTGGGCAGACTTGGTCAATCTGTCTATTATCACCCAAATAGCGTCATAGCCATTAGTTGTCTTTGGTAGACCAACTATGAAATCCATGGCTATATCTTCCCATTTCTACTCTGGAATCTGAATGGGCTGTAGGACACCTCTTGGTCTCTGGTGTTCTGCTTTAACTCTCTGACATGTTAGGCAGGTGCTGACATACTTAGCTATGTCTCTCTTCATCCCTGACCACCAAATTTTCTTTAATCCTGGTACATCTTAGTGGAACCAGGATGCATTGAGTAGGGAGTTCCATGGGCTTCTTCAAGAATCTTCTTTCTCAGCTCTTCATGATTGGGGACACATAAACGGTCACCATAGTAGAGTATCCCACTGTCAGATACTCTAAACTCTTTACTCTCTCCTTCTTGCATCTCTTGTTTGATCCTTTGGATATCAGAATCCTCAACTTGCTCTTTCTGTATTTCTTCAAGCAAAGTTGACTCTAGTGTCAATAGAGCTAGCTGCCCATCAATAATCTCCACTCCATAATCTACTATCTCCTTCTGTAATGGTGGTGCCAACGATGATAAGGACATCAAGGTGGCACAGGTCTTTCTACTCAGTGCATCTGCTACTTTATTTGCCTTACCAGGGTGGTACAGAATCTCACAGTCATAGTCCTTCACTAACTCGAGCCACCTTTGCTGTCTCATATTGAGGTCTTTCTGAGTGAAGAAATATTTCAGACTCTGGTGATCCGTATAAATCTTACACTGCACTCCATATAAGTAATGCCTCCATATCTTTAGAGCAAAGACTACAGCTGCCAACTCCAGATCATGAGTGGGGTAATTCTTTTCATAATCCTTGAGTTACCTGGAAGCATAAGCTATGACTTTGCTTTCTTGCATAAGTACGGCTCCAAGTCCTAGATTTGATGCATCACTGTATATATCAAAGCTCTTATCACCTTCGGGTACTGTAAGAATAGGAATGCTTGTCAGTCTCTTCTTCAACTCAAGAAAACTCTGCTCACAGTCTTCAGTCCACTCATACTTCTTATTCTTTCTGGTAAGGGCTGTAAGTGGAGAAGCTATCTTTGAAAAGTCCTCTACAAACCTTCTGTAGTACCCTGCTAAACCCAGAAAACTTCTGATCTCACTAGCATTCGTTGGTCGACTCCAGTTACTAACTGCTTCAATCTTGGCTGGGTCTACCATAATGCCTTCTTTGGAAATGATGTGGCCTAGGAAGACTGATAAGCACCATTTTATTGATTATTTTAATTGCTAAAATTCATGTTTGACCCATGTTTTTATTGCTTAATTAGGATTTTACCCTATGTTTTGAAACTTACCTTTATTTTGGACTTAATTGTAAATTTGCATTAAATTGGATTATTTGGCCACTAATTTTCTGATATATTTTTGTAGGCATCAAAGGTTCACGGACCTAGGGCATACTGGGTCAAACTTGAGTCGGAAGTGAACCGGATCGAATTATCAAGCCTACGATTAATCCGGGCCGTCCGATTCAAGAGCGGCTAGATCTGAGCCATCCGGGACGATCTGAAGCAATCCGAGCTAGGGTTAGGGTTGATCAAGCTCTATGATCAAGATCTGAAGGTTTCATTCCAATCAGAGCTAAATCAACCGTCGGATCAAGCTTGGAGGGCTCTAGAGCGTCCATTCACAGATTGAGTTGATTTGGACCATCCGTTGCATATCTGGAGGATCCGAGCTACCACAAGGCAGATCCTGACCCCAGATCATCATCATAAAAGTTTGGCTCCAATCAGAGAAAGATCAGCCGTTGGATCTCCTCCAATCAATCACAGCCGTCCGTTGATAACTATTTAATCAAAAAACGCAGCAGCTTCTCCTTTGTCGTGTCTCCGCCGCTACAGTAGGTTTCTTCTTCTTCTTCAGTTTTTCAGCAATTTTCCTTCAATTCAAGGGGCGCGACCACTCAATCTCGACCTCGGATCAAGTTTTGGATCATTGGATGAAGCTCCCTTGGAGAATTCAGCTCAGTTTCGCACCGAACAAGGTTGTTTGAGGGTTTCGACAGCTTTGTGGTCTGATCACTCGAATCTCACTCACAAGCCATCTCCGATCATCTGAGCCATCTGTAGGGGTTCTCAGGTGAGCTCAGAGCATCTCCAAATCACCTCCGCAATCCATTTAGCCAAGATCGAGGAGTTCGGATTGGATTTTCCCAGCTCAGTGCAGAGTGAGCTGAAATCAATCAATTGAAGCTGTTTCCATCGATTTGCTGAGCCTAGGGGTTCGAAGCCAGCTCTTGCTTGACGACCAAGAAGGATTTGATCTTAGGGAGAGTTGAGGAGTAGTTTAAATTGGTTAATTTGAGTTTTCTAGCTGTAATCTCATTTCAACTTCACGTTCCTGTTTCTGAATTTGTTTTTAGCTGCTGTAATCTCGTTTCTGATTAGTTTATGTTTAATTAGGGTTCAATCCTTCTAGTTAAATAGTTTAGAAGCTTGTTTAGTGAACAAATAGATTCAATTACAGTTTATTTTCTGCTTACTTCTTGCGTGCCACTTCCATTAGCTGCGTATCAGATTTTTCCTGCAATTGCATTTCAGTTTCAGAAATTTCCAATTTGTTTCACTTTTGGTGAGTTAATTCAGTTAGTTTAAGTTTGTTTAGATCTTAGCTTCATTTCTGAATCTTGTTTATCTTGATACATCCGAATTTCAGATTGTTCTTCACTTGATCCCTTGAGTTCTGAAATTTTTATTTCTGCACATCCTCTGTCTCTGAAACCAGCAGTTTTTTTCTTTGCGAGCCAAACATTGTTTCATTCATACACTTTGTGTCAAGTAATAACTCAGCATTAGATTAGTGCCAAGTTAAATGAAATTCTGGGGTGCCATTGCATTGAATTCAGATTCCTTTGTTCATTTGTTCTGCATCAGAATTGCACTTCATTTCTGCACACTAAAGTTCATCCTTTTGAAGCTGGTTTTGAGCAATTATCCACAGCTGATTTGATAGATTTTGTATCCAATTTGAGCTGCAATACATTTATGCATTATAAATCAGATTCCTATGCATCAAAAGCCTGCATATTTGTTTCTGAATTTGGTCCAGTTCTGCACATGCTTTGTTTTTGAACTCAGCTTCATATCCGACATTTCAAGTTGTAGTTCCTGAATTCACATCAATTGCATTTCAGTTCTTAAGAATTTCTATGTGAACATTAGCTTGGATTCGAGCAGTTCTGAAAAAACAAATAGTTCACATCGATTGAATGTCAAATTCTGAGATAATTGCAATTCACTCTTGAAATTTTGCAGGACTTGTCCCTGTTTTGATCAGTTTTATTCGGATTATGAATTCTGCATTTCTCCCTGCAATTTATTGCATTCTTAGTTGTGTTTTCCATGCCTAATTGATTAACTTCAATCCCGAATCATTAGAATTAGCTTGGCAATTAGCATAAATTCTTTTTGGCACATAAGCATTGCCCATGTGTATCAAGTTTGAGTCATTTCTGGTTTTGTGCTAAGTTAAGTTTCAGCAAATGTTCCAACAGCTTTGAGTTTAAATTCTTGAAGTCCAACAAGTCTTCTGGAGTCGTATTGAGTTGAGTTCAGTTTGTTTCACAATCAGCAGTTTTGAACTTTAAGCTTCAATTTTTGCATAATAGTATTTGTAATGGCTGAATATTTTTGTATCAAGTGGAGCACTTGGAATGGATGGGTGTGAAATTGAACATAACCTGTAGTGTAGACTCACATTGGAATTCGAATTTATTTTTCCAAGTTCATGCTCATTTGCATCAGTTAACTGAGTTCACCATTAATTGAGTTCATTAGTTGCCATTTCATTGTTTAGTTCATTGGGTCAAGTTCCTTCTCGTTTATTTATGATTTCATTGCCGATTGCAACCCAAACCCAAACTTTATTTGAAACCCGAATTCACAAACGACACCTAAATACAAGCGCTAATCAAACAAACCTTCAACTAGTCCCCGAGAAAAATACGACCTGTGACCCCTTTACTACGTTTTCATATTCTTGATTGCAAAAAGGGTTTCCAGCATTCATTCATATCTAAATTTGAGGCCCACATTCGTGACACATAGTTTGGGTCTATCAAATTTTTGGCGCCGTTGCCGGGGAAGCAACTAGTTGATTTGTTTGATTTTTGCTTGTATGCTTTTTGATATATCATTGGGTTCTATTTTTTGTTGCTTATTCTTTTGTATACGGGTACTGCCATTTTTCTTGTTTGTTTGGTGACAGTGCTGAAGGATCAAAATGTTTTCATCTACTTATCAGCAGCCGTGTCCACATTTTCAGCAGATCCAACCTTTCAATCAAACAACCAAATCAATTTTTTCAGCCACAATGTCAACAATTTCAACAAGATTTTCAACCAAATCAGAATTTTTCAGAACGGGCAGCCGCCATTCCAGAGTTTTCAGCCCCAGTTTGAGCAACCATTTCAACAATTTCAGCCCAACTTTCAGCCACCATTACAACAATTTCAGAATCACAAAATTTCCAGCAGCCTTTTGAAAGTTTTCAGCCCCAAAATAATCAATTTCAGCTTCAACCTCAGCCATGGCAGCAAGAATTTCAACCTATACAGAATTTTTAACAACCTTTTCAATATTCACAGCCATGCGATCCAAATTTTCAGCAAAATCAACCAAATTTCCAGCCCACTCAATTTCAGTGTTCACCACCACAATTTCAACCTCAGATTCAAGATTTCCAGGGCTACCATTCTCAGCAAGTTCAACCATCCTTTCAACCACAATTTCAACATTTTCAGCAAGATTTCCAGTTTCAAGGACATAATTTTCAGCAAGACACTCAGAAATTTCAGCCCCTCCCATTTCAGCAGTTTAATCAAGGAGGCTTTGAGGATCCTGATTGGGATGAGGCTCAACAACAAAGGATGATGGAGATGTTGCAACAAGTTCAACAATTACAGCAGCAAAATTTCCAACAAGTCCTACAACAACAGCAAATTTTACAACAACAACGGCAAGGCATCGAACAACACCTTGCACAATTAGTTGATCAATGGAATCAAATACAAGCTCAAAGATTAG
Organism: Boesenbergia rotunda; assembly: GCA_024364735.1. Taxonomy (NCBI): domain Eukaryota; kingdom Viridiplantae; phylum Streptophyta; class Magnoliopsida; order Zingiberales; family Zingiberaceae; genus Boesenbergia; species Boesenbergia rotunda. The sequence goes on from JAGFNQ010000934.1 coordinate 162,239, forward strand.
AACAATCAGATGATTCCATAGGTGTAGGGGATTGCACAGAGCCCCAGGAACCACCTATATTGATTGATGCATCAGAAAATTCAGAGGATAGGATTGAGAGTGTAGGGGATTGCACTGAGCCCCAAGAATCACCCATTCCTACTATTTAGACAGGAGAGATTGCTACATCTTTTATTTTGTGATTATAGTATTATTGAAGGTCCTAATTTTTCTAATTTGGTTGATATAGGAAGGTTGAGGAAGATTCATAGGTGTAGGGGATTGCACTAAGCCCCAGGGACCACCACAATTACCAGAAAGTGTAGGGACTTGCTTGGTGGAAGCAAGAACCCAAGGATCACCTGTTTATTTGAGTGTCCACCAGACCTGAACCTGAAGAGGAGCATGAACTTGACCAGGAGGAGCCACGATACATCTACTTTGTAGAACCTCCAGGTATTTTTCAGCACGATCAGGTAAATACTCCTCCAATTTTTCTAAAAATTGCATAGAGGTACCTCAAACTGATTTTGTTGCTTGTGATATACTTAGGGATACATCTCTTGTAGAATTTGATTGTGAAAAATCCCTAGAGGTACCTAGTGTAGAATTTGCTGAAAATGAAGCATGTTGTGATGTATATCATGAAAATGCTGAGTGTGAAAATTTTTTAGAAGTGCCTAGTGTTGTTAATTGTTGTGATGAGTCTTTTGATATATCATATGCTGACAATAATTGTGAAAAATTCATTGAGGCACCTAAAATTGATTTCTTAGGCTGTGACACATTGCTTGATCCATCTGTGTTGAAAAATAATTGCGAAATTTTTATTGAAGTGCCAAAAATTGATTTTGTTTTTTGTGATGAGTTTTTGGATGCAAATGTTGTAGGAAATAACTGTGAAAAATTTATTGAGACACCAAGCATTGATTTAATTGGACATGATGCAGATTTGGATTCATTTTATGCAGAGACTGATATTATTTTATTTCTTTCTGACCCTGCACGCTTGAGAAAGGTATTACATTGTTTTGCAGGGTCAGAAGACTTCAGGAGTGGGTGCTCCAACTGAACAGACTTCAGCCTCCTGGAAGGACTTCTGAAAGGCATAAAGAAGGAGGAGATTATTTTACTTTAATTCGAAGCACTCCAGTCCTTCAATGGCTTTAACCTGAATCGCCTTCGGCCACCGGAGCAAATTTTTGAAAATTCAAGTGTGGGGGAGTCCAATTCTCCAGCCACCCAGTCCCTCCACTACCAGATGGAGGCTCCTTCTGATAGGCTCCGTCCACCAGAATAAAGGGGAGTTTGTTCTTCTTGTATTTTCTTTTATGCATTTTTCACTTTTATGTTTTCTAGAGTAAATTGAATAAATAGACATTGTAAATACCATGTTATTTCTTTTAGCACTTTTCTTGCATGACTAGGAATAAATGTATCCCTCTAGGTTCTTCCATAGCATTTTAGAATCTCTTTGAAAATAAATTAAATTTGGTTGTCAAAACTTAGGGTTTGAGTAATGGATGAAATCTTGGATGCTTGAGTACGATTTTGTTTAGATTCTTAATTGAGGATTTGAGATGATTATTTTACCTAGTGAGATTAGCCTTATTTTGTGAACACATATGTTATTGTATTCTAGAACTTGCTTAGGTTCTTTCAAAATCATATTTCAATGATTGGATCACATCTATAGAGCTAATCCATTTGTTTCCTTTCCACATCAATTTTGGCAAAAATCATGTTATTCTATTTTCTTTCCTTATTCCTAATCTAACCCCATTTTTCTATGGATTTGTTGTTGAATGTTTCTAATGCTATTTTGCCCGAGACGGACAAAGATTTAAGTGTGGGGGAGTGATTAGTGTTTTGGAATGTATTATTATCAAAGAGGCACTTAATTGAAAAAAAAAATTCATGTGCCAAGTGAGTGAGTTTGAGTTTAGTATCAAGTATGAGCAAGAAAGATGGAAGCCATTGGAGATCTAGCTTCCTTAGCATATTTTGAAGATTCAAATGGCAAGCAATGGAAGAATCTAAAAAAAAAAAATGGCACACCAATAAAGAAATTTTTGCCATGACAAAGAAAAGAAAAATTCTGTGACAAGTGAAGAGAAAGGAGTTCTTTGCCAAGGAAACATCTATGAAGCTATTTTTGGTCAGCAAGTTTTGAAGTTGAAATCATGGAAATCAAAATTCTGTGTTTAATTCTGAATTGAAGGCTGAAAAATTCATGTTTGAAGCTGTGAGAAAATCTGGAATGCAAGGAACTTGTAAATCAGTAACAAGTTTTGCTGAGCTGAAATTATTGCAATGCTGAATCTGAGCTGCCGAGTGCTGAAGCTATACCATCTGAAAACATGATCTGAATTGAAACAGATGAGAAGAAACTGACTAAAACAGTGAGGAAGCTGAAGCTGGAAATCCAACTGATTGATCAGAAATTGTGTTTGTAAAGCTAAATTGCAGCTCACGGATCAGGAAAGGAAGCTGATTTGCAACTAATCTGAATTGGATTAAAACCGTGCAGATCAGGAATGAATAAAACAGTGGGAAGCTAAACTTGCAGAATGGTTTTTAATTGGATTAAACTCTTGGGGAGCAGATTTCTGAAACCTGAACAAATGCTGAGGCTGAAATTTAACTTACTGATCTGGAATGGAAGATGAATTGAATTCTGGAAAGAAGCAGAATTTTTGCAGCTGAAAAATATGGAACATGGCAGAAAAACTTGTGCCAAACAGAGGAAGAAGGGGATACTGACAGTAATCCACTTGCAACTGTACCGAAACTGAGTTGAAATGCAAGGGCTGTTTACAAAGGTTAAGCTGGAATCTGAAGACAAGTTGAAGAAAAGCTGAATTGAAGGCTGTAAATCTGTGGTTCCAAAAGCTGGAAAGAAATCAGGAAGTAGAAAAGGTTATGACAAGAGATGAATTCTGAAAACTTTTGAATTTTTGAAGGAAATCAATAAGCTAATTTCGGGTAAGAGTTTTGTCTGCAGTGAACCCAAATGCAGCAGTCTATTGATCGGATTTTCAGATCAAAACAGGAAATGAAGCTAGAAAAAAAAAGAAATTAGATTGGTAGTGCAGTTTTTGAGCAGAACTTGTGTCAATTTGAGGCTGAATTGGATTTTTCCTGGGCTGTGAATCAGGGAACAAAGTAGGAAATGCATCAAAGAGTATTGAAAACACTCAATGCTGATCAAATCTGGAAGAAATTCGGATGCTAGAAGCTGCTGATCAGAAACAGAATTTGAAAGGTTGACTAAAAGCTGAAAGAAACTGAAAAACTGCCTTGCATTGCATTATAAGCATGTAATCTGAATGTTAAGAAGCTGTGAATCAAGTTATTAAGTGTAAATGTATCTGAAGTTGAAGGTGCACATTCAATTTCGAATCTAATTCAGAGGAGCTGAAATTGCAGCGGTACAGAATGCAAAAAGGCTGAGTGGAAGTAGAGAAGAGGATGTGAAATTTGGAGTTGGGAATTCTGAACGGCAGTGAATTTGTTGCTGCCTATTGCGAAGTCTGAAGGCTAAATCTGATGTAGCCGAACCTAAAGGAAGAGAAAGCAGAGAAAAACAAGAGAAAACAGTTTGAAAAATTTAGAAAAGAGAAGAGAAAAATTGTCACACGATTGAAGAATTGGCACTATAAATCATTGAAAGTTTCTCCCATCCGAATCAAAAGCTTTATTCCATTTCGTTTCTGACCTTGTTAGAAGATAAAAGAAGAAGAGAAAAATCAGAAAAGAGAAGAAAGAAACAAAAATGGCACGAAATTGGGAACTTGGCACAAGGCAATCAAAGAAGGGTTTTTCATCCAAATCAAAGGAATTTATTCAAGTTTCACTCCACCACATTTTAATATCAATAGAGGACTGTCAAGATGGGGCAAAGCACATTGGAAACATTTTTGAGCAACCAAGTCTCCCACTCCATCAATTTTTCCATTTTCTTGATTTTTATTCCATTTCTTGCCATTTTCCATGTTTTCACTTGTTTTTATAGATATTGATCCTAATCATGATTAATGGTGGAGAGTAGATAATAAGCAAGCCTATGGCAGTGCAAGAAGCATGTGTGTATGAGTGAGCTCCACTTCCATCATCAACTCAGAATTAAGGAGAGAGCCACCAAAACTTCCCTTGAAAGGCTAGTGATTTAAATTCATCTCAATGACTCATGATGGATGAAAAGGCTAAGTTGTTGATTTAAGGACAAGATACTAATCCATAGAGCTTAGATTTATGAGAATTGACAACCCTAGGTAATTTCTTTTCATTTGTTTCTAATTATGCTTAAGAGAGCCTAAGGGATACTTATTTAGTTGTTTCGCGAGACGCTCAAGGTTAAGTGTGGGGGAGTTGATAAGCACCATTTTATTGATTATTTTAATTGCTAAAATCCATGTTTGACCCATGTTTTTATTGCTTAATTATGATTTTACCCTAGGTTTTGGAATTTTTATCTTATTTTGGACTTAATTGCAAAATTACACAATATTTGGATTATTTGGCCACTAATTTTTTGATATATTTTTGTAGGCATGAAAGGATCCTGGACCTAGGGCATACTGGGTCAAACCTGAGTCGGATGTGAACCGGATCGAATTATCAAGCCTACGATTAATCCGGGCCGTCCGATTCAAGAGCGGCTAGATCTGAGCCATCCGGGACGATCTGAAGCAATCCGAGCTAGGGTTAGGGTTGATCAAGCTCTATGATCAAGATCTGAAGGTTTCATTCCAATCAGAGCTCAATCAACCGTTGGATCAAGCAAGGAGGGCTCTAGAGCGTCCATTCACAGATAGAGTTGATCTGGACCATCCGTTGCACATCTGGAGGATCCGAGCTACCACAAGGCAGATCCTAAACCCCATATCATCATCATAAAAGTTTGGCTCAAATCAGACCAAGATCTGCCGTTGGATCTCCTCCGATCAATCTGGGTCGTCCGTTGATTACTATTTAATCAAAAACGCAGCAGTTTCTTCCTTCGTCGCGTCTCCGCCGTTTCTTCTTCCTTCTTCAGCTGTTCTTCGAGTTTTAGCTAGATTTCTTCATCAAGGAGGCGCGATCCCTCAATCCATCATCAAAGCAAGGGTTAGGTTAGTGAAAAGATGATCTCAGTGAAGTTTCAGAGTTGATTTTTGCTCAATAGCGAAGTTGCGCGAGGTCTCGGCAGTTTGCTATCCGAATTCACCGAGCTCAGCTGTGCTCCACTTCCATTGCATCCGAGCTGACCAGAGGGGTTCCCTGGGAGGTCTCGGTCACTCCCAAATCTAAATCGCAAGCCACCACAGCGAGTTTGAAGAATTCGGAGCTAAATTTCAGTTTGGGCAAAGTCTGATTCGATTCGGTAGCAGAGAAGATCTTCACTGATTTGTTGAGCTTGCGGGTTCGAGGTTCTCCCTTGATTGACGACCAAGAGCACTTGAGTTGAGGAATGGTTGAGGAGTAGCTTAGGTTCTTAATTTCCATGTTTTGTAGCTTAAACTCCATTACTGCACTGTTCTGTTTCTGCAATTTTATTTTATCAGCTGTTTAGTTATTTTCTGATTGTTTAGCTTAATTAGGTTTGTGATCTTCAAGATAAGCAACTTAGGAACTTGTTTAGTGACCAATTTAGTTAAATTTTAGTTTGTTTACATTTAGAGTTTGCGTATCAGTTTGTCAATGTTGCGTATCAACTTATTTCTGCACAATTTCAGTTTTAGGACAGCACGTTTCTTCTGTTAGCTTCTTAAGTTTGTGTTGAGCAACCCGTAGATGTTTTATATCTCGTCTGAACATTAGGTTTTGCACCCGAATTCAGCTTGCCTTGCATTGAATCATTTCTGAAATTGTTTCTTTTCTGCAATTCCTGCATTTCTGCACTTCTACAAACCTGCGTATCAGATTTTGTTGATGTTCCAGATTGTGTATCAATTCAGCCTCCGCACTGATTTGTATCCAGTTTTGACACGCTTTGTAGTGTACTTTTGCGGTTGAATTAGTTTCCATCGCATCCAATCAAGTTATGAACTGCAATTCTCCTTCACAGCATTGTTCAGCATGCATTTCTGCACATTGCTCCTGCAACCATTAAATTTCTGCATTCCTGCCTTAGTGCCGCATTAGATGTGTTTGAGATTGATTAGCAAATAGCTTCGGACTTCTTTCAGCTCATGCACAGATAACTTCATTGATAGCTCAGCCTCTCAAGCTGAATTAATCAGCTACACATCCCTTCATTTCTGAATTCTGCATCTTTTCTGAAATTCCTGCACATATTGCATATCAGTTTGTTTTGGTTTGTGTATTAGCTGTCTACGATTCCTGCTTCTTGCATCAAGTGGACAAGTGTTTTGTGAACTGTGCATTTAGCTTGTTCCATGTGATCATGCATGCAATCTGCTTTTGGGTTGACTAGTCTTCATCTTTGGGTTCTTTCATTTCCTTTCATTTCTGCACTTAGCATTTCTAAACTGATCAGTTCTGCTGCATTGTAGTTTCACATTTCTGATTTCATCCTCCTAATTCTGAATTACTTCAGCAAAAGTCTTTGCCTATCACTTCACTTGTGTCTTGCCTTACAAACTGAGTTGGTTAGTTCCCAAAACCCCAAATCACATGTGAAACCCGAATTTCACAAACGACACATAAACCAAGCGCGAATCAAACAAACCTTCAACTAGTCCCCGAGAAAAATACGACCTGTGGCCCCTATATTACATTTTCATACTTTTGATTGTAAAAGGGTTTCCAGCTTTCATTCACATTTAAATCTGATGGTCCCAACTTTCGTGACAATTTAAACTAGTAGATTCCGGGGCTGTCACTCCCTGAGGCTCAGATACCCAAAGAAAAATAATTTGTTGTAAATCCAATTGGACGGCTCCCCGAGGCTCAATCCAAATCAAACATGACAATTTCAATTAAAAATTGGGAAATTAAATTACAACAACTAGCTTTAAATTGGACGGCTCCCCGAGGCTCAATCCAAAATAAAGAATTTTGTTGTCAATTTAAAAACCAATTCAAATTTAATTGTCAATTAACTTTCCATGAATTTGTCTAGACTTTCTTAAAAGAAAGTGCCCAAAATTGCGAGATTTCATAATAGGTTTTTCAGAATAATTGTAAGTTTCTGGTACAAAGAAAACTTACATATTTCCAAAATTGGAAAATTTCTAAAATAGAAAAATTTCCAAAATTGGAAAGTTTCCAAAGATGGGAAGTTTTCACAATTATTATAAAATTTCAGAAACTAGAAAATGTCAAACGTTTGCGAAATTTCATGAGGATTTCCAAACTTTGAAATTCCTAAATCTAAAATTTATTATAATTGGAAAGTTTCCAAAATTGAAATTTTTTTTCCAAAATTGAGATTATGACAAAGTATTCCATAAAACAATTATATGATTATGTCAAACACTAACCGGCTCTGATACCACTGTTGGGACCGGGTGCATGTTGACAATGATACGAGTTCGTAAAATTTTAAATTTTTACGTGCAGCGGAAGAATTTACATAAAATAATTTCCTAAATTATTTTAACTTCGTATCTAGCATGCAACCTTATAGTGTGTTGACATAATCATAAGATAAAAGTTTGTGGAAAAGTAAACTAATTTACATTATACCTCTCGTAACTCGAAGTAAGGGACGAGATCCAATAGTAGCGTCCCTTGGAAGCTCCCCCTCTATTCGCGTCCACGCCGAGTTCTCTTCGGGATGACTTCGCAAAGTCACGAGTTTTGCGCCGACGAGAACTACTAGATTCTCTATAGGCACAACAAGAAAGATCAAGAGAGGAAAGGGAAACTAACCACCAAGAAAACGGAATCGAATTCCGGGAAGAGAGGAGTCGCTATCCGCTTCTTCTTCTTCTTGTTTCGTTTCTCCTTCTTCTTGAAGCTCACGGCAACCTTGCTTGGTGTTGATAGGGTGTGCCGGCCCTAGCAAGGAAGGTGGGAGCCGGCCCTAATTCTCCAAGAAGGGCGCCGACCCTAAAGGAAAGGAGAGGGAGAAGAGAGTAAGAGAGAGGGAGAGAGGAAGTTACTAATCTCAATTAGTAAAATCGTAATAAGGGCTTACCTTTGGTTCCTTTATATAGTAGCAACTCCTTTGCTAAGTCTCCCTCTTAACGAAATTAACGGAATTAGTTATAAGAAATTTATCTTATAAATTCTCTTATTAATTATTCCGTTTAAGCCGAGTCTTATTATAACTAATTTATAATAAAATAAATTCTTCTTCTCTTTAAATTATGGAATAAATTTTATAAGAAATTTATAAACTTTCTTATTATGGAAAAATCAATTCATAATTGATTTTATAAAATTAAAATAAACCAATTCATGGATTATTTTAACTTCCATAAAAAGAATAAATTTCTACAAATTTATTTATATAAATTTCTTTATACAAATTTATTTATCCATAATTTATAAAATAAATCACACTAGATTTATTTTATTAATTAAACCAATTAAATTGGTTTTTCTCCCTTTAATGGCCGGCCAATACCAAGAGGGTGGACACCCTCTTTGGTCGGCCAAAACAACCCGAACCGGTCGCGAATTAAACCCATTTAATTCGCCCAAAAAGCCTTCAAAAGACTCAGCCATTTTTAGCTTACATTGCACCTCTGATTAACTCAGATTCGACTTATTTCTCTTGATCGGAAAATCCAATTTTCAACTCGCTTTAAATCCCTCGGATTACTCGTAGTGCGTGTGACTAAATAGGCTTTTGATTTATGTTGGCCATCTATAATCAACCAATTATAGAACGATAATGAGTGGTACCTAGTAGTACATCATGGTCCCTAATTAATCGAAAGATCAACGGTTTGACCTCAGAAGAAATTATTCTGAAACCCTTCAGCAGCTCTAATGAGTCGTGCCCCATTCCCTTCACCACCTTATACCCACTTGGTTCAGGACACGGTCTATGGTGTCAGTCCCCACTAGGCTGACTACGTCACACCTAGCCCAAGTAATGTCTTTCTCGTCCTTTGGATTTCTAATTACTCTCATGTATTTAAGAGACTTGCACTCTTAACATGATATACGCTAGCCAGAGGTTTTGAGTAACAATCCGACGATAGGCCTGGGTATACATCTCCTCGCAAGGAGTGGTGAATCCTTTGTAGGCTGTTCAAACATCTTCGGGCACTTCGGCTCATACCCAATCATCCTGGGTCCACACCTCCTTGGAGATGCTTGCTTAAGATGTTAAAGTATAAGTCTCCATGACCAAGATGACTTGAACACCGCAAGTCAAAGGAACATCGCACTTAAGCTGCAGTAAAAACTTCATTGACATATCTTTATAGATAACCATATGAAGTTTTACAGCTAGTCACTCCAATGAACTAGTTCCCTTAACTAGCATCCATGTTTATCTCCGGACATCCCAATGTCACCAGGCAGTGAAAATCAGCTGATTAGAGAATAACTCATGCTAGTCTCAATAGAATTGATAGTGTCCATTTTTATCAATTCATCGACTAGGGATAATTTCAATACTTCATAATTGCACATTAGAGATAATCACTAGTTGTGATCCCATCACAAATTCTCTTATGCTGTGAGTTGTATTGCGGACATTCAGTAGATGAGTTTATGATCCCAATCAAATACACAAAACATGTATACTCAAATAGTGAATTATCATTTATTAATATAAATGTTTACATCATAAGGCGATTGCCTTAAGACACTTCTCTCATATCACTAACAACCTTCACTTGCCCCTTTGGCACTTTTGCCTACAGACGGATGCCTTTTGGACTTTGCAACGCACCCGGAACATTTCAGAGATGCATGGTAAGTATATTTGGTGAGTTGCTAGAGCATTGTATGGAGGTATTTATGGATGATTTTTCAGTTTATGGCACGTCTTTTGATTCATGCTTAGAAAATTTGTCTAGAGTTTTACACCGTTGCTTTGAGACTAACCTTGTGTTAAATTTTGAAAAATGTCATTTCATGGTGGAGCATGGTATTGTACTTGGACACATAGTCTCTAGGAGAGGTATAGAGGTAGATCCTGCAAAAATAAGTGTTATTTCTTCTTTATCTTACCCCGTATGCGTACGGGACATTCGTGCTTTCCTTGGACATGTAGGTTTCTACCGCAGGTTTATTAGAGACTTTAGCGACATTGCTCGACCCTTGACAAAACTTTTGCAAAATGATGTTGAGTTTTGCTTTGATGATAAGTGCAAAGAAGCTTTTCACAGACTCAGGGAGGCTCTTACCTCAGCTCCCATTATTAAATCACCTAATTGGAATTCATTTGAATTAATGTGTGATGCCTCTAATTTTACAGTGGGAGCTGTGTTAGCACAGAGGGTGGAGGGATCACCTCATGTCATATGCTATGCCTCCAAGACCCTAGATGCCGCCCAAGCAAACTACACTACCACTGAGAAGGAGCTTCTTGCCATAGTTTTTGTTTTAGACCGTTTCAGATCTTACTTATTATGCTCACATGTTATTATTTTTTATGATCATGCAGCTCTAAAATACTTGTTGAAAAAGCCTGATGCTAAACCTAGGCTTATCAGATGGATGCTCCTGCTCCAAGAATTTATCTGGAGATCAGAGATAGAAGTGGCAAAGAGAACTTAGTTGCAGATCACCTAAGCAGAATTGAAGGAGATGGATCTTCTACCACCATTGACGATGATTTTAGAGATGAGCACCTTCTTGCAGTACATGGTGAGACACCTTGGTATGCAGACCTAGTTAATTTTTTAGCTGCACATGTTCTCCCTACACACTTTTCTAAGGCTCAAAAAGATAAACTTAAAAGTGATGCAAAATTTTATGTGTAGGATGACCCGTATTTATGGAAGTTTTGTAATGATCAAATAATTAGGAGATGTGTACCAAACCATGAGTTTACTTCTGTTCTTACATTTTGTCATTCATCAGCTTGTGGGGGACATTTTGGACCCCAAAGAACTGCTAGGAAAGTGCTAGAGTGTGGATTGTACTGGCCTACCCTATTTCATGATTCATATGTATTTTATAAAAATTGTGATAGATGCCAGCGAACTGGGAACATAGGAGCAAGAAATAAGATGCCCCAAAACACTATACTTTTTTGTGAGATTTTTGATGTCTGGGGAATAGATTTTATGAGACCTTTTCCTACATCTTATGATTATTTGTATATTTTACTTGATGTGGATTATGTTTCAAAATGGGTGGAGTCCATTTCCTCCAAGACTGACGATTCTTCTGTTGTTGTGAGTTTTGTTAGGTCACACATTTTTTGCAGGTTTGGAATTACAAGGGCAATAATAAATGACCAAGGATCTCATTTTTGCAATAAACACATGAAAGCTTTGCTAAATAAATATGGGGTTGCACATAAAGTTTCTACATCTTATCACCCCCAAACAAATGGACAGGCTGAAGTTTCTAATAGAGAGATCAAATCAATTCTGGAAAAGACTATTGGGCCCACTAGACAAGATTGGAGCAAAAGACTAGATGAAGCACTTTGGGCCTATAGAACAACATTCAAGACTCCGATTGGCATGTCCCCCTACCGCTTAGTCTATGGTAAAGCTTGTCATCTCCCCATGGAAATAGAGCATAAGGCATATTGGGCAGTAAAGGCATGTAATTTCGATGCTACCAAAGGGGGAGAAGAAAGAAAACTTCAACTTCAAGAGCTTGAGGAGATTAGGCTAGAAGCATTCAAAAATTCAAGGATCTATAAGGAAAAGACCAAAAACTTACATGATAAGCACATCTTGAAGAAAGACTTCCAATTGATGACAAGGTATTATTGTACAAATCAAGGCTCAAATTGATAAAAGATAAGTTAAGGTCAAGGTGGGATGGTCCATTTATTGTAACCAATATTTTTCCCTATGGAGTTATTGAAATTAAAGATGAATCTAATGGTTTTGTTTGGAAAGTCAATGGCCACTGGCTCAAAAAGTATTTTGAAGAATTAAAGGAGCTAGAGGTGGATGATGTGGACTTCAAGGATGCTATCTACCCAAATTAAGGGGAGTTTACTTTTCTTGCACCTACATTTCATTGTATATAACATTTTCATGATTTAGAAGTAAATGATCATTTTTTGAAGCAAGTTGTTGATAATAAATTCCTAGGCAAAATATGATGAATAAATAGACATTGTAAATACCATGTTATTTCTTTTGGCAATTGTTCTTAATGAGTAGGAATAAATGTATCCCTCTAGGTTATCTTCATATCATTTTAAAGTCTCTTAAAAATAAATTAAATTTAGTTGTTAAGACTTAGGGTTTGAGCTCATGGATGAAATCTTGGATGCTTGAGTACTACTTGGCTATGGATTCTTAATTGATTATTTGAGATGAATTATTTGTACCTAGTGAGAATTAGTCTTATTTTTGTGACACACATATGTGATTGTACTCTAGAACTTGCTTAGGTTCTTTCAAAACCATAATTCTATGATTGGATCACATTTATAGAGGCTACTCAATTTGTTTTCCTTTCCATATAAATTCATGGCAATAATCAAGTTTATTCTATTTTCTTTTCCATACTACCTTCTTTCAACCATACTTTTCTATGAACTTGTTTGTTTGGGATATTTCTAGATGTTATTTTGCCCGAGACGGACAAAAGATCAAGTGTGGGGGAGGTGGCTAGTGTTTTGGAATCATTTTGTAGCAAGGATGCATTTCATTTTAAAGAGAAAAAATTTGTGAGGTTGACTCAAAAAGGTGCCAAGTAGAGTTGAGTTTAGTATCAAGAACAAATGGGAAGAAGTAGTTAAGGAGGAAATCAATTGAAGCACCTAGATTCTTGATCATAAATTGAAGATCCAAGGAAGTTGTGCCAAGTTGAATTCGACTGAGAAAAGAAAGAAATCTGCAATGGAAACAAATGGCACGCAAAAGAGAAAAAAAATAGAAAAATCTGTGCCAAGAAAAAAAAAAGCTGAAATCAATGAAGTTTGTATCACAAGTGGTTTGGAATTATGGAAGTTAAGATCAGCAACACTTTGTAAAGTGTTGGATTGAAGCTGTAAAAAAAATCTGGAATCAGTGAAGACAATCTGTGCCAAAACAGGAAAAAAAAACAAATTCTGTGTCGATCAGTAATGGAAGTGCAGCTGAACTGATCTGAAACTAATGTGGCTGCTGCAAGGATTAAGAACAAACCACTCGACAGCAAGGTTGAGAATGTAAGCTGAAAATGCAGCTGAAAAAAAATCAGAAGGTAGTGTTCCATACAAGCAGTTTTTGCACAGAATTTGTATCAACTTGAAACTGAATTTGAGTTTCCGAGGCTATGAATCAGGGCATTAGGCATATAAATGTATCAAAAAGTGTTGAGTATATCCAATACTGATTAGAACAAAGGAAATTTGGCTGTTAGGATTTTCGAAGCAGAGCAGAAAAGGGAATGCAGTTGGCTGAAAATTCAACTTGTTGATCAGAATTTTTGAGTGGAACAATTTAAATGCTCTACTACTCCTAGATGCTAACTGATGTTAAGCAATCAGAGAATTGCATGGTCTGAAATTAGTTGCGAGGAGCTAGAATTGGAAATTTGAAATAGAGAAAAAAATGCAGCTATGAAAAGGAAAAAATGGGAGGGGCTACATTTTGAGCTGCTCTACATTTCATTTGGAACATCATAGCAGAGTTGGATTGGAGCCGAATTTGATAAGGATTAGGCAGTTGAGCACGTTATGACTGAACAAAATGAAGACTAAAAATAGGAAGAAACAGCCGACCATAAAAAGAGAAAAAAAAAGGAAGAAAGAAAAAGGAAACAAGTGGCACACAAAAACAAAATTGGCACAAAGAAACTAATGATGTCTTTTCATTTAATTTTTTGAAGGGCAATGCCAAAGTCTTACTCCATCACACTTTTGACTACAATATGAGGACTATAAAGAGGGCAAAGTGCATTAGAAATATTCTTGAGCAACCAAGTTTCCCATTTCATCAATTTCTCTATTTTCTTAGCTTTCACTTCATTCTTACCATTTTCTATGTCTTTCACTTGTTTGAAATAAACTTTTATAGATGTTGATCCTAATCATGAATAATGGTGGATAGTAGATAACAAGAAAGCCTATGGTAGTGCAAAAAACATGTGCGTATGAGTGAGCTCCATTTTCATCATGAACTTAGAACTTAAAAAGAGAGCCACAAAAATTTCCGTGAAAGGCTTAGTGAGTTAAATTCATTTTAATGAATCATGAAGGATGAAAATGCCAAGTTGTTGATTTAAGGACAAGATACTAATCCATAGAGCTTAGATTTTTGAGAATTGACAACCTTAGGTAATTTCTTTTCAATTGCTTCTAACTATGTTTGGGAAGAATCTAAGGGATACATACTTAGTAGGTTTCGCGAGACGCTCAAGCTTAAGTGTGGGGGAGTTGATAAGTATCATTTTGTTGATCATTTCAGATTCTTAAATCCATGTTTGACCCATATTTTACTTGCTTAATATTGAACATAGCCTATGTTTCATGAATCTATTCTATTTTGGGCTTTATTGTAAATCTTGATATATTTGAATTATTTTGCTACTAATTGTTGATCTACTTTTGTAGGCTTGGAAGGATCATGGACCTAGGTCATACTGGGTCAAACTTGAGTCAGAAGTGGACCCGGATCGAGTGATAAAGCATCAACTAATATGGGTCATCCGATTCAAAAATGGTTAGATCTAGGCCATCTGAGAACTTTGAGGCAATCCGAGCTGGGGTTAAGGTTAATCAAGCACTTGGATCATGATCTGAAGGTTTCATCCCAATCAGAGATCATCTAGCCATTGGATCACGATCAGAGGGATCTAGACCATCCATTCAAAGATTAGCTTGATCTGAGCCATCCGCTGCAAATCTGGAAGATCCAAGCTACTAAGAGGCAGATCCTGACCCTTGATCAACATCATCAAATTTTGGTTCAATCGGATGAGATCCAGCCGTTGGATGGAATTAAATTGATCTGGGTCGTCCACTTTCAAACTATATAAACCGACTTCCTCTGTTCAGATCAGTGTCGCGTCTTCGCCGAGTTGTTCGTATTTCCTCCACTGTTCTTCGTTTCTTCTGAAATTTTCTTCATCAGAGGGCGTGACCACTTCAATTCCGACCTTGGAACAAGATCTGGATCTTGGGAAGCAGTTTCTGTGGGGATTCTAGCTCAGATTCGCACCGGAACAGAGTTGATTGAGGGTTTCATCAATTCTATAATCCGATCATTTGGATCTCGATTTTGTGTTGTTTTCATCTATCGGAGCTATCTGGAGGGTCCTCTGGGGTGCTCTGATCATCACCAAATCATCATCGCACTTCTACTTCACAAAATCGAGGAGATCGGATGGGTTTTCTTCAGCTGAGTGCAGTTTGTGAGCAGAATTGATATTGAGGCAGTTTTTCCATTGATCTGCGGAGTTGAGGGGTTCTTGGCTTGCTCTTGTGTGACGGCAAGGAGATTTTGAGCTAAGGAATGGATCGAAGTTTAGTTTCTTATTGAATTTTCAGTTCCGAGCAGTAGTTTTAATTTCTAAAATCTGTTTCATTTCTGAATCTTGTATCAGTTGCCTTAGTTCTTTGTTCTGGATCGTTCTGCTTTAATTAGTGTTTTAATTCAGAATTCTTATTAGCTAGGTTGCTTGTTTAGTGATCACTTGCGTTTAATTTCAGTTTTGCTCCGCAAACCAGCTTAATTCTACACATCAGCTTTCGTATCTGAATTGTGTATCAGCGAACTCAGATTTGCTAAATTGTTCCTGCTTCCATTTGTTTTCTTTAATTCTGCAAGTTCATTAGATAGGTTGTTTGTTAGTGAATACTTGCATGTAATATTAGCTTGCTTCGCAACTCAGTTTATCTCGGCATAACAATTACGATTCCTGCGTATCAACTTAGCTTCTGCATATCAACTTTCAGTTAATCATTTCTGAATTTGGTATCAGTGAATCTAGATTTTTTCTGAATCATTTCTGAGCATTAGACTTGTGCACATGATCTAAGTTGTTTTGTTCGGCTCTGAAGTCAATTTGACGTTGCATCTCTGCATTTAGTTACTGCAATACTGCATTCAATTCTGCATTGACTTGTTTCTGAAATTCAATATTCTTTCCTGCGTATCTAGCTATTCGTTCCTGTTTTCGTATCAAATAACAATTCAACATAGAGTTGTACCAAGTTAAACTCAATTCTTAGTTAACTCTCGCACTTGATATCAGCTCCTTTTGTATTCAGTTTGTTTCTGTATTGACCAGTTCATTTCTACACATTAATTTTAGCTCTGAGCTCTAGTTTCACCTTTGGTTACTTCTGAATTGTAGTGGTCTTTTCATGCGTATCAAATTGTAGATCTGTAGTTTGTGTCAAGGGGAAATTCAGAACTGATTGGTGGATCAAGTTCTGCAATTAGTATCAATTTTTGGCACATAGGTTTTCCCCTTTTGGTATCAAGTTTGTTCATTTCTGCAAATTCAGTTACAGTTCTGCATTTGTATCAATTGAAATTACAGCACTGATTGGGTACAACTTGCTTAGCATTTGGTTTTCTTAGAGTTCCAAATTCTTTCCTGCATTTCAGTTTTCATTGTTGCATGTTGTATCAAGTGAAGATTTGCCTTTGAATGGTAATTCATTTCTGCATTCATTAGTCTTTCTTGAAAATCAGATTTGTGAACTTCACAGCTTGCTTGCATTCAATTTGCATTGGTTAGAGTTAATTTCCTCATTGGTTGAGTTGTAAATTGCAACTACCTAGTTTAAATTCATTTAGTTAATTTTCTTTCTTTTCATTGAGTTTTCATTTCTAATTGAAACTAGACCCAGATTTTATTTGAAACTCAAAAATATTCGATGACACATAAATTCAAGCTCGAATCGAACAACCTCCACTATCCCTAGGAAAAATACGACCTGTGGCCCCTTTACTACCTTTTTATCCTTGCTAGCAGAAAAGGGTTTCCAGCTTTACAGATATCTAAATTTGAGATCCACATTCGTGACAGCCTCTTTTGGGTCCATCAGCCACCCTTGCTGTGAGGTTTATTGTGGGCTATAGGGGTCGAGTGGATTTCCTTGGATCAGTTTATTGGTTGGGGTTATTGATTTTGGGGTCTTGTGGACACGCGTGCATTTGTGCTGAGATATAGTGGTAGGTCACTTCATATCTAGATTTTGGCTGATTCTTAGATATACCTTGCATGTATACCTAGTGATATGATTGATAGATCATGATTCCTATGTTAGACCTACACATTTCCTATCGATGCATAGTTGAGGATCTAGTTAGAGTTGAGGGTGTTGGTAGCATACACTACCCTCATGAGTGCATACTGAGCTGTAGGTTCTGTACGATTGCATACTGATGATCATCGGCTCTCCTATGTTCTGAGCCTGTCGTGTAGTTTAGTTTCCAATATTGATAGAGCTATTAGCGCTATGCTATTGGATGATGACGACCAACGACTCCTTTGAGGTCTGAGTCCGTCACCAGTCATGCCTTAGTCATACTTGCATAGTCACGAGTGCTGGACTACACACTTGCATTGCCACGAGTGCTGAACTACACATTTGCATTGTCACGAGTGATGGACTATATACTTACATCGCCATGAGTACTGGGCGTCATACTTGCATATTTATGAGTGCTGGGCTACATATATGCATCACCACAAGTGCTCGGTGTTATACTTGCATAACCACGTGTGTTGGACTTTATACTTGCATCACCACAAGTGTTGGGCATCATATTTGTATAGCCACGAGTGCTTGACTTCATTATGCCACGAGTGCTTGGTTTCTCTTCATTATACCTGCAAAGTTGACTTCATTATGCCATGAGTGCTCGGTTTCATTAAAACACAACCAATCACATACAAAGATCACAATTGCCATAATAGTTGGAATCTAGTGCCTGCAACACAAAGTTAGCCTATGAACATCCAAAAATTATCCAGTAAAAACAATGTACATGATAATGTGCAGAAAAAATAACCGAATCCTAAACACACAAAATCGAAAACCTCGCTCTGATAGCAATTGTTGGGTATGACTTAGCGGTTTCCAAGACAACCACGTGGTCGTATCTGAGATACCTCTCTATGTCTACGGATTAAAAAAATTTAATCCGAATAGAGACCCGTCCCTCTAACGATCGACTCGTCATCGTGTTAATTAATCCAAGTTACAACTTAGCCAAAATCGAGGTTAAGGCTTTGTAACTTTCCGGATTAATTAACCACGGAAAAGAAGACGATTTGGATCACTGGTTTTTGTATTTATCTTCGGGGTCCAGTTAATTAATTATTGTCTATGATAACGAATCAATATAACTAACTAACATGCATGAAATGACGAAACAAAGTAATATGACACAATTAAAACATAGCAAAATAATACTGGAGCTCGGGAGAGTTATACCTCGCAGTTTTCTACCTTATGACCCTCCCGTCCTGGACGTCGTGTGGGAGACAATATACCAAGTCGCAGAGTCACCAAGGCCTCTGAATTAATCACTTTCTTCAAGCTTCTTCCACTCACCAACACAAACCCAAGCTAGGGTTTGCTTGTGTCGGCGACCTCTCAACCTCTCCTCCTTGCGCCGCCGGCCACCTCAAGCTCCAAGGTCCGGCCGGCCGCAAGGTAGCTCCGTGAAGAAGGTAAGGAAGATGAAGAAGAGGAAGAATTAGCAAGAGCAAGTCTCCTTCTTCCTCCTAAACCCACCGATACCCTATCCTTGCCTCTTCACCCTCGCTGGCGCCATCCTTGTTTTTCCCTGCCACTAACTGCTCCTCCTCCCTGCTCCCTGCTTGCGCACGCTGAGAGGATGTTGGTGAAGATAATGGGAAAGAATCCGAAGAAGGAGAACTCAAGTTCTTCTCCTTCCTCACGCCGCCGCCGCCACACAGCTCAAAGCCGCCAGAAACAGCCTCCTCCGGTGTCCTTCTTCTCCTGGTCGGTCTCTCCTAGATCTGGCTAACCTTCCACGCCAAAGAGAAGGAGTTGATGGAGGAGCAAAAACAAGGGAAACTCCTCCTTCCTCCTCCTCTACCGCCGACGCAAGATGAACCATAGGAGAGAGAGTGGGTGTAGGGTTTTTCAGGGTTTTTTGATTAATTCGAATTAATTCTCAATTAATTCATCCAACCTTATTTCATGACTCCTATGTGGTATTTAAAGGGCTAAGATAGGGACCATGAGAAGGAGTTGGTTCTTGGCCCGCTAATAGATCCAAACCCGATCCATTAATGGTGATTCATTCCACTAAAGGATCCCATTGTACTTCCTCACCAACTCCCATATTTTCATATGAGCTCCACATATTATGAGTCGTCCATCTCCTCGTGTTTAAGGTATCGTATGCCTGATAATTAATTTAATTTACTGATAATTACATTAATTATCCTCTTGATCCTTGATTAGTACCACTAAACCTTTTCATCATGTTGGACCATAGTCCACTTGCAAGATATGACATGACGACCTTTTTGAGCTCACCAAGGGGGCATCATCATCCCGACTCACCAGGACACGGATTCTGTCAATAATCAATGACACATTATATTATTAATATTATTTCCCAACTTACCGGGCCTATCGATCTAACAAAATAGTTCTCGCCCATTGGTAAATCAAAGAAATAATAATTAATAATATATGTCCGTCATTATTTTGGGATTAAGAGATTGTACTCCATAATATTATCCGAGGTCAAATACAATTTACTAAGTCAGTACAAAAATTGGATGACCTCTCTTTTGGTCCAACTCAATGTACACAAAGTACACTAGTGTAATTCTATGGTTAAGATAAACCACACCTAATTACACTACAACCATCCCGATGGTTTGCCCAACTCCATCTCGGTTGTGAGCCTTTTTCTTATACTTCGGCAAGGAACCTGATAACATAATCTTCTATGCGACACCACGCACCATGTTATCTACAATGCCAAGTATTAGACATTTTGTGCGCATACTAATATAAACATGCACTGTGTGATTTTCTGATTCTCTTTAAAATGTAAATGTATCCTAACCAAAAACAAGACTTTTAGTATACATCCTAACAATCTCCCACTTATACTCAAAGACTTTGCTGTTTTCAAAATGCCATACATCTGACCTCTAGATCCTTCATATGCCTAAAAGCTCTCGTTACCAAGGCCTTAGTGAAATGATCCACCTAACAATCTCCCACTTATACTCAAAGACTTTTCTGTTTTCAAAATGCCATACATCTGACCTCTAGATCCTTCACATACCTAAAAGCTCTTGCTACCAAGGCCTTAGTGAAATGATCCACCTAGGTCATTCTCTGATGCAACCTAGGCAACGACAGCTATTCTTCTTTTGGGTGGTACTTGCGCTCTATATGTTTACTTACCTTATGGACTCGTGATTCCTTCGAGTTTGCAACTGCACCATTTTAATCATATCAAATGTGATAGTCCCTAGCAAACCAAGAATCACATCAAAGTCTATCTTGAGGTTTCTGAACCATGTAGCTATATTGGCTGCCTCGCAGGCTGCCAGAATATCCAACCTCCACAGTAGGGTCCATCATGCAGACACTGCGCAACACTCTACTATACAATGGTTCTACCTCCTAAAAGTAAACACAAAACCCAAGGAATATTTATATATGCCCCTATCTAGATTGGAATTCTGTATCCATATAACCTACAGGAAATTGGTCTGCCTGGTAAATCAGCTCTAGGAGGATCCTCTTTTGGGTGCTGAGGGAATGGTAAAGAGACTTTTTGTTCCTCCTCTTAAGCTGAAAATTTTAGAAGTGAACTCTGAACAGGAAATTCAGGAGGAATAGCTACTGTAGATGCCCTGATTTTGCTGATTCCTACTTCTTCTTCCACCAAAATTGCAAAATCAATTGAAGAAGGTCTTAGGCTTGCACTAGGGTCACCTTGAACTGATATAAAATCAACTCCGGGGCTGTTTTGAGTAGAGAAATAGGATGCTAGAATTTCAGGAAAATCGGCATTTGGAGTGTTTAAACTTGAAACTACCTCTTCATTCCTCAAAGTTAGTTCACAATCATACCCCTTAAAATCTTGAGTAGCTTGAGAAGGTGATTGGCTTGATTCTTGGGCTTACATTTGATTCATATCATTAACCGTTTGTCCCAGGTGTCTCTCAATGTTTTTAAGAGCAGAATCATACTCTTGTTGTTGTACCCTTTTCTGTTGTATGAGTTGTTGTAACATCTCCTCTAGCCTTTGTTGTTGAGCTTCAAACTCACTAGAATCCTCAAAATCTCCTTGATGAGCATAGGACTCTTGTTGAACTTGAAATGTAGCATTAGGTTGCTGATAATCATGACTAGACTGTGAATTCTGAAAATAAGATGGTTGGGGTTGAATGAATGGTTGATTTGAATGCTGGAATTGCTGAAAATTGGGCTGGGAGCTTGGTTGAAACTGCTGAAAATTGTAGCTTTGAAAATTTTGGTTCTGAGGTTGAAATTGTTGTGGTGAAGGCTGAAATTGTGGAGGTTGAAAATTCTGATTGTATTGTTGAAAGCTTTGCTGATTAGGATTGTAACCTTGCTAAAAATTTTGAAATTGAGTTTGAAATTGCTGTTGTGGTTGACTCCAAGGTTGGTTTTGTTGAAAATTCGAATAGGGCTGCTGAAATTGTTAGAAAGGCTGACTCTGCTGAAAATCTTACTGAAATTGTTGTGGTTGAGGTTGAAATTGATAATTTGGTTGCTGGTAATCTTGATAAGGCTGGAATTGAGAATACGGCTGCTGATAATTCTGAAAATACTGATACTCTGCCATAAGACTACTTGAATGAATATAAACGTTTTCAATAACTTTTGATACTACTCCTTGATTTCTTTTAGCTCTGAATGTTCTCTTGCAGTCCTGTCACAAAACAAATAAAATGGCAGTAAATGTATACAAAAGATATGCGAATGAAAATAGAATCCAAGAATATAAATATTAAACACAAGCTCAATTTAAACAAACTCAACTAGTGATTCCCCGGCAACGGCGCCAAAAATTTGATGGTTATATGTAGTAGAGGGGCCTCAGGTCGTATTTTTCCAAGGACTAGTTGAATGAATGTTTAACTTGAGCTTACAGATTTATTTGTCGTTTGATGTTTGGGTTTTCTAGATAAATTGGGGGTTTTTGTGATAAGGAAATGAAATGACAATATGAAATAACACTGGAAACAAAATAGGCTTAACTAAGCAAGGTAATGAACTAAGGAAGTGCAAGAACTAAACTTAACCTAATTGACAATTGAACAAGTAAATCCAAACTATAGAATTGAACTTAAAGAACTAATTGCAGGTAATAAATTTCAGAAAACTGATTTGCAAGAGAATTAATTGCAGATAAAGAAAATGAAAACAAACATGGCTTAAGCACTTGGCTTGAAGTGTAATGGAACAATTAGAACAACTTGAAGAACATGAATGCTTGGACAAAATTATCCTAATTTAAACACTAAATCAATTTTTACTCAAAACTTCCCTTTGCCGTCACACAAAGGATGAGCTATGAACCCCCTAGCCCAAAAACCATTGAAGAAAACTCCCCTGCTCAGCTTGCTATCAATCTTGCTGTTCTGCTCTCCTTGATCGGTCAACCCGACCGATTAGGTCTTCCTCTGATCGGTCACGGGACCAATCAGAGTCCTCTCTGTCCGATCAACCCGATCAGTCAGTAGCTGGAATCTGCTCCCAATCGCTTCCTCCTCAATTGGCTGGCTGGCATTCGAGCTCCCAAACTATCAGCGCACCTTCGAGAACCCCTCTATGATGCTTCGACAGCTCCGGACGATGGATACCAGCAGTCAACGAAGATCGATCGATGGAATCAGTAGCGTCGGCGGAACCCCCACCTAAACTTCCAAAAACGAAATCGATTAGCAATCTGACAAAGAAACCTTACCTCGATGATCTAATACTCGAGAAGAAGTAGATCTGATGTGGCCGCGCGATCTAAGGAAGAAAACGATGAAGAAATTGATGAAGAAATGAAGAAATGGCGATCTGAAAACTACTCTGCATTCTGTGACACGCGACCCCGAAGAACTGGTGAGGGAATTCCCTTTTAATTAAAACCATTTGAATTTGGACGGCTGGGATTGTTCAGATCTCATCCAATGGTAGGATCTGCTCTGATCACACCCAAACTCTCCAGATCTTGATCAAGGGCTAGGATCTGCTCCTAGTAGCTCGGATCTACCAGATCTGTGGCGGATGGTCCAGATCTTCCCTTCTCTTGCTTGGATGGCCTAGATTCTCTTGAGCTTGATCCAACAGTCAAATTGCTTCCGATTTGGATGAAATTTTCAGATCTTGATCAGTGGTCATGATTGACTCTATCTTGAACTCGGATTGATCAGAAGTTGACCGGTGGTTCAGATCTAGCCGTTTCTTGATCGGACGGCTCATATTAATCCAAGCTTGATCACTTTGATCCGGATCCAATTCTGACTCAAGTTTGACCCAATCTGATCTAGGTCCATGATCATTTGAAGCATACAAAATTAGATTCACAATTTAGTGCCAAAATATCTCAAATATACAAAGATTTGAATTAAAAGCCAAAATAGAGATAATTCATGAAACTTAATGTAAATGCAAACTTAAGCATATAAAAGTGGATCAAAACATGGATTTGAGAGCCTAAATTTATCAACAAAATGGTAATTATCAGTGATCACGGGGGAGAGTTTGAGAATCAAAGGTTCGAGGAATTTTGTAGAATAAACGGGTATATTCACGAATTCTCATGTCCTAGAACCCCCCAACAAAATGGGATAGTAGAACGGAAAAATAGAACACTACAGGAAGCCGCTAGGACCATGCTCAATGAATTCAACCTAGCTAACTAATTCTGGGCAGAAGCAATTAATACGGCTTGCTATATCCAAAATAGGGTCCTAATTAACAAACGACATAATAAAACTCCCTATGAATTATATTACCATAGACTTCCAAACCTACATTACCTAAGGGTCTTTGGGTGCAAAGTCATATCCTAAACACTAAGCACTACCTAGGTAAATTCTAGTCTAAGTCAATCCCAGGGGTCCTCTTAGGATATTCAACAACAAGTAGAGCATACAGGGTCTACAATAGACAAACTAACAAAATTGAAGAAACAACAAATCTAATATTTGATGAGGAAACTAATTCAAAATTTGATAATCCAGATCTAAATTCATCAAATATTGATCATGAAGATAATGAACAAATTATTGAACCATCAATTGAACCACTACTTGAACCTCTAAATGAACTAACTATTGAACCAACTACTGAGTCAATTGAACCAATAATTGAACCAACCCAAGTAGTTGAACCAAATACTGAACCGAACCGTCCAGCCGGACTTGAGGCTGAACCAAGTAATAGAAGAACTAAGAAACCCAGACTCAGTCACCCAACTGATCAAATTGTGGGTGATCCAACCTTAGGAGTCAGAACTAGGTCATCCTATAGAAATCTTAGTCAGATCGCACTGATTTCAAAAATTGAACCTAAGACTATAGAGGAAGCCTTACATGATCCTGATTGATCATAGCAATGCAAGAAGAGTTAGCCCAATTTGAAAGGAACCAAGTCTGGGAACTAGTACCTAAACCTGAGAGCAAATCCATTATTGACACTAAGTGGGTGTTTAGGAATAAGCTAAATGACCAAGGGGAAATAGTTAGAAATAAAGCCCATTTAGTAGCTAAAGGGTTCAGTCAAGTCGAAGGGTTAGACTATGACGAAACCTATGCTCCAGTAGCCAGACTTGAGTCTATTAGAATGTTGCTAGCCTTTGCAGCCCATAAAGGATTTAAACTCTACCAAATGGATGTAAAGTCCACCTTTCTGAATGGGTTTATTAGAGAAGAGGTCTGTGTAGGACAACCCCCCAGTTTTGAGGACTTAGAAAAACCTGACCATGTTTACAAACTCAATAAGGCATTGTATGGACTAAAACAAGCACCTAGGGCATGGTATGAACGCCTATCAACTTACCTCATTTCTAAGGAATTTAACCAATGACAAATTGACTCAACTCTTTTTGTTAAAACCTTAGAAAAAGACATCTTTATTGCCCAAATCTATGTTGACAATATAATCTTTGGATCCACCAACTCAAATTTCTTAAAAGAATTTGTAAAAATAATGGAAAACGAATTCGAAATGAGCTTAGTTAGTGAGCTCAACTTCTTTTTAGGATTACAAATTAAGCAAACTAGGGATGGAAATTATGTCCATCAATCCAAATATGCTAAGGAGCTAATAAAGAAGTTTAAAATGGATAACTCCAAAAGCATAAGTACTCCTATGACCACAAATGTTAAAATAGATAGTGACTCTAAAAGTAAACCTGTAGACCTTAAACTATATTGAAGTATGATTGGTAGTCTACTTTACATTACAGCCAGTAGACCTGATATCCTTTTCGCTGTAGGAATGCGTACTAGATACCAAATCTGTGCTAAGGAAACGCACTTAGCAGCCCTAAAAAGAATACTTAGATACATCAAGGGCACCCTCAATGTAGGGATTTGGCATCCTAGGACCTCAACTTTTGACTTGTCAGGATACTCTGATTCTGACTATGCTGGATGCAAACTAGATAGAAAGAGTACCAGTGGAAGTTGCCAACTTTTAGGAAATAGTCTAGTCAGTTGGTGCAGTAGAAAGCAACACTGTGTAGCTCTATCTACAACCGAAGCCGAGTATGTTGCTTTAGGAGAGTGTGTAGCACAACTCTTATGGATGATGCACACTCGTAAGGACTTCCAGCTTGACTACACCCAAACCCAAGTCTACATTGATAATATAAGTTCAATTAATCTAACTAAGAACCCAATCCAACACTCTAGAACTAAACACATAGAGGTTAAACACCACTTCGTAAGAGATCATGTAGCCAGGGGTGAGATAGTCCTTAAGCATGTAGACTTAAAATCTAACTTAGCTTATATCTTCACCAAACCCTTACCTGAGTCTGAGTTCAGCTCACTAAGAAGGTAGTTAGGGTTATGCTTGTTAGAATAGGACTGCTCTATTTATGTTTTAAAAAAAACTATTTTATTTCTTATCTTATTTCATTTGAAAAATTGTTTTTTTATTTTGCGACATAGTTTTTTTTTCAAAACTTACCCCCTTCAAAACTAGGGCTTTTTCGCAAATGAACATAGCTTAGGCCCTAACCCTAGAACTGCATGCACCTATAGATCTAGAAGCCAGCATCTCACAAGCACCTTTAGATACTTTTGATTGATAACCTAGACTGGGTTGAGATGCTTAGGTCTATGTCTTGATTCAAGATGCTTTAAGCCGTGCATCTGCAGTAATTGGTGCAATAAACACCAATTAAATAGTAATCAGGTTAAGTGTCAAGCTTAGAAAATCTAAGTTGATCAGAACACTTAACTTGACTAACCCTAACGAAAGCTACAGTGTATAGCTGTTAGTAAGTAGCTAACTGGGTTAGACAGGACCCGAAAGAGAAAATTTAAATTGATTTGGTCCAATTTATACTTAGAATTAGTTCAGTACAACACCTTACTTTTATTACTCAGTTTGTTTTGCTATATTTTTTTTGATATATGGCAAAGGGGGAGAGATCGGAAAGAAGAGGAAAGAAGGGGTTTTAAAATTTAAATTTTTTTTCAAATTAATTTTTTTTTTCAAAACTTTATCTCCTTTTTTAAAAAGTAAAGTTCTCTAAGTACTTAAGTTCTTTTTTAAAGTTAATATTATAAGTACGTGCTCTAAAAATCTCTCTGAAAATCTTTCTAAGTTATAAATTCAAAATTTTGCTTGAAAATTTTTCTAAGTGTTAAAAATTCAAAAGCAATTTAGAAAATTTTTCTAAAGCACAAAAACAAAAGTATTTTGAAAATTATTTTAAGTACTTAACTTAAAATTGCTGACAAAAATTTTAAGTACTTACTCTAAAATTTTTTTTGTGGAAAATTTTCTAAGTATTAATTTCAAAATTCTCCTGAAAAATTTTCTAAGTGTCCAACTCAAAATATTTTGGAAAATTTTTGTTCTAAAATCACTTCTTGAAAATTTTCTAAGTATTGAAAACATGAAAAACTTTTTCAATTTTAGAAACAAAGACTTAGAAGCTTTTTCAAAAACCCCACGAATTTTTGAAAAACTCAGGGGGAGATTTCTTCTAGGGGAGGAAATTAAAACTGATACTTTACCTATTTTTGTTTAACTTAACTTTTTAAACTGGGTTGCCATAAATCAAAAAGGGGGAGATTGTTGGTGCAGGCAGCACCTAAGTCAAACCTGGGTTTTGATAATGGCAAAGGGTTCGGAAGTTAAGATGTTATTGTTGTCTAACTTGTTCACTGAGTGTGCAGGAAGTAGTCCTAGGTGCACTAGGAAAGAAGTCCTGGCAAAGGGCTGGACAAAGAAGTCCTGGTCAAGAACTGGGTAAGAAGACCTGACCGGAAGTCGGACAAAGAAGTCCTGGTCGAGGACTAGGCACGAAGTCCTGGCAAGGGGCTGGGCACCGAAGACCTAACCGGAAGTTGGGCACAAAGACCTGGTCAGAGGGATTGGGCAAAAGTCCAATCGGAGGAGCCGGTTGGCAAAAGGTAAACTCTCCTAAGAGGAGTAGGTGAGGACGACTTCCCCGTCGAGGGAATAGTAGGTGTCGGTTCGGCCTAGGGTTCAATTTGGGAGACCCGAAGTCAAAACTGTTAGTGATATGAGAGAAGTGTCTTAAGGCAATCACCTTATGATTGTAATAATTTATTTTAATAAATGAATATTCATTATTTGAGTATACATATTTGTATATTTAATTGAGATCTTAAACTCATTTACTGAATGTCCGTAATACAATTCACAGCATTAGAGAATTTGTGATAAATTCACAACTAGTGATTATCTCTACATGTGCAATTGTGAAGTATTGAAATTGTCCCTAGTCGATGAATTGATAAATACGGGCATTATCAATTCTATTGAGACTAGCATGGGTTATTCTCTAATCAGCTGATTCTCACTAGCTGGTGACATGGAGATGTCCGGAGATAAACATGAATGCTAGTTAAGGGAACTAGTTCATTGGAGTGACTGGCTGTAAAACTTCATATGGTAGTCTACATATAGATATGTCAGTGAAGTTCTTTCTGCAGCTTAAGTGCGATGTTCCTTTGACTTGCAGTGTTCAAGTCATCTTGGTCATGGAGACTTATACTTTGACATCTTAAGCAAGCATCTCCAAGGAGGTGTGGACCCAGGATGATTGGGTATAAGCCGAAGTGCCCGAAGATGTTTGAACAGCCTACAAAGGATTCACCACTCCTTGCGAGAAGATGTATACTCGAGGCCTATCATCGGATTGTTACTCGAAGCCTCTGGCCAGAGTATGACATGTTCAGAGTATGAATCTCTTAAATACATGTGAGTAATTAGAATCCATAGGACGAGGAAACGTTACTTGGGCTAGGTGTGACGTAGTCAGCCTAGTGGGGACTGACACACATAGACCATGTCCTGAACCAAGAGGGTATAAGATGATGAAGGGAATGGGGCACGATTCATTATAGCTGCTGAAGGGTTTCAGAATCATTTCTGAGATCAACCGTTGATCTTTCAATTAATTGGGGATCATGATGTACTACTAGGTGCCACTCATGATCGTTCTATAATTACTTAGTTAATTATGGACGGCCAACATAAATCGAAAGCCTATTTAGTCACACGCACTACGAGTAATCCGAGGTATTTAAAACGAGTTGAAAATTAGATTTTTCAATCAAGAGAGATTAAGTTTGGTTGAGCCAAACAATAAGTCGAATCTGAATTTTTCAGAGACGCATCGGAAGCGTAAAATGGCTAAGTCTTTTGAAGACTTAATAGATGAATTAAATAAGTTTAATTCATTGGGGCTTGGCTTGGATGGGCCAGCCAAAGAGGGCCTCCATCCTCTTTGCTTGGCCGGCCACAACAAAGGGAGAGAATCAAGTTTTTGGTTCAATTTATAAAATAAACCAAGTGTGGTTTGGTTTATAAAATTATGGATGATATAAATTTTTATATAATAAACCAAGGTTTGGTTTATTTTTCATGGAAATTAAAATGAACCATGGATTGGTTTATTTTATAAAATCAATCATGGATTGATTTACCATGATAAGGAAATTTATTCCATAGGAGAGAAGATTTTTATCATGAATTAAAATATGATTATAACCATGATATAAAATCAAACTTGGCATGATGGAATAAGTTATTCCATATTTGAGAGGCTTGACGGTTGAGAGGCCACTATATAAAGGACCCAAGGTAAGGCTTGGGTGTGTGATAATTATAGAGATGAAGGCATAGGCTCTCTCCTTCTCTTCTCCCCTTCTTGCCGTGCGCCAACCAGCCCCAAGAAGGAGCACCAGCCAGCCATCCTTTTGTGGTTAGTCTTCCGACTTCTCTCTTGGTTTTTCTTGTCGTGTTCTAGGAGAATCTAGTAGTTCTCGAGAACACGAAACTCGTGGCTTTGTGAAGTCATCTCGAAGATACTCGGCGTGGACGCAAATAGAGGCGGAGCTTCCAAGAGACGCTTACGGTTGGATCTCGTCCCTTCCTTCGAGTTACGCGAGGTAACATGTAAATTAGTTTACGTTTCTACAAAAATTTTAAATATATGATCATGTCTACACAAGATAAAATTGCATGCTTAGATGTGTGGTTAAATGATATAGAGAAATTATTTATGCTAAACCTTCCGCTGCACGTAATTAATTTTAAAATTACGAACCCGCATCCATGTCAACATGCACCCATACCTAACAAGAATCAAGATAGCTACGACTGTAAATATTGACTAATATTCTTGCTTTGTATGTTTTGGAACTAACCTTGGTTGCAGGGACCGAAGGAATGTGTTGCTGCAGCTCATAATGCCCCGAAGGAAGGGGGCAGGCAACTGGGCTAGGCGCCTGGGAGGTCCCGGGCGCCCAAAGTCAAAGCCAAAACAGCAAGGAAGCAAGAACGCTTCGAAACCACACTGGGCTAGGCGCCCCGGAGGTCCCGGGCGCCCAATGTCAAAGCCAAACAAACCATCGAAGCAAATCTACCATGAAGCCATTGGACGAGGTCAATGTTAGTGATATGAGAGAAGTGTCCTAAGGCAATCGCCTTATGGTTATAATCATTTACTTTAATAAATGAATATTCACTATTCGAGTATACATGTTCGTGTAAGATCTTAAACTCATTTACTGAATGTCCGCAATACAATTCACAGCATGAGAGAATTTATGATGAATTAACAACTAGTGATTATCTCTACATGTGCAATTGTGAAATATTGAAATTGTCCCTAGTCGATGAATTGATAAATACGGACACTATCAATTATGTTGAGACTAGCATGGGTTATTCTCTAATCAGCTGATTCTCACTGGCTGGTGACATTGGGATGTCCGGAGATAAACATGAATGCTAGTTAAGGGAACTAGTTCATTGGAGTGACTGGCTGTAAAACTTCATATGGTAGTCTACATATAGACATGTCAGTGAAGTTCTTACTGCAGCGTAAGTGCGATGTTCCTTTGACTTGCGGTGTTCAAGTCATCTTGGTCATGGAGACTTATACTTTGACATCTTAAGCAAGCATCTCCAAGGAGGTGTGGACCCAGGATGATTGGGTATAAGCCGAAGTGCCCGAAGATGTTTGAACAGCCTACAAAGGATTCACCACTCCTTGCGAGGAGATGTATACCCAAGGCCTATCGTCGGATTATTACTCGAAGCCTCTGGCCAGAGCATGACATGTTCAGAGTATGAATCTCTTAAATACATGAGAGTAATTAGAATCCATAGGACGAGGAAACGTTACTTGGGCTAGGTGTGACGTAGTCAGCCTAGTGGGGACTGACACACATAGACCATGTCCTGAACCAAGTGGGTATAAGATGGTGAAGGGAATGGGGCACAATTCATTATAGCTGCTGAAGGGTTTCAGAATCATTTCTGAGGTCAACCGTTGATCTTTCAATTAATTGGGGATCATGATGTACTACTAGGTGCCACTCATGATCGTTCTATAATTAATTAGTTAATTATGGACGGCCAACATAAATTGAAAGCCTATTTGGTCACACGCATAACGAGTAATTCGAAGGATTTAAAACGAGTTGAGAATTGGATTCTCCAATCGAGAAAGATTAAGTTTGGTTGAGCCAAACGATTAGTCAAAACTGAATTTATTTCAGACGCATCGGAAGCATAGAATGGCTAAGTCTTTTAAAGACTTAATGGGTGAATTAAATAAGTTTAATTCACTAAGGGATTTGATCCAAGGTGGTATGGTTTATTATAAGCTTAAAATAATCCATGGGATTATTTTATCATGAATTAAAATAAACCAAAGAGTTGGTTTGTTTTATAAAATTTATAATAAATCAAAGATGACAAAATTTAATCCATAGGTGGGTTTTGAACCATGGACCTATGGTTTGGATAAAACTTGGCCAACCACTTGTGATGAATTCCTTTTGTGTGAATTTCGGCCACCACAAGATGATATGGAATAAGTTATTCCATATTTGAGAGACTTGATTGTTTTTTTTATCATGAATTAAAATATGATTTTAACCATGATATAAAAATCAAACTTGGCATGATGGAATAAGTTATTCCATATTTGAGAGACTTGATTGTTTTTTTATCATGAATTAAAATATGATTTTAACCATGATATAAAAATCAAACTTGGCATGATGGAATAAGTTATTCCATATTTGAGAGGCTTGATGGTTGAGAGGCCACTATATAAAGGACCCAAGGGGTGCCATGAAAGAAAAATCCAAGAATTGCTTGGGCTCTCTCCTCTTCTTCTCTCCCTCTCTCTTGGCCGGCCATAGGCATCTCCTCCCTCTTCTTGCCGTGAGCACAAGGAGAAGCACCAAGGCGACGAAGCTCTTCCTTGCGACGATCTTCCTCTTCGGCCAACCTTGGTGGTGAGTCTTTCGATTTGATTACTCTCTCGGTTTTCGTCGTGTTCACGGAGAATCTAGTAGTTCTCGTGAACACGAAACTCGTGGCTTAGCGAAGTCATCCCGACGATACTCGGCGTGGATACGAATAGAGGCGGAGCTTTTAAGGGACGCTAACGGTTGGATCTCGTCCCTTCTTCCAAGTTACGCGAGGTAATTCGTAGAGTAATTTCCTTTTCTGCAAAAATTTTATATTACGATTATGTGAACACATTGCATGCTTAGGATATGTGTTAGAATAATTTAGGAAATTATTCATGCTTTTGTTTCCGCTGCATGTAATTATGGAAAAATTACAATACGTGTCCGCGTCGGCATGCACCCGGTCCCAACAGTGGTATCAGAGCCGGTTAGTGTTCGACATAATCATATAATTGTTTTGCGGAAAACTTTGTCATGATCTCAATTTCGGAAAATTTTCCATTTATGGAAACTTTCCAATTATGGTAAATTTTAGATTTAGGAATTTCAAAGTTTGGAAATCCTCATGAAATTTCGCAAACTTTTGAAATATCTCTATTTCTGAAATTTTATGATAATTGTGAAAACTTTCCATTTTTGGAAACTTTCCATTTTGGAAATTTCCTATTTTGGAAATTTTCAATTTTGGAAAATCGTAAGTTTTCTTTGTACCAGAAACTTACAATTATTCTGAAAACTTTCATTTTGGAAACTTTCCAATTTTGGAAACTTTCCATTTATGGAAAACTCGAAATTTTGGGCACTTTCTTTCAAGAAAGTCTAGACAAATTTATGGAACATTAATTGACAATTAAATTCGAATTGGTTTTAAATTACTAACAAAATTCTTTTCTTTGGGTATCTGTGCCTCGGGGAGCCACCCAAATTAAAGTTAGTTGTTGTAATTTAATTTCCTATTTTGAATAAGAATTGTCAAGTTTAATTTGGCTATGCCTCGGGGAGCGGGCCAAATTAGATTTACGACAAATTTCTTTTCTTTGGGTATCTGAGCCTCGGGGAGCCACCCAAAGAAAATAATTTGTTGTAATTAATTAGTCCATAAATAAAATATGTGATCAAATCTTAGAAATTTTGAGGTGATTCTCAAACGATAATTTCCTTATTTGATTTCTTACATATTGTTGTCTCCAAAATTAATTAGGAAAATTGTTTCCTAATAGAGTTTATTTCCTTAAATAAGATTTTCATGAAAATAATATGTGGTTGAATTAAGGGAATCTGTCTCTTAATTTAATAAGATTTGATTTAGAGAAATCAAAGTCTTAAACATATTATTTCCGAAATTGATTATGACAATTTAGGAAATTGTTTCCCAAAACAATTCCTTAAATAAAGTATGAAATTAGAATTAGGAAATCCGGTTCCTAATTCAATTAATGAGACTTGATAAATTAAGTCACATACATACTTTATTAAGGAAATCGTTAGTACATGACATAATTATATGTCATGAATGTGCTTAGAAAGAAAAGGATGAGACCCAAAACCCCTTACAAAATATTAAGGCCAACACCTTCCATTAATATGGTTAGAACCGGAGTTTTGTTTCTCGTTTGGGTTGATGGACACATCCATGCCCGGCTTGAACCTCAACATGTTCAAACCATGGAATTAGTTTATGATTAATATAGTTGGAGTCAGAGGTCAATCCTTAGTTTTGGTTGTTGGACACATCCAAGCCTGACTAAACGGTTGAATGAGCTCCAACCATATTAAAACTATTTCTTGATTAATGGGTCAGCCTTAAGCTTGGAGCATCGATTTGTTGTGCCACAGCCAAGGTCGATGTAAAGAGAGGTGCAGTTGGGTGCTATGTATATTGTTGCATACTTGTTAATGAGTTAACAACCCAATGATTTATGCAAACATTCAATTAGTTGATAGCATAAAGTGATAGTTACATATATGTAATATGTAATCGGTATAATTACCTACCTTCATAGCTAAGAATAACTTGATGGCCACAGCCATGGTTGTTCTTATCTATGGTTGGATATCAACCTATTTGGAGATGTTCCTACGATCTCCCGAATTGATAAAAAGGGTTATTCAATTCGAAAAATAAATAGGATTTAATTAATGTATGTTGATGCATTCTTTATCATTCTTCTCACATAAGCTCAATTTGTATTTCTAGGATAATCACCTGATCATGTCTTCTCTGAATTTGCGTTCCATTTTGGACACCAATAAGCTGACTGGGCCAAACTTCATGGACTGGCTTAGAAACCTGAGGATAGTCCTCAAGGCAGAAAAGCTTGCTTATGTCCTTGAAGAACAACTTCCCAACCGTCCTCCTGAAGATGCAACTCCAGACCAGTTTCCTGAGTTGCTCAACCTGCTGAAGACTGTAGAGCCTTCTGTAAAGCAGGATCAGAAGACGATACTGTTAGTTGGTTCCTTAAAGAAAGGTTCTAAGAGGAAGCCCAAAGAACAAAATAAGGGAAGGAAGAAAAGGCCAAAAAGACTAAAAGGGCACCAAAAGATACTTGCCATCACTATGGCAAGGAGGGTCACTGGCGAAGAAACTGCAAGGTTTATCTTGAGTCCTTGAAGAAGAAGGCATCCGATGCCCCATCCTCTTCAGGTATCTTCGTTATTGAATGTCACTCTATTTCCTCAACCACTTGGGTACTTGATACTGGGTGTAGCTCACATATATGTAATGACATACAGGGGCTAAGGAATAGAAGAAGACTCGTCAAGGGAGAAGCGAATTTGCGAGTTGGAAATGGAGCAAAGATTGCTGCTGTTGCCATCGGAACATATTTGCTAAAGCTCCCTACTGGACTTGTCTTAGAGTTGGATAATTGTTATTTTGTTCCTTCGTTAATAAAGAACATTGTATCTATTTCATGCTTGAATGAAAAGGGTTATCATTTAACTTTTAGTAACAATTGTTGTTACATAACTTTAAATGGTGTTCTTTATGGGACCGGAACTTTGTGTAATGGTATCTACACATTAGATTTATCCAATGACATTTTCAATATCGAAGTTAGCAACAAACATACTCGAATAGATAATCAAATAGACTCCTATACGTGGCATTGTCGTCTTGGCCATGTAAGTAAGAAACACATGACCAAATTACACCGATGTGAAATTCTGGAATCATTTGAACCCGGTTCATTTGATACATGCGAATCATGCTTAAAAGGTAAGATAGCCAAATTACCCTTTTCCGGAAAAGGTAAACCAGTGGGAGAATTGCTTGGTCTAATACATACTGATGTATGTGGACAAATGTCAACTCTTGCACAAGGAGGCTATAGCTGCTTCATTACCTTTATCGATGATCACTCACGATTCGGGTATGTGTTCTTAGTGAAACACAAATCTGAAAATTTTGAGAAATTCAAAGAATTTAGAAATAAAGTAGAGAAACAGCTTGGCAAAAGTATTAAAATACTTCGATCCGATCGGGGTGGTGAATACTTGAGTCAAGAGTTTCAAGATTATCTTAGGGACAATGGGATATTGTCTCAATGGACTCCGCCGTATACACCACAGCATAATGGTGTATCTGAGAGGCGTAACCGAACCTTGATGGACATGGTTAGATCTATGATGAATCATGCAACTCTTCCAAAATCCTTTTGGGGCTATGCGCTTAAGACAGCTGTTTACTTGCTAAACAGAGTCCCGACCAAGGTAGTCTCTACTACTCCATATGAGACGTGGAATAGTAAGAAACCTCACTTAACTCACCTTAAGATATGGGGTTGTCCTGCTTATGTGAAGCGGACTGTATCAGACAAATTGGATGCTAAGTCTGATAAATGTCTATTTATTGGATACCCTAAGGAAACAAAGGGTTACCAATTCTATCATCCCTTGGAACAAAAGGTGTTTGTTTCAAGGCATGCTGTATTTCTAGAAAAAGAATTTCTTTTACAAGAAAACAGTGGGAGTAACATTGAACTTGAAGAAGTTCAAGAAACTCCAATAGACATTACAGAGACACCTAGTCTAGACCCACAACCAATAACTCATAATGATGAGCTATCAGTTGAACCTAAAATAACACCACTTCTTCGTAGATCTGATAGGACACGCAATATTCCAGAGAGATACGGATTTCTCGTAAGTGAATCGAACGACGTGTTACTCATTAGCGATGACGAACCTATCAGTTATGATGATGTTCTGAAAAGTTCAGAAAGGGACAAATGGCTTGAAGCCATGAAGTCGGAAATGGATTCCATGTACGAAAATCAAGTATGGGACTTGGTTAACCCACCTGAAGGGATTAAGCCCATAGGGTGCAAGTGGGTTTTCAAGAAGAAAACCGACATGGAGGGTAATGTTGTTACCTTTAAGGCTAGATTAGTGGCAAAAGGATATCGTCAGAAACAAGGAATTGATTATGACGAAACCTATTCGCCAGTAGCTATGCTTAAATCCATTCGGATACTCCTGGCCATAGCAGCTCATTATGATTATGAGATATGGCAAATGGATGTGAAAACAGCTTTCCTTAATGGAAACCTGCTTGAGGATGTATACATGATACAACCTGAAGGTTTCACATCGGTTGATAAAACCAAAGTATGCAAGCTTCGACGATCCATATATGGACTGAAGCAAGCATCCAGGAGCTGGAACATCCGTTTTGATGAGACAATCAAAGAGTTTGATTTCTCACAAAATCCTGACGAACCTTGTGTGTACAAGAAGGTTAGTGGGAGTGCAGTCGTATTCCTAGTATTATATGTCGATGACATATTACTTATAGGAAACGATATATCAGTCTTACAGTCGGTTAAAATTTGGTTGTCCAAAACTTTCTCCATGAAAGACCTGGGAGAAGCAACCTATATCCTTGGGATTAGAATCTATAGAGATAGATCAAAACGGTTGCTTGGTCTTTCGCAGTCAACATATATAGACCGAGTGCTTAAAAGGTTTAGCATGTCGGAATCCAAGAAAGGTTACCTTCCCATCAGGCATGGGATCAACCTTTCGAAGTCTATGTGTCCGCGCACAGAAGACGAGAGGATTTGCATGAATAAGATTCCTTATGCATCCGCGATAGGATCTATCATGTATGCTATGTTATGTACTAGGCCCGATGTATCGTATGCTCTGAGCGTCACAAGCAGATACCAGTCTGATCCAGGAATGGATCATTGGGCGGCTGTCAAGACAATCCTCAAGTACTTAAGAAGAACTAAGGATGTGTTCCTAATATATGGAGAAGGTGATATGATAATACGTGGGTATACAGATGCCAGTTTCCAGACAGATAAGGATGACTCCAAATCTCAGTCTGGATACGTATTTATTTTGAATGGAGGCGCAATAAGTTGGAAGAGTTCCAAGCAAGACACCGTAGCGGATTCTACCACGGAAGCGGAATATATTGCAGCTTCGGAAGTAGCAAAAGAAGCAGTCTGGATCAAGAAGTTTGTCTCCGAACTTGGTGTGGTTACAACCATTGATGAAGCAATACCGGTTTACTGCGACAACAATGGAGCTATTGCACAAGCAAAGGAACCAAGGTCTCATCAGCGATCTAAACACGTGCTTCGCCGCTATCATCTGATCAGAGAAATTATAAGTAGGAATGGCATATAAATTGAGAAAATTCCCACTGAAAGGAATTTAGCGGATCCTTTAACTAAGGCCTTGCCTCAAAGCAAGTTTGAGGGTCATGTTAGAGTCTGTGGTATTGGATTCCGTAGCGATTGACATTAGGCCAAGTGGGAGTTTGTTAGTGATATGAGAGAAGTGTCCTAAGGCAATCGCCTTATGGTTCTAATCATTTACTTTAATAAATGAATATTCACTATTCGAGTATACATATTCGTGTAAGATCTTAAACTCATTTACTGAATGTCCACAATACAATTCACAGCATGAGAGGATTTGTGATGAATTCACAACTAGTGATTATCTCTACATGTGCAATTGTGAAGTATTGAAATTGTCCCTAGTCGATGAATTGATAAATACGGACACTATCAATTCTGTTGAGACTAGCATGGGTTATTCTCTAATCAGCTGATTCTCACTGGCTGGTGACATTGGGATGTCCGAAGATAAACATGAATGCTAGTTAAGGGAACTAGTTCATTGGAGTGACTGGCTGTAAAACTTCATATGGTAGTCTACATATAGACATGTCAGTGAAGTTCTTACTGCGGCTTAAGTGCGATGTTCCTTTGACTTGCGGTGTTCAAGTCATCTTGGTCATGGAGACTTATACTTTGACATCTTAAGCAAGCATCTCCAAGGAGGTGTGGACCCAGGATGATTGGGTATAAGCCGAAGTGCCCGAAGATGTTTGAATAGCCTACAAAGGATTCACCACTCCTTGCGAGGAGATGTATACCCGAGGCCTATCGTCGGATTATTACTCGAAGCCTCTGGCCAGAGCATGACATGTTCAGAGTATGAATCTCTAAAATACATGAGAGTAATTAAATCCATAGGACGAGGAAACGTTACTTGGGCTAGGTGTGACGTAGTCAGCCTAGTGGGGACTGACACACATAGACCATGTCCTGAACCAAGTGGGTATAAGATGGTGAAGGGAATGGGGCACAATTCATTATAGCTGCTGAAGGGTTTCAGAATCATTTCTGAGGTCAACCGTTGATCTTTCAATTAATTGGGGATCATGATGTACTACTAGGTGCCACTCATGATCGTTCTATAATTACTTAGTTAATTATGGATGACCAACATAAATTGAAAGCCTATTTGGTCACACGCATAACGAGTAATTCAAAGGATTTAAAACGAGTTGAGAATTGGATTCTCCAATCGAGAAAGATTAAGTTTGGTTGAGTCAAACGATTAGTCAAAACTGAATTTATTTCAGACGCATCGGAAGCATAGAATGGCTAAGTCTTTTAATGACTTAATGGGTGAATTAAATAAGTTTAATTCACTAAGGGATTTGATCCAAGGTGGTATGGTTTATTATAAGCTTAAAATAATCCATGGGATTATTTTATCATGAATTAAAATAAACCAAAGAGTTGGTTTGTTTTATAAAAATTTATAATAAATCAAAGATGACAAAATTTAATCCATAGGTGGGTTTTGAACCATGGACCTATGGTTTGGATAAAACTTAGCCAACCACTTGTGATGAATTCCTTTTGTGTGAATTTCGGCCACCACAAGATGATATGGAATAAGTTATTCCATATTTGAGAGACTTGATTGTTTTTTTTTATCATGAATTAAAATATGATTTTAACCATGATATAAAAATCAAACTTGGCATGATGGAATAAGTTATTCCATATTTGAGAGACTTGATTATTTTTTTATCATGAATTAAAATATGATTTTAACCATGATATAAAAATTAAACTTTGCATTATGGAATAAGTTATTCCATATTTGAGAGGCTTAATGGTTGAGAGGCCACTATATAAAGGACCCAAGGGGTGCCATGAAATAAAAAATCCAAGAATTGCTTGGGCTCTCTCCTCTTCTTCTCTCCCTCTCTCTTGGCCGGCCATAGGCATCTCCTCCCTCTTCTTGCCGTGAGCACAAGGAGAAGCACCAAGGCGACGAAGCTCTTCCTTGCGACGATCTTCCTCTTCGGCCAACCTTGGTGGTGAGTCTTTCGATTTGATTACTCTCTCAATTTTCGTCGTGTTCACGGAGAATCTAGTAGTTCTTGTGAACACGAAACTCATGGCTTAGCGAAGTCATCCCGACGATACTCGGCGTGGATACGAATAGAGGCGGAGCTTTTAAGAGACGCTAACGGTTGGATCTCGTCCCTTCTTCCAAGTTACGCGAGGTAATTCGTAGAGTAATTTCCTTTTCTGTAAAATTTTTATATTACGATTATGTGAACACATTGCATGCTTAGGATATGTGTTAGAATAATTTAGGAAATTATTCATGCTTTTGTTTCCGCTGCATGTAATTATGGAAAAATTACAATACGTGTCCGCGTCGGCATGCACCCGGTCCCAACAGTCAAGCTAGGCGCCCAGGAGGTCTCGAGTGCCCCAGTCAGACCAGGGGCCGAACCGGAGGGGATAAGCGTTGACCAAGCTGTGGATGAAGGTTCTCGCAGTTGAAGGCATGTGTCAGGCGCCCCCAGTGAATCAGGCGCCCCCAGGAGCACTATAAAAGGGTGTTCGACCCCAAGGCTTCAACACAATTGCTTTCTAACGCTCCAAAGCTTTTCATTCACACGCTACGCCCCGGCAAACTCTGACTTCGAGATTCCAGCGCCGACGATGCTTCGAAATACGATCCACATCGGGCGTCGGAAACGAAAAGTGTAGCTATTTTCATTTACTGAGATATTCTTGTACTTAAACATGTAAACCTTTTGCGCGACTATAGAATTGCCCAAAGTAAATGGTCAAGGACCGTGAGCCTTGGAATAGGAGCCGACCGCGACTCCGAACCAAGTAAAAATC
The DNA here is from genome assembly GCA_024364735.1 of Boesenbergia rotunda. Classification (NCBI taxonomy): domain Eukaryota; kingdom Viridiplantae; phylum Streptophyta; class Magnoliopsida; order Zingiberales; family Zingiberaceae; genus Boesenbergia; species Boesenbergia rotunda. The sequence continues at coordinate 202,618 of JAGFNQ010000934.1, forward strand.
TACTTGTGTTCCTATGTGATTGATTTGTTTCCACTGCATTTACTCTTTTCTTAATCCGAAAAAGTTTTAATGATATTCACCCCCCCCTATCGTTTTTCTAAATCCAACACCTTCTCCCTCACAAGCTTGCTCCGGCCAAGGAAGATAAAGAAAGCCCTTCCTTGCTTCCTTGCCCAAGCCTTAGGAGGAGAGAAGAGATGAGAAGAGAAGAGAAGAGTGCTTCCTCCTTCTTCACCGTCGGCGCCCTAACCCTTGGAGAGAGAGAGAAGTGGAGAGGAGAGGAGAGAATTAGGTTAATTGGATGCCTTGGTCTCATGACACTATGAGGTATATATAAGGCTATAATAGGGACCATGAGGAGGAGTTGGATCTAGGCCACCCAATGGATCAAGGCCCGATCCATTAATGATGATCCATTCCACTAGAGGATCACCATTGATCTACCTCACCAACCACCATATTTAAATATGGGCTCCACATATTATGAGTACAAAATTCTCCCCATGTTTAAGATATCGAATGCCCGTTAATTAATTAAATTACTGACAATTTAATTAATTAACATCTAACTCCATGAGTAGTATCACTCAACCTTATCATCATGTCAAACCAAGTCCACCTGCAGGATTTAACATGATGAACTTTATGAGCTCCTCAAGGGAACATCATCAACCTGACTAACCAGGACATGGTTTCCTTCTATAATCAATAGCACACTATGTAAATAATATTATTTCCCAACTTACCTGGCCTATCAATTTAACAAATAAATCTCACCTATTGGTAAATCAAAGAAATAAATATTAAGTACATGTGTCAATTAGTATATCGGGATTAAGAGCATGTACTCCATAATATCTGAGGTTTGGTTCAATTATATAGTCAGTATAAATTTAATCACCTTTATATCGGTCCAGCTCAATACATACAAGTGTAATTCTATGGTCAAGATAAACCAATACTAAATTACACTACAATCATCCCAATGGTTTATCCAAAACTATCTCGGTTGTGAGCCTCTACTTATACTCTATAAGGGATTGATAACATGATCTTCTGTGTGACACCATACACCACGTTATCTACAATGTAATATATTAGACAATATGCACATAAATAACTAATATAAATATGCAAACAATGATCATGTGATTCTTATTCAAAATGTAGATGTCCATGCAAAAGCTAGGCTTTTAGTATACATCCTAACAATCTCCCACTTATAATAAAAGACTATGCTGCCATCATAATGCCATACATCTGACTCTCAAATCCTCCACATGTCTATCAAAAACTCTCGCTAGAAGGGACTTAGTGGAAGGATCTGTCAGGTTATCCTCTGATGCAATCTTGGCGACAACAACTTCTCCTCTCTTTATGATCTCTCGTATCAGGTGGTACTTGTGCTCTATGTGTTTACTCGCCTTATGGGCTCGTGGTTACTTCAAGTTTGCAACTGCACCACTTGTTATCGCAGTAAATTATAATAGCTCTGGGCAAACCAGGAATCACATACAAGTCCATGAAAAAAGTTCCTGAGCCAAACAGCTTCTTTGGCCGCCTCAGAGGCTGCCACATACTCAGCTTCCATGGTGGAGTCCGCCACGCACTTCTTCATGACACTCCTCCATACTATGGCTCCACCTTATTGTTGGTGCAAGATGCATCAGTGATATCCTACTCTAAGTGTTTCAATGTTTAACAATATGCTTAAGTTAGTGATATATTAGAAAAGGTAAGGGTGAGTCAAGAAATTCGTATCGAGGTAAACAAAGTCCTAGTTAACCTAGGCAATAAGTCCTGGTTCAAGGAATTGGCCACTAAGTCATGGCCAAGGGTTGGACACCTAAGACCTGACCGAGGGTTGGGCACGAAGTCCTGATTCGAGGAATTGGGCAATAATTCCTGGCCGAGGGCTAGGCACCGAAGACCTGACCAAGGGTTGGGCAATAAGTCCTGGTCGCGGACTGGGCACGAAGTCCTGATTCGAGGAATTGGGCAACAAGTCCTAGCCGAGGGCTGGGCACCAAAGTCCTGGTTCAAGGAATTGGCGAATAAGTCCTAGTCGTGGACTGGGCACCTAAGTCTTGATCCGAAAGATTGGGCAAAAGTCCAATCGGAGGAGCCGGTTGGCAAACTTCTCCTGAGAGGAGTAGGCGAAGGCGCGTTCCCCGGGAAGGGAACTCGGTTAGACCTAGGGTTTCGTGAGAAATCCAAAGTCATAACCAATCATTAAGGCTATAATTATATATGTGTTTGTCTTGTGTTTGTGTATCTTGTAGGTACCTAGAATTAGAGGCAAAGCAAGCGAACAAACACATGAGAAGCCTGGAAAAGATGCTGCTGGGCACCCCCATTAAACCTAGCGCCCCAAGCATCCAGGCCCTTGGATATTAGGCGCCTAGATGATCCAAGCACCCAGTATGCTCTTGGGCGCCCAAGATAGCTATTTTATCAGCTTCACGAAGTTCGCGTTCCGGATGAAGTTTTGACCATCAATGAGGCGCCTCATAGGCACTAGGGCGCCCGAGAAGAAGCTATAAAAGGGGCTTCATCCCCTCAACTCAGGACATCATTCACAACAACTTTCTAAGCATTCCGAGAGAAGAGAAAGTACTAGAGGCGAAGCTCTGCAACCAAGGAGGCTCCAGGAGAAGTGCACTACACTTCGGAGTTCCAGATCAGGCCGCGTCTTCGATTTTTGTTTGGTTTGCATTTATTTTTATGCGCTTAATTTCTTAATCTTTTTGGTTGTAATACTTGCACTGTAAGACAGGTTTCGCTGCCTCCGAAAAGTCCAGAAAGGAGACCATTAGTGGACTGGCGCTTCCTGTGCTTAGGCCTTGGACGTACTGACCCTAGGGAGTTGGGAACCAAGTAAAAACCTGCATGCACTCTGAGTTGTGTCTTTCGTTTGTTTCTTTATTTTTCCATTGTGCTACTAACTGTTTGTCTAGAATGAACAAACAAACGATGAAGGTTTTTGAAGAATTTTTACGAGTCGATATTCACCCCCCCCCTCTATCGATGGCACCGACCACGCAAGTGGTATAAGAGCCTGGTGTTAGGATCGTGACCGTCAAGCTAGAGGGGGGTGAATAGCTTTTCATCGATTTTTCTTCCTACAAAGTTAGTGTGCTAGCATAATAAACATAAACTAAAACTAAAACTAAGAGGAACACACTGATTTACATGGTTCGGAGATAAAACTCCTACTCCACGGCTGCTCGTAAGGTGGGCGATCCCGATCCTTCGGTGGATGATTCCTCGGAGCACCGCCAGCTAGCTCTCATAGCTCCTTGTGGGTGGAGAAACCTCGCCACAACCCTTGTACACGATCTGAGCAATATAGGCTACTAACAAGCTTTACCCAAGCAAGTTTCACCAAGAAGAAACGACCTTAAACGAGCTCCCTTAAATAGAGCTCGAGGCTGAAATGACGCTACCAGTCGACTGGTCCAACTCCAATCGATTGATCCTACTTGGATTTGACCGTTGTAACTCCAACGTTCGAGTTCCCAGTGCCACTAATCGACTGATCCTGGATCAGTCGACTGGTCCTTCCCTAAGTCTAGGGTTACCCTTCCAAGTACATTTCTCTCCACACTCGAATCCTCACGACTTAGTTACCGAGTACAATGACCTCAGTACTCAAACCCTCACAACCTGGTTGACCCTTCGTCCAGCAGCCTCTTCGTCTTGGGCTCCCATCTCTCAGATGCGCACACAAGCCCTCAGCTTGCCTCCATTTCATCCTTCATGCATGCCTCGAAGTCCGCATCCCTCAACTCATCGTCCCTGCTTCAGCAGACTCGACCTATTGCCATCAAGCCCTCTTCGACTTTAGCCCTTGTCCCTCAGATAAGCACACAAGCCCTCGGCTTGCCTTCATGCCATCCTTCACGTTCGCCTCGAAGTCCGCTTCCTTCGGCTCATCGTTCCTACTTTGTCCATGGTCCCTCGGATGCGCACACAAGCCCACGCTGCCTCCATGTCACCCTTCACCGTACCTAAAGACATCCAATCAAGTCTATGTGTATCCTGCAAATCTGCACACTCACATACACATATTAGAAGACAATAAAAGCCTAACTCAACCATATTGACATACACATCAAAACCCATGATCCTCCAGATCATACTCGGGTCGATTGCCCCAACACCTGGTAGCTCTTCACTGTACTAACAGCCGACGGAGCAAAGATGCTAGGAGTTGAGGGGGAGCCAAGGGTGAATCAGGTATATTTTTTATTATGTCAAATTTTAAGTTCCATATCATATGTTTCAAGTGCAGGGTGAGAGGACACTATAAAAACCAGTGTTCTACTCATATGACTCGGTCTTCACCACCGGCGGCAAAGGAGGTACCAACGTCATGAGTCCAGAGGGACAAGAGCCATATCTAGTGCTTCAGATGTCAAAAACACAGACACTACAAGAATTAGTGTCCGACCAAGGTACGAAAAGTTTATTTTTGTAATAATTTTCAAATTCCTACACAATCATACAACAATGTTGATAATTTAGATAAATCTGTTAATTTTTCTGATAAACTAGATCTTTTGCATAATCAACTTAGGTTGTTGAATGACATATTACTAAACCTTGATAATACTAAAATATCATATATAAATTCCTTAATTGTAAATATCAATGCAATCATTTTTAGAATTAATACCAATATTTTATCTAATAATGTTGATAAGGATAATTATACTTTAATTGATATTTCTGATAATATTATTGATAATTATGAAATTAAAATTAATAATCCTTTAATTTCTAATATTTCTGAAGATGTTAAGAATGACAATATTAAAAATGATAATTTTAAGGATAATGATGAAATTATTTTTGCTATTTTTGAGAATAAATCTGAAGATAATCCTGATAATCTAGAAACCTCTGTAGATAATAATGAAGATTTAATTAATGATTTCTTGGATAATACTAATAGCTTTGAAATTAATTATGAAATATTAATTAACAACCCTGAAAACTATTCTACCTACTATGAAGATGTAGAAGAATATAACTCTGATGATGAGAATGAGGAGGAAGAAGAATTTCTTAGAATCAAGGCTACACTTAATAAAATCTACAAAAATTCAAACAAAGCAGAAGTAATAGATAAACTTGAAAAATTAAATGAAAAAGAAATAATAGATAATTTAGATATTTTTGAATGAATGAAAATGATGCAGCTAGACCTAGAACTATTATTTAACCCAGAAATTTTGAAATCTAATTGATAACTTAAATCAAATTAAATCTTAACAACTTTAATTAATCCTTAATTATTTTAACATTAATTAATCCTTAATTATTTTAACTTTAATTAATCCTTAATTATTTTAACTTTAATTAATCCTTAATTATTTTAACTTTAATTAATACTTAATTATTTTAACTTTAATTAATTCTTAATTATTTTAACATTAATTGATCCTTAATTATTTTAACTTTAATTAATAATTAATTTTTTTAACTTTAATTAATACTTTATTATTTTAACTTTAATTAATACTTTATTATTTTAACTTTAATTAATCCTTAATCAATTTTAACTCTAATCAATTCTTAATAATGTCACCTTAATTAATAATTAATAATTTCAACCTTAATTGACTTCTAATTAGTCATTAATAACTCAATTTCAAACTCAATCCACGAACTAAAATTCTGATTAAATACCCTTAATTATGAAATTAAATAAAATTTTACCCAATCGCAACAATCAATTTAATAAAATTAAATATGCCAAAGTGGGTTGGCATATTCGCGGGTTCACATAATATGTATCAAATCGAGAATTTGATACATTATTAGAAACCTAATGAAATGTTTGACTTGTTTGACTCATGCATAATGTCATGCTCATGCATTTGTTGATTTTTTTTAATATATGTCATGTCATTCATGTTTAATTTTCGCATGATTTAGAATGGTTAGATAGGAAAATGATTGATTGACACTTGCCTAACCTAGTACCAGGGTGGGTCGAGATGATAGTACATTAGGAAAGCTTGGCCTAGCTAAGTGGAACTAGTCGAAGCTACCTCACCACATCCTAGACTAGTTAGACTAGAGTTCTTCAAAGAGTAAAATAAAAGTATTATTTTTTTAAAAAGGCTTTGTCTAAGGAAAGGGTTGATGATCCAATAAGGCTACGACCAAAGAAGGCCTCCGTGCCTCGCCAAGACCTGGAAGCCGATTATTGAAATCTGCCTTTAAATTACAAATTGATTAAACTCGAATCTAACTCAAGGTCAACCAGTCTATAAAAAAAATTGAGAAGAATTATCCAAGCATCTCACAATACACCTATAAGGCAACCATGCTTGCTTGTATTGAGACATATAGAATGGGTGAGATGTTAAGGACTAATTAATTGGCAGGTGTTTTTCAAAATGTTTTCAAAATCCTTAGGATATTTTTCTAAAAATCTATTTTCAAAATAATATTTCAATATAATAATATTTTTATGGATTTCATGCTTGCCTGGTTGCTTAAATATATAATACATTTTCAAAATTATATCTTTTCGAAAAATTGTTTGACCTACACTCTTAGACACAAACCTTTTAGGTCAACACTAAAGTTCCATAAGACACTTAGATAGAGTCAGACGGTGTCGAGTTCAGGGGGAGCATTTTTTAAAATTATTTTTAAAAATTTACTTGTTTCAAAAAGTATTCATTTCAAAAAATTCAGATCTTTCAAATACATGGTGCTTTAAAAATCATTATCATTTCAAAATATGATTTCAAAAAATGTCTCAAAACTTATGAAATACTTCAAAATATCTTTTTCAAAAATCATTGCTTTGAAAATTATTATAATATTTCAAAATGCATATGCATGTCAAAAGTTTTTTTGGGCTTATTATATCATTTCAAAATGTCGTTCAAAAATTATTTTAAATTACTCTTTTGATTTTGATAAACCCTAAAGAAACATAGGAAGTCTTCCTTATGATCTACAAGAACTCCTAGGATGTGTCAGATTTAGGGGGAGTCTAAGTCAAAAGAAATTTATTCTATTTTCTGATGATTTTTCAAAATTATTAGATAATTCTTTTGGTTTGAATCAAACCCTAAGACTCAGAGGAAGATCACTTATAGTCAACAAGCTTCTAGGACTGTGTCAGGTTTAGGGGGAAGTCAAATTAAAAGAATGATTAAATATTTCAAAATATTATGTTTTCATACAATATATTCTCAAAATCATTTTGAAAACATATGTATTCTCTTTTCAACACACTATCATTTTAAAATCATATTTTTTTGGTCTTAAAAATCATTTTATAAAGATATTAATACAATCATTTTCAAAAAGCTTATTTTGAAAATCTTTTTGACTTATGGAATCACTTTTGAAAATAATTTTACTTGAGTTTGGAGAATTTTTAGGACAGTTAGGGAAATTTTCTTGTAGTTAACAAGGTTTTCTAGGATTGTTTCAGACTAGAAAAGAATCCAAGTCAAGAACATATTTTGAAAATATTATACTATCATTTTCAAAAAGCTTATCTTGAAAATCTTTCTAACCCTTGGAATCAATTTGAAAATAATTTTACTTGAATTTGGAGAATTTCCAGGACACTTATGAAAATTTCCTTGTAGTTAACAAAGTTTCCTAGGATTGTGTCAGACTGTAAAAGAAACCAAATCAAGAAAATTACTATGTTATCAAAACAAAATTTTTTAAATTGAAAATTCCTAAGACATATAGTAATTCTCTTGTGATCAACAAGATTTTTAGGGTTGTGTCTGACTTAGGGAAATTCTTATACTTCTAAATTTGTTGGTGCAATTTAAGTATGTAGTTTTTTTTAATACTTTACAAAACAAGTACTTAAAGATTTTCTAACAAAAAAAGGGAAATTTTTTTTTTAAAAAAAGTTAAGATAAAATTTCAAGCGCATTAAATATTTTTAAAATATTTTTTAAGTGCACAATATTTTTCAAAGTATAAATTTTTTTGCACAATATTTTTCAAAGTACTAAGTGCAAAGTATTTTTCTAAAGTGCAAAGGATTTTCCAAATGCAAAATATTTTTCAGAGTACTAATATTTTTCTAAGTGCGAAATATTTTTCTAAGTATAAAATATTTTTCCAAATGCACAATACTTTTCCAAGTACAAAATTTTTTTCCCAAGTGCAATTTAAGTACTTAGTTTTTTAACAATACTTAATAAACTAGTACTTAGTCTTTTTCAAACAAAGGGTACTTTCAAAAGGAGAAGAAAAATTTTCACAAAATTTTCATTGTTGGCGCAAGTTTTTTTTGTCATTTTTTTTTATGTGTGACAAAGGGGGAGAGAGAAGCTTAAGTTAGAGACTTTTTTTTATACTTCTCCCAAGGATCAAAACATTAGAAATGGAGAGAAGCTTAAGTTAGAATTTTTTTTTCTACTTCTCCCAAGGATCAAAACTTTAGAAAATTTTCATTTTCTCCCAAGGATCAAAACTTAACCCTTAAATCCTATCTATCTTAAGATATTGTCAAACATCAAAAAGGGGGAGATTGTTGGTGCAAGATGCATCAGTGATGTCCTCCTCTAAGTGTTTCAATGTTTAACAATATGCTTAAGTTAGTGATATATTAGAAAAGGTAAGGGTGAGTCAAGAAATCCGTATCAAGGTAAACAAAGTCTTAGTTAACCTAGGCAATAAGACCCGATTCGAGGAATTGGGCACTAAGTCCTGGCTGAGGGCTGGGCACCTAAGACCTGACTGAGGGTTGGACACGAAGTCCTGATTTGAAGAATTGGGCAATAAGTCCTGGCCGAGGGCTGGGCACCGAAGACCTGACCAAGGGTTGGGCAATAAGTCCTGGTCACGGACTGGGCACGACATCCTGATTCGAGGAATTTGGCAATAAGTCCTGGCCGAGGGCTGGGCACCGAAGTCCTGGTTCATGGAATTGAGCAATAAGTCCTGGTCGTGGCTGGGCACCTAAGTCCTGATCCGGAAGATCGAGTAAAAGTCCAATCGGAGGAGCCGGTTGGCAAACTTCTCCTGAGAGGAGTTGGCGAAGGCACGTTCCCCCGGGAAGGGAACTCGGTTCGACCTAGGGTTTCACGAGAAATCCAAAGTCAGAACCAATCGTTAAGGCTAAGATTATATATGTGTTTGTCTTGTATATGTGTATCTTGCAGGTACCTAGAATTGGAGGCAAAGCCGGCGAACAAACACATGAGAAGCCTGGAAAAGTTGCTCCTGGGTCACCCCAAGCATCAAGGCGCCCTGGATATCAGGCGCTTGGATGATCCAGACACCCAGTATGCTTTTGGGTGCCCAAGATAGCCTATTTTATCAGCTTTACGAAGTTCGCGATCCGGATGAAGTTTTGACCGCCAATGAGGCGCCCCAGAGGCTCTAGGGCGCCCGAGAAGAAGCTATAAAAGGGGCTTCGACCCCTCAACTCAAGACATCATTCACAACAACATTCTAAGCATTCCGAGTGAAGAAAAAGTGCTAGAGGCGAAGCTCTGCAACCAAGGAGGCTCTAGGAGGAATTGCCCTGCACTTCGAAGTTCCAGATCGGCCGGGTCTTCGATTTTTGTTTGGTTTGAATTTATTTTTATACACTTAATTTCTTAATCTTTTTGGTTGTAATACTTGCACTATAAGACGAGTTTCTTTGTCTCTAGAAAGTCTGGAAAGGAGACCATTAGTGGATAGGCGCTTCCCGTGCTAAGGCCTTGGACGTACTGACCCTGGGGGGTTGGGAACCAAGTAAAAAACCTGCGTGCACTCTAAGTTGTGTCTTTCGTTTGTTTCTTTATTTTTCAGCTGTGCTACTAACTCTTTGTCTAGAACGAACAAACAAACGACGAAGGTTTTCGAAAGAATTTTAATGAGTCGATATTCACCCCCCCCTCTATCGACGGCACCGGTCCCACACTCTTAAAGTAAACACATACCCCTGTTAGATGTGTATACTGAAAGACATGCTTCTTTTATATATATGAACATCTTTATTTTGAAAAGAGAATCACAACCACACTAGGTGCCTGCTTTATATTAGTACATGCATGAAGTCCAATTACTTTGCATTGTAGATAACATGATGTGTGGTGTCACACGGAATATCATGTTATCAGTTCCTTGCTTAGTATAAATAGAGGCCCACAACCGAGATGGAATTGGACAACCCATCGAGATGGTTGTAGTGTAATTAGGTGTGGTTGGTCTTGACCATAGAATTATACTAGTGTGCTATGAGTACATTGAGCAGGACCGAAACCTGAGGTTATCCAATTTGTACTGACTCAATAATTGTATAGGACCTCAGTTTATATTATGGAGTATGATCTCTTAATCCTGAAATAATATCGGGCATATATTATTAATTATTATTTCTTTGATTTACCAATGGGTGAGATCTATTCTGTTAGATCAATATGCCCGGTAAGTTGGGAGATAATATTAATAATATGATGTGTCGATGATTATTGGCGGAATCCGTGTCCTGGTGAGTCGGGATGATGATGCCCCCTTGATGAGCTCAAAGCTTCATCGTGTTAAACCTTGCAGGTGGATTTGATCCGGCACGATGATAAGGTTGAGTGGTACTAATCAAGGATCCAGAAGTTAATTAATTTAAATTGTCAGTAATTTAATTAATTAACAGGCATGCGAGATCTTAAACACGGGAGGATGGACGACTCGTAATAAGTGGAGCCCATATGTAAATATGGGGGTCGGTGAGGTTATTCAATGAGGATCCTTTAGTGGAATGGATCTTCATTAATGGATCGGATTTGGGTCCATTAGCAGGCCAAGATCCAACTCCTTCTCATGTTCTCTATCGTAGCTTATATATACCCCATGGTGACATGAAATCAGGTTAAAAAATTGATCCAATGGAACACAAGAAAATCCTATGTTTCTCCTCTCCTTTACTCTCTCCGTGCGGTGCCGAACAGCAAGTGCTGCTCCTTCTTCACGCAATTAAACTGCTCCAAGAGTTTCAATTGCTTACGCAAAAGCAATTAAAATCGCATGCAAGGGTTTTAATTGCTCGAGCAATTAAATTGCTCCAAGCGCATGCAAGGATTTTAATTGCCCAATTAAAAATGCATGCATGCGTTTCTTCTCCATGTATTTCTTCTCCATGCGTGATTAATTGCATGCAAGCAATTAAAACTGCTCCAATCTCCGATTAATTACATTTGCATGCAATTAAGTTCCCTCACGGCAATTTCTTATAAATTACCTCTTGGAGCAATGGAAGATGGGGCAATTTTTCTGAGAGCAACAATTTCTCGGAGAAAAGGAAATTGTCTCGCTTGGAGCAGAAGTCTGGGAGAGCAGAAGAAATTGCCGATTTTCTTAGAGCACAAGAAATAAGAAGACAGCTCGAACACCGACAGTGGTGGAGGAAAGATGCATACGACATCTTGTAGATCACCGCCGGCTGTGGGTTGTGGAGAAGTCAAGATGCTCACGGCATCTATTCTCCAAGGCTGCTCACACCTCTCTTCTCCAAAGATCTTGTAGTTGTGTGCATTGGAGAAAGCAATCAGCAACTTGTTTTCTGGTAAGAAGGTTGCTTGGCAATTTTCTTCCGGGAGAAAGCAGAAAAGTTGCAGTCTGTAGATTTCTCCAAGGCAGAAACGCAACGCATGTTGCTGTGGAGAAGAAGATGAGGTGCCAGCGGTGGAGGAAAGGAAAGGTAGGGTTTGTGTTTGGATTATCTTCTTTCTTGGAGCGGTTGGCGGCATCCCTTTGGTAAGGGATTGATTGGCGCAAGGAGAAGGGATCGACTTGGTGGCCACAAGTCTTGGTAGATCGTCGCCCACACGACGTCCAAGAGGGGAGGATCATACGGTAGAAGATCATAAGGTAACAGAAGGTATATTCTTCCTTGGCTCCTTTCATTCTTATTTGTACCTTATTCAATTGCCTCGTCATTTCATGTTTGTTATTTAATTATTTTGATTGTGAATTATAGTCAATAATTATTTAACTGGACCCCGACCATAAACACAAAAGCTGGCAATCTACTCGTCGCCTTTTCCATGGTCGAACGATCAAGCAAATTGCAAGGCCAATTTTGATAATTGGCTAAGTAGCAATTTGAATCGTTCGATACGACACGAGACGGTCGATGGGAAACGGCTCTCTATTCGGATTAAATTTTTAATCCGTAGGTATAGAGAGGTCTCTCGAATCAACCTGGTATTCGCTTAGGAAACCCGCCAAGCTATACCCAACAATCCCGAGGTACAATTACTTTTGTCCCTATCTGATTGGAAGTCTGAATCCGTATAACCCACAGGGAGTAATTGATCTGTCTGGTAAACTAGCATATAATCCCTAGTCCTTCTCAGGTACTAATATATGCTTTATCGCAGTCCAATGTCCCTATACTGGATTACTCTGATATCTGCTAACCATGCCCATGGCAAAGCAAATATCCAGTCTCGTACATAGCATAGCATGCATGAGGCTTCCTACAGCCGAAACATAAGGAACCGCCTTCATCTCCTCTATCTCCTTTGATGTTTTTAGGACACATCTCTTTAGATAGAGGAACTCCATGCCTAAAAGGTACAAAACCTTTCTTGGAGTTTTCTATGCTAAAATGTGCTAGGACAGTGTCTATGTATGAAGCTTGAGATAAGCACAACATCTTTTTCTTGCGATCCCTTATACCTTTGATCCTAAGGATGTGCCTTTCTTCTCCTAAGTCCTTCGTATCAAACTGTTTGGACAACCATACCCTTACGTCTGATAATACTTTGGCATTGTTGCTAATGAGCAATATATTATCTACGTATAGTACAAGAATTACCACTACGTTTCCCTCACATCTCTTATATACACAAGACTCATCCGGACTCTGAATAAATCCATATTACTGGATTACCTCATCAAACTGGATGTTCCCTTTTGCCAAGTGCCTCATCATATGTCCAGGGATCAGGTTCATGTTCACTAGGGACCAAGTCCGAAGACTCTCCCAAGAACATGAATCTATCAGGTTGTCTAACAACCCTCCCACTACGACAAGGTACTACTTGTGTATCCTCTGTGACACGCGGTGCAGTCACTTATGGTATGTCCTTCTGTACCGTTGGTACTGAGGTTGGAACTTCCCCTTTTAATTCCTCAAGAATAATCCTACTCATGGGCTTGTGGTTCATCACATAGTCTTCCTCTAAAAATCAGGCATTCGTGCTAACGATCACCCTCTGATTTTTAGGATTATAGAATAAACCACCTTTCGTTTCTCTAGGATAGCCTACAAACAAGCATACTTCTGTACGAGATTCCCACTTATTAGCATCTCCCTTCATCACATGTGTTGGACTACCCCAAATTCGAATATGTCTCAGACTAGACTTTCGCCCAGTCCATAATTCTATGGGAGTAAAGGATACTGACTTAGATGGTACCAAGTTCCCGAGCATATCCCCAGAACGAATCTGGCAACTCGGAGTAACTCTTCATTGATCTAACCATCTCCATAAGAGTCTTATTCCTTCTTATTATGATTTGATGATGAGTTATTTATTTCTATTTGCATCATGGGAGTTTTTGGTTCAAGAGTGTACAAATTGCCAACCAATGTACCTGAACAAATAATCTCTCTATTCGTTTTTATAACAACTCTATCATTAAAAGAAATAAAATACCCATCCTTTATGAGTTTAGAAACTAAAACAAGATTCCTTCTAAAAGTAGGTACATAATAGCAATTTCTCAAATCCAAAATTTTATTCCTATCAAATGATAAATAAATGTCTCCCACTGCAATGGCTGCTACCTTCGTAGCTTTGCTCATGTAGACGATAATCTCTCTATCAGCTAGTCGTCGGGTTTCCTAGAACCCCTGCAAAGAATTGCAGACATGATCAGTGGCTCCCGTATCTACACACCAAGTACCGGTAGATAACACCGCTAAACATGTTTCAATGGCCAAACAAAAAGATATACCTTGATTATTCTTTTGACGGCGGGGGCAATCTGCCTTCCAATGTCCAGTCTGCTTGCACGTGAAGCACTTGCCTTTCGGCTTCTTCACACCATCCTGAGGTCCTTGAAATCCAGCCACTTTCTTTGCCCCACCTTGTTTCTTCTTCTTCTTGCCTTTCGATTTAGAAGTAGAAACCTTCTGAGCAACCAAAGCATGTGCACTTTGAGGAGAAAACCCTTCTGCCGCCTGGAGTTCTATCAGAAGTTCTGCCAACGAATATGTTCATTTGTTCATATTATAGTTCAGGCGAAACTGCTCAAAACTCCTCGGTAGAGATTGGAGAATGATATCGACCTGGGTTTCCCCATCAATCTCCGCTCCAAGGACTTCCATCTCATTTAAACGGGCCATCATTTTGAGAACATGTTGCCTCATGGGCATTCCCTCAATCATGGTGGTCATCATCAAGCTCATCATTGCCTCTTGCCTAGAGGCCCGATTCTAATGTCCGAAGAGTTCTTTGAGATTGAACATCATATCATAAGTAGTGGAAAAAGTCTGATGATGATGTTGATGCACATTCGACATAGAAGCCAAATTGTGACACTGTGTCATCTTGTCTTCTTTTATCCACTGCCTAAAACGTTCCTTCTCCTCTTCATCATAATTCTCGCTAGGCTATTCAGGATAGAACTCGAAAAGTACGCATTTGGATTCCTCGCCAGTCAAGACAATGTCCAGGTTTGGTTTCCAATCATTATAGTTAGGGGCAGTAAGTTCGTTTTCTTTTAATATTACAGCAAGTGGGTTGAAAGTTATTTTTGAAAAACCTGAGAATTACAATGATCACATACTTTAGATTTCAAAAAATATTGATTCCTCAAACAATAAATTTTAAAATCAACCAACACCTCAAAACACTAAGAATATCATATGCCATGATAGTGTCGACGTATACGAATTCTACATTTGTAAGAGGAGATTTTACCCATTAATTTTATTATCTTTTCAACCTAACTTTTTGACAAATAAAATTAATAGTTGATTCCTCTTCGGCCCTACAAATAATAGCAGTGACTCCGATGGGGAGGATACTATTATTTGCATTTAAGTGTTTACCATAACATGATACTAAGACAATTATCTAGGATTATGTGTCGTCCGATGGGGAAAATCACACGCTCCTAAATAACTTCCTATAATCATGTCTGACCTAGTCATCCGCAAAACAAGCTCATCCGATATGGAGGAAGGCACTCAGAGCCAACGCGCAAGCTTGTTTGCATCACATGTCAAATTAGTAATGGACACCATGGGACTCTTAGTGTCCTTCTCCCACTTAGTTATTTATAATTGAGGAATTTTACCATGCAAACACAACAAGCATATAAACAAAAATAATAAATAAGAAAATCTAATTTTTCAACTATTATGGCTTTTGTTTTCCAATATGCCTCCAATCGTGTCGCCACCTCGTCTCCACCTTCAACTCCATGTGCAAGCTCCCATAAAGAGGTTTTCCAAGTCGAGATAGCTATTTTAATTTACATCCATCGATTCTATACTCCACAAAGGAGTGTACAATAAATCTAGATTGAAAGTAAATCAAAATGGGTGGCTAAACAATTGGCGTATTTAATTATAAAAATTAAATACTAAATCTAGCCTCGTCAACTCCGAGGATTCAAATAAAATTACACTCATGCACACACAATCACATACGCATCATATTAAGCCATAATAGTCGGATCTCGTGCCTGCAGCCAAAGAGTTAGCCTACGCACAACCTACTATTATCCGACATAATAAAATATATGATAAGTGCAAAAATGTAATCGAATCCAAAACACACAAAATCAGAAACCATTGGCTCTAATACCAATTGTTGGTCCGTGGATTTCGGGTCGCGCATGGGAAACCTCTCCATGTGCTCAGATTAAAATTTTTCAATCCGAATGGAGAACTATTTCCCACACGACCGACTCATCATCGTGCTAACCGATTCGAGCGATCACTTGAACAAACAAGTTGTTCTAGCAATCAAACTCGTCCAACTGATTAGCCGCGGAATAGACGATGAGTGGATCGCCAATTTTTTATGTTTATCATCGGGGTTCAACATAATTAATTAAGCAATAATAATCATGTAATTAATTAAACACATGAAATAATAGTAAGACCAAAGGAACCAAAATAGAAGATATATCTTCCCGTTTACCTCGCGATCTTCTATTGTATGACCCAACCTCTTCTTGGACGTCGTGTGGGCGATGATCTTCCAAGAACCGAAGTCACCAAGGCATCTTCTTCGAAACCCTAGCTTGGCCGAAACCCTAGGGATACCTCCACCTTGCTGCTGGAACCCTAACCTCAAGGAAGAGTTGCACCGACCACCAAAAGGAGATAGGAAGAAGATGAAGATGAGGAAAAAGAGAAACAATCCTCTTCTCCACACCAAAACCTAGCCGCAAGCCCTTGTTCCTCCTCCTTGCTTGCCGCCGGCTAACCTCAACAAGATGGTTGCCGTTGGCCACCTTGGAAGAAGGCTTCCTCTTCTTCTTCACCTTGCGCCACCGGCCGCCCAAGAAGATGAGTTGCCGGCGGCCACCTTGGAAGAAGACTCCCTCCCCTTCTTCACCTTGCGCCACCTACCTCCCAAGGAGATGGATTGCCGCCAGCCACCTTGGAAGAAAAACTTCTTCTTCTACTTCCCTTGCGCCGCCGACCAAGCAAGGGATCGACCTCACTTGTAGTTGCTGCCAGCCACCATGGAAGAAGACTCTCCCTTCTTCTCCTTGCTTGTAGCTACCGCCGACCACCTTGGAAGAAGAAGGTCTCTTCTTCTTCACCTTTCGCCGCCGGCCAAGCAAGGAGATGGATTGTTGTCGGCCACTCCCTTCTCCCTCACAATCTTGCTCCGGCCAAGGAAGATAAAGAGAACCCTTCCTTGCTTCCTTGCCCAAGCCTTAGGAGGAGAGAAGAGATGAGAAGAGAAGAGTGCTTCCTCCTTCTTCTTCACCGCTGACACCCTAACCCTAGGAGAGAGAGAGAAGTGGAGAGGAGAGGAGAGAATTAGGTTAATTGGATGCCTTGGTCTCATGACACCATGAGGTATATATAGGATTACACTAGGGACCATGAGGAGGAGTTGGATCTTGGCCACCCAATGGATCAAGGCTCGATCCATTAATGATGATCCATTCCACTAAAGGATCACCATTAATCTAACTCACCAACCCCCATATTTAAATATGGGCTCCCCATATTATGAGTACAAAATTCTCCCCATGGTTAAGATATCGAATGCCCGTTAATTAATTAAATTATTGACAATTTAATTAATTAACATCTAACTCCATGAGTAGTACCACACAATCTTATAATCATGTCGGGCCAAGTCCACCTGCAAGATTTAACATGATGAGCTTTATGAGCTCCTCAAGGGAACATCATCAACCTGACTCACCAGGACATAGTTTCCTTCTATAATCAATGGCACACCATGTAAATAATATTATTTCCCAACTTACCGAGCCTATCGATTTAACAAATAAATCTCGCCCATTGGTAAATCAAAGAAATAAATATTAAGTACATGTGCCAGTTATTATATCGGGATTAAGAGCATGTAGTTCATAATATCTGAGGTCTGATTCAATTATATAGTCAGTATAATTCAAATCACCTCTATATTGGTCCTGCTCAATACACACAAATTGTACTAGAATAATTCTATGGTCAAGATAAACCAATACCAAATTATACTACAACCATCCCAATGGTTTGTCCAAAACTATCTCGGCTGTGAGCCTCTACTTATACTCTACAAGGAACTGATAACATCATCTTCTGTGTGACACCACACACCATATTATCTACAATATAAAGTATTAGACAATGTCCACATAAATAACCAATATAAATATGCAAACAGTGATCATGTGATTCTTATTCAAAATGTAGATGTCCATGCAAAAGCTAGGCTTTTAGTATACATCCTAACACTAGTTCCTCCTATGTCAAAATGATTGGTTGTCCTTCCGATTATGCCATCACAGTGTTCCTTCTGGCAATTAGTTTAGTTTCCCACAGACAGCGCCAAACATGCTCTAGATGCGAACGACGTGAATGTCAGGTCACCGATGAGCAGCCTCAAGTGATGGTAAGGGACGAACTCGTGCTTGCAAGGTTAATACAAGCATGAAAAGGGGTACGCCAGGTGGAGTTCTGGCGGAGACCTCTCCGACACTCAAGTCAAAAATCACTCAACGATGAAGAAGGAGCAAACAAAATTAGTTGGCTAAGTTTACCCAAAAGCCTCCCCCTTTTACCTAGGGGTCTAAGCACCTTATATAGCTGTTTCTCCCCTCCAATGAGTGCTCACACGTTACGGTAACCATCCCCCTACTTCCATGCCTCCTAATTCGTGGTTTGTCTACCAGTTTTCACTTACTGTAGCCTTCTGGTAACGGTGGCCACGCACTTTAACTCATGCATTTCCAGTCATAACTGTCAGCCGACATTCTCATTCAAGGGAGGCGACGTTCGAAATGGTTGTCGCCTATATTAAATATGTCATTATCGTTGTTAATAATAGGTTTTTCTTACTCGCACTCTTTATCCCCAGTTGGTCTCGGGCTCCGCTCCCTGGGTGGGATTCAGGAACTCTTAGTGTCTGACAAGTCCCAAGCACACCTCTTTCGAGGTGCTCTCGGAAGCTCCTGCCTGAGCTAGGCTCAGGCCTTTTTACCCAAGTTGAACTCAAGCATTTTTTACCCTAGTTGGCCTCGGGCAGCTATCACCCGAGTTGTTCTCGGGCGCTTTTCCCCGAGTGGACCTCGGGGGCATTCTTGGTCCCGAGTTGGCCTCGGGTAGCTATCGCCCGAGTTGTCCTCGGGCGCTCTTCCCCGAGAGGACCTCGGGTAGCTATGCCCGAGTTGTCCTCGGGAGCTCTTCCCCGAGCTGATCTCGAGGACCTTCTTGGGCATTTCTCCTGACATGCGGCCTTCTTTCACAACGTGTTTGGCTGGGGCTATTCACCTTGATCAACAACTATTTGAGAGCTTTACCATGTCAATTATTAACGATCACAACAAAAAAATAGTGTTTCCGATGGAATTTATCAACGGAATTCCATCGGCAAATAGCATTCCTGACTGAACTACAACAAAACTCCTATTGGGTATGGCTTGGCGGGCTTCCTAAGCAAATACGTGGTTATCCTTGAGAGACTTCTCCATGTCTACGGATTAAAAATTAATCCGAATGGAGACCCGCCTCCCAAACGACCATCTCGTCATCGTATCGATCGGTTCGAATTTCAACTTAGCCAATCTCAAAGATCGAGCCTTGTAATTCGCCTAACCGATCGACCACGCAAAAGACGACGAGTGGATCGCCTATTTTTGTGTTTATTATCGGGGTCCAATAATTAATTATCAACCATTAATTAAGCAATTAATTAAACAAGATAATTAATCAAAACATCACATAAAATGATATAACTATAAGGAGCCAAGGAAGAAATTTATACCTTCCTTTACCTCGTAGCCTTCTACCTTATGTTCCTTCCCTCTCGACGTCGTGTGGGCGACAAGATACCAAGAACTGGAATCACCAAGGGCTCCAATTAATCACCTTCTTCACAAGCCAACAAAACCCTAGTCTAGGGTTTTCACCACCGGTCCTCTTCTCCTCCCTATCACTTGCGTCGCCGGTGTAACGACCCGGAAAATTCTCTTAATATTTTCTTTAAAATATTGAGCATGTCTAATAATTTTCCGAGGGACCTAGAAATATTAATATGAACTTTGGCCTAGAAATCCATGTTTTCTCATTTAAATTGAGAAAACTAAGTACTAATGGGTCTTATATGGGCTTTTTAGTACCATAATTATTGGTGGATTTTAGGTAAAAATTAATATAAATATAAAGGGGTTTAATGAGGAATATTAACATGATTATGGGGGAATTTTTAGGAAATTTTCGGAATTATGGGAAAAAATAAAATAAAAATAAAATAAAAAATAAGGTGCATGGACCAAGGATTGAACCTTGGACCTCTTGTACCACCATGCATGCTCTAACCAATTCACCTAGTAAGGGAGTGCTAGTAGAGGATGAAGTGGATTTTTGGTTAAGACTTAGGGGAAGATGAAGGGTCATGAAGAGAAGAGACTCTTCATTTACCTCCTTAAAGTGTTATAAAGAGAGGGCATGGGGGGTTACTTCTCTTCTTCCATCAAGTCACTCTTCTCCCTTCCTCCTTCTTCATCCTAGCCGAAACTCCAAGGTGGGTTTTCCCTTGGGAAAAATTCACAAGAAGGTCTCGATTCCAAGATCCAAGGCTTTCACAAGGTTGTAAAGGCTAGGGGTGGTCAAGAGACAACAAGATCTTCATCCTTCTCTCAAACCTAAGGTCTATAATCAAGATAGTCTAAGGTAAGACTCCCTTACCTGTGGTATAATATCTCTCCTTGAAGTTTACCATGATATGAAAGTCTTGTGTGAGATTTTATGTTGGAAAAAAAAGAAAAGAGCCATGAACCCTAACCCTAGGGTTTCGACCACCATAGGTTTTGGGTCCAAGGTGATGTTAAAAATCCCTCTCATGTTTTCTAATGTGTTATCATGATGAATATAGAATAAATATAATTTTTGGGGAATTTTTGGAGCACCCTAAAGACCCCTTAGGGTTTGGGACCCTCACCATGATTCTTTGGTTAGGATTGGGCCTAACCTTTCAAGTATGTACTTTGGGTATCCCCATGATTCAAGGGGAGGTTGAAGGTAATTTGTGTGAATTTTCACAAGGCCTTGTGACCCTAAAGGTTTCGGCCAAGAAGGGTTCTAGGGCAAGAAGTTAGGGCTTACCTCAAGTAAGAGGTCCAATGGCTCCTATGGTATGGTATGGAAGGTGTTAGATGATTAATTGGAAATTTTATGAATTTATTCATGCACCCATGGTCCAAGCATGTTTCGGCCAACCCTAGAAAATAGGGCTAAAAGCTAGGGTGAACCCTAATTATGAGCCCTAATGGCTTCTTATGGCCTTATGGGTAATGTATGGTTGTTCCTTTTTCCTTATGCTACCTTACATGTCATTTGAATGATGGAACTCCCTCTTGTAAGTTTCGACCAAGCAAGATAAATAGGGTATGGGAGGAGTTAGGGTTTGAAGAATGATGGTTTATGGCTTATTATGAAGTATATATATATATATATATAGGTTCAAGCATGTGGTAGAACTTATGTTACCTATAACCCTAACCCTAAGTACCATGTTTCATGTGTGTATGTTTATGCCATGCTTAATAGGGTTATTCATGAATGTCTTATGTTCTATGCCATGCACTTGGATAGTAGGTAGCATGTTTATGGAAGTTCTACCTATGCATGCTTGTGAGAGATACCATGCTTATGGATGAAATGCAATGCTTACCTTATGTATCATGACCATGCAAGCTCCATGGATTAGGAAAATAGTCTATGTAAATATATCATGTTCAATGAATATAATGCAATGCTTACCTTAGATGCCATGATCATGCAAGCACTAGGAATAGGAATGATGTTTTATGTAAGCATGCCATGTTTTATGAATGAAGATGCATGCCATGTTTATGAATGAAGATGCATGCCATGACGTATGAATGATGAAGCATGTAAAGTATTTTACTTTATGAATGGGCTTGTACCGGACCGAAGTATGGGTCCAAGGGATGGGCACCTTAAGAACGGCCCGATTCTGGACTACCGACTATGCTGTCCACGGTTCTGGCACTACCGAAGCTGTGCAACAGGGATGGGCACCTTAAGAACGCCCCGGTTCTGGGACTACCGACTATGCTGTCCTTACCCTAGTAGGTCGAGGCTCGCTACCTCGTATTTACTTAGGGATGCGCGCTTATGATGTATGTATGTGGTACAAGTCGGGGACCCCAATGATGTTATGATTATGTTTAAGTATTTAAAAGTATAATTTTAAAAGTTAAGCATCCTTTTGTATATGCATTTGACTCATGCATTCATTCTTGTTATTCATTATGCCATGATAGTAAGGTCTTATGCTTATATTTCATGTTAAGACATATGCATGATAGTAAACGATTTATGTTATGATTATGTTAAGAAGATGGCCAGATGCTATGTTAGAAAGCATGTCTATGTTTATGCCATACAGGTTGGTCCAAACTTATGTTTATGTTTATGCCATGTATCATGCCCTGATAAGAATGTTCATTTATGTTTATGTTTACGCCATGTATTATGCCATGTTAAGTGTGTTTATTTAGGTTTATGTTTATACCATGTATCATGCCCTGATAAGAATGTTCATTTATGTTTATGTTTACGCCATGTATTATGCCATGTTAAGTGTGTTTATTTAGGTTTATGTTTATGTCATATATCATGCCGTGATAAGAATGTTTATTTATGTTTATGTTTATGCCATGTATCATGCCCTGATAAGAATGTTTATTTATGTTTATGTTTACGCCATGTATTATGCCATGTTAAGTGTATTTATTTATGTTCATGTTTATGCTATGTATCATGCCATACTAGATATAGGCTAAATGATTTAGATGTTTATGTTCTATGTAGAGCACACCAAGTATGTTAATGTTTCACGTGCTCACAAATTAGTGATGAATGGTTTTAGTGAGTAGAAAAGAGTCTTACTAAGCTTATGTGCTTATAGTTTTATTTTCCTTATATCGCAGATCACGTAAGGGGACAATAAGGAAGCAGCAGGAGGGCAAGAATGTGTGTGTGTGGTAGTGACTTGGCCAAGAAAACAATATGTTTACCAGTCTTATGCTAGAACTTTACGGTTGCTACTTATATGCTTGAATGATGACTTATGTGACTCTATGACATGATGTTAAGTATGACATGATATGATGCTAAGTATGAAGTCAATATGCCAAGTTCCCATGTCATTATGTTAGGAATGGTAGTAGGTGCATGGATGTGTAAGATTAAAGTTATTCTGCTGCCTTATGATGTCTGTCTGCCCTACTCATGTTAATGTAACGCCGCTTTATAAAAAAAAAAAGCGAGCGTTACAGCCGGCCACCAAGAGCTCACCAAGCTCGCCAGCCACAAGGAATCTCCAAGGAGGAAGATGAAGAAGAAGATGAAGGAGAGAAACAAGCTTCTCCTTTGTCAAAACCATCCTGTCGAACACCTTCCTCCTCTTGTGCTTGCGGCGCCACCGACCACCACTTGTGTCGCCTCCATCCAGCTGTCAGCCTCCTCTCCCTTGTTGTCGAGCACCACAAAAGGAAGAGGAGGACTCCTCCTTGTCTTTGTGAATCTCGGCCAAGAGGTGGAGAAGAAGAGAGGAAGAAAAGAGGAGGTGATTGTAGGGATCTATAGGTAAAATTATTTAAAATCGCAGCGGAAATAAGATTCCTCGAGCGATCCATGCGAAAGAAAAAACTCATACAAAGTGATCTACAATTCCTATCTTATTGGAATACCTTTGTCACGCGCCCTTCGCTTATCCCGCTAGTCCTTTGGTTCGCCAGATCTCTTGCACGTTCAAGTGTCCGTGCCTCTATGCGTATCCACACAAACACGATCTACGCCTCGGAGAAGAACCACCTTAGTTGTGCTAGCAACTTGGGATGGTTCACAAAGCATAAGAACCTTCACTAGGGAGTTATGGACAAGAGGAAGAAAGAAGAGGAAGAGAGATGCACACACTAGCCTTTGACAATGGGGGGTATTTATACTCATCTAATGAATACCAAGGGTCTATGTCCCTTGAGCTCCTCTCATCTTAATGCTAATAAAACCCAATGAATATGGAGCCTCTTGGTATTCCTTGAGACTATTAATATTCTATTCATCTAATGAATAGAATGTCTCTTAGCTTTCCTCTTAAATAATATTTATTAACTTTAATGAATATTATCCATAATTAAGTGGTTGAGTCTAATCTAGATGAGTCTAACTCAAATTAGACTCAATCCCATAATCTAATTGGATTCATTTGAGTCTAACTCAATTAATCCAATTCGAATCAAATCTTAGTCAAACCAAGATGAATTAATCTCCGAAGCATCGTGTCCTTAGTGTGTGACCCAATAGATTCTTGTAACGTTGGCAATGTGTCTAAACCACTTTAGACACATAAGCAATGAGTGACATCTAGCAATGCATCATTCCTACCCAAGTAACAAGAAAAGTCGAGATCCGACTAAACCTCCGTGACTATGATAATGTATGACCTTGTCCTTCTATCATCGATATCTAGATTGACCAATGAGGCATATACTATGTCATCCTCGGTCAATCTTGTGTTTCTTGATCCCTGAGTAGACTCACTCAAACAAATGAGCTCAATATCTCATATTGACTCATTTGAGTATGGTCATGCGCTTTAGTAGTCCTACTTGATCAATGGGCCCATAGATATCACTCCCGTCATATGGGAGGGATAGATCCCATCTACATCACTCACATCCCTCCGCATAATTCATTACATACCCAGTGATCGCCTTTATAGTCCACTCTGTTACGGGTGACGTTTGACGATACCAAAGTACATAACTCCTTATGTAGGGAACCGTAGTGACTTCAGGTCTAAGGACTATTCATACTAATAGTCACATGAGAAAGTTTATGACACTCATATGACAATCTATGAAACTTTCTCATGACGGGTCAATTCAGTACACATTCTCCAATGTATACTCATGTGTCAACTTGATATCACATATCCATGACTTGTGAGCTCAAGTCATCAGTTGACCTACATGCTAGTCTCCATGCATTAATATTGCCCTTGAATATTAATACTTGACTAAGAATGGTGTATAGTAGTGTTCTCTACAACATCTTACTATCGATTCAACCAATCGATATGATGTAGATAAGAACCTACTACCCAAGGATATTATTATACTTAGTTATTTGGCACAAATACATAGTAAGTATAATAACCAATCATGCCTTTATTAATTATAGAATATGATACAAAATGTCCCTAGTCAATCATCACATAATTGGCTCTAAGGCTCCTACTAACTACACATGCCCGTTATTATAAAATATTAACTACACGTGCCCGTTATTATAAAATATTAACTACACGTGCCCATTATTATATCGAAATTTAGAGATTGTACTCTATAATAATCCGAGGTTCAATCTAATTATTAAGTCAGTACAAATTGGATGACCTGAATTTTGGTCCTACTCAATGTACACGAAGCACACTAGTGTAATTCTATGGTCAAGAAAAACCACACCTAATTACACTACAACCATCCCAATGGTTTGTCCAACTCCATCTCGGTTGTGAGCCTTAACTTATACTAGCAAGGTACTGATAACATGATCTTCTGTGCGTCACCACACACCATCTTATCTACAATGCTGAGTATGAGATTGTTTATGCGTATACTAATTTAAACATGCAACTGTGTTATTGTGATTCTCTTTCAAAATGTAGATGATCATATAGAAAGACAAGTCCTTTAGTATACATCTAACAATCTCCCACTTATACTCAAAGACTTTGTTGTTCTCTCACTACTATACATCTGACCCCCATATCCTCCACATGTCGATCAAAAGCTCTCGCCGGAAGGGCCTTAGTGAAAGGATCCGCCAGGTTGTCTTCCAATGCAATCTTGGCAACAGCTACTTCTCCTCGCTTTACGATTTCTCGTATCAGGTGGTACTTGCGCTCTATGTGTTTACTCGCTTTATGGACTCGTGGTTCCTTTGAGTTTGTAACTGCACCACTGTAATCACAATAGATTGTGATAGATCTGGGCAAACCAGGAATCACATCCAAGTCCATGATGAAGTTCCTGAGCCATACAACCTCCTTGGATGCCTCTGAGGCTGCCACATACTCAGCTTCCATGGTGGAGTCTGATGGATCGATCTGGCGTGCTAGAGGGGGGGTGAATAGCACTTTTTTGATCATTTCTCTACAAGTTTGTTAGCGCAGCAAAAACAATAATATGTAAATGAAAATAAGAGCAATGCTAATTGTTGGGGCAATCGGCCCTGAGATGATCTGGAGGATCATGATATTTTGATGTGTGGGCAACATGGTTAAGTTAGGATTTGTGTTGTTCTCACATGTGTACATGAGTGTGCAGGTGTATAGGTACACGTGGACTTAGTTGACGTCTTCAGGTGAAGGATGGCATGGAGGCAAGCTGGAGGCTTGCGTGCGCATCCGAGGGACCATTGGATAGCAGAGATGATGAGCCGAGGGACGCGGACTTCGAGGCGTACGTGAAGGGTGGCATGGAGGCAAGCTGGAGGCTTGCGTGCGCATCCGAGGGACGAGGGCCAAAGATGAAGAGGGCGTGAAGGCAACAGTCAAGACTGCTGGTGGAGAGTCAACTAGGTTGAGAGAGGCTGAGTATGAGTGCTTGTACTCAGGGGTAAGCCGGGAGGGTTTGAGTGCGAGCGAGACTTGTACTCGGGAGTGAAACCCTAGGCTTAAGTGTGTACCAGTCGACTGGCCCAGGGGCAGTCGACTGGCATAGGCTGGAACAGGCTGGCAGAATTCGAACGTTATGGTGTAACGGTCGAATCTGAGTGGGACCAGTTGACTGCCATTTGGGCAGTCGACTGGTAGCGACTGTTTCAGATTCGAGCCCTATTTAAAGGGGCTCGTTTTCTCCTATTGTTTCTTGACGAAACTTGCTTGGATAGGGCAAGTTAGTTGTCTTGTATACTCAGGAAGTGTCCTTGGTGTTGTGGCGAGGTTTCTCCACCCACAAGGAGCGACAAGTTCTAGCCGGAGGTTATCCGGGGTTTGATCCACCGACGGATTGTTGGATTAGTCACCCAACCGGGGTGGATACCAACTAAATCTGGTAGTGTTAGCATTGTTATTTCTTTTGCATATTATTTCCGCTGCGCTAACATTTTTGTAGAGATCGAAACGATCCGAAGAAAGTGCATTCACCCCCCCTCTGCACGCCCACATCGATCTTTCAGTTGGTATCAGAGCGAGGTTCCGCTCCTGATCGACTAACCGCCGAGGGAGCACTCGCTAGAGGAAAAGGGGTCATGGAAGACAAGTTGGGCGACGATATCAACTCACCACCATTATACGAGCATGGAAACTTTGACTATTGGAGAGATAGAATGAAAAATTGGCTCGGGATGGATTGGGGGTGTAGAATGATCGTTGAAGACCCATTTGAAATCCCCAAGGACAAGCACGGCAAAAAGCTTCGCCCTAGATATTGGACAAGTGAACAACAAGAACAATCTAGGGCCAATGAGAAGGTAATAAATATTTTGATTAATATATTGCCTAACCATGTTTTGAGTAATGTAGGGGAATATTCAAATGCATGCGAACTGTGGAATAAGTTGGAAGAACTTCACAAGAACTCCTCACAAGTTCGAGAAGTCGAAATATCTAAAGGAGTAAGTTCAATAGTCCAAGAGGACCAAAGTAAGGAACCATCCACCTCATCAAGAGAAGAAGAGGAAGAATTAGTATCAAGGGTTGAGGGGGAGGAGAGACCATCATCCTCACAAGAGCAAGAGACGACTTCCACCTCCACCAAAGCTAAGTCAAAAGAGCATATCGTATGCTTTGGTTGCAACAAAAAGGGGCACTACAAGGATAAGTGTCCCCTAAGTAAAAAGGAGGTAATTTCTAAGCCCAAGTCCATCCAAATTAAATCTAATATGGGTTGTAGGAATAAGGAAAGTCAAAACAAAAGAAAGAGAATTCGGTGTTTCACATGCGGGGAGCTCGGGCACTATCATACAAGATGTCCAAGAAGTGGAGAGCTCAAGAAGATGGAGCACCTTAGGAAATGGGAAAAAGAAGAAAGGAAGAGGAGCATTCATCAAGGGGGAGCACCAAGGGTAAGGAAGGTATCCTCTAACTCTACTCATGCTTCAAGATCTTTTACGAATACTCAAAATGTGTGCATGAATGATAGAATTGATAACAATTGCTTGTCTATGCGTGTTTTTGGTTTTAAATATCATGATAGGAATGGAAACAATTTTGTATGCCAAAACACCAACAATTCTATGGTTCATAATAAGTCTAGAAACTTTAGGAATAAGGATAAAGACATAAGCTCTAAGAAAGGGAGAAATATGCCTAGGAAAATAGGTGGACCTAGAAATGATCAAATTAAGTTTAGTGATTCTAAGGTTAAGAAGTTAGAAAAGGAAAATCAAGTGTTAAGAGCAAAACTTGATCAATTGGAAAGAAACCTAGGTAGAGTTACTCAGGGGCCCAAGAGATTGAACATGATATCAAGGGACTAAAATCGTAAGAATGGTAGGTCGGGTTTAAAATCCTATTCTAGGAGGGCTAGTGGTGATAAAGTATCGTATTCAAGAATACCCTATAACTATGGTAAAGAGAAGGTCAAAGATGGCAAGGAAAAGACACTTAAAGTAAAAGAAAAGAAATTGACCAAAGAAAAGGTCTATAGGGTTAAGAGAGTGATAACGGAAGGTCAAGAAGCACCGGAAAAGCACCGGTGTGGTCTTGCCTTTGTGGAAGAGTTACCCAGGGAGGTAACTAGGGCTAGGAGCTCTAGGAAGAGCTTTAGAAGCCAAATCGGGTTCCATGGTCAATGGATCTCAGGCGGTTTCCTTCTAGGAGATTGAAAAGGGCTATAGGGTGTGCCAAGAGGTTTAAAAGGCCTAGGTTAGTCTTAATCTTGTAAATTGGCACACTAAAAGGGAAGTTATAAGGAAAAAGATGAAATTGGGATGTTAATTGAGACAAGTAGGTATTAATGCCCAAATACCATGTAACTTGATGCCATGAAGCGATTATGAATGAATATAAGAAGAAGCATCAAGGCACGGTCAAAATTAGAACTCTTGCAAAAGGTCTCATGACACCTTTTAGAGAAATTTTGAAGTTCGTACCAATCTCAAGATTTGGGATAACTTTAACTGAAATTATATTTTTCCTAAGTAAATATAGGATCCACAAATGTCCTCGCAAGATTTCAGAATTTTTGAAAATTTATGAAATTAGTTAGGCATTTCTGAAATTCGGGCTGAAATTCTGGAATTCAGATTATCAGAGGCCAGTCGACTGGCTATAAGCCAGTCGACTGGCAAAACCCACAGAATGTAATTACGGTGTTGCCCAGTCAACTACCCCAGGGGCAGTCGACTGGGACGCGGGTTTTATAAAAGAAAAGGCGCGCCGTGGAGAGCCAAATCTAGGGTTTTGGCTCACCTCCACCGGCTATTTTCTCCTCCTCTCGACTCCCCTTGCATCCTAAACTCCTCTCAAGCCTTAAAATCTTCCCTAAAGCCATTCTCTAACTCCGATCTACTTCTAGGGTTAGTAAAAAACCCCTCTTCAAGTCAACCCACGTGATTTCCAAATCTCAAAATGCAAAGGATGAAAAGGTATGATGTTTAAGGTTTACCTCTCCATTTAGGCTTCGTATTGACACTAATATAATGATTTTTGTGTTTCCTTTGCTATCTTCTGTTTTGGGGGGGTCACTTTGGTATGCATACATGTGTTTGGTGTGTTAGGGCTGTGTCTAAACGATCTAGAGGTGAGGGGTCATCTCGACCAGGTCCCCAAGGCTCAGAAGAGTCTAGGTTTAGAAGTTTAGAATGCAAAAAGCGGTTCGAGGAGAACGAATTTGTTCAACTACATTGTCGATATCTCAATAAAGGATACTTTGAGGATAAGGGGTCTCACATTGTTGAGATGATTACCCATTTTGGCATAGAACAACTTGTCTATTGCCAACATGATGTTAATCTTGATCTGTGCAAAGAGTTTTTTGCAAATTTGACTTGTCTTGACCTAGACAATAGAGTTTATGAGTCAAGGGTAGCGGGTGTCACCATTCCTTTCACACCCATGGGCTAGAATGTCGGGCCTCGAACAATGCCAATACCTACTTTCCAAACATTGTTGAACCACTTGAATTCCCAGGTGTCACTATTGATCAGATTCATGTCTACTACTTCAGGAGACATAGACATGAATCTGAACGTACTTTTGACGCAAAACCCATGAGTCCATCCAGTCATGTGCTTTACAAGATTGTGGTAGAGTGTCTCCTACCCATCGTCACTAAGGGGAGGGCAAGGATTAGGTTGCCTCACTTAGTGATGATGTATGCACTTGAGAGACGACTGGATATAGATGTGTCCTTGCATGTGTTTGCCTCCATCTGTCACCTGTCCCAGAGTGTGAATGGGAAGATTTATATGCCTTTTTGTCATATGTTAACTGAGTTCTTCCAACTGCGTTTTGGCATTCGGGTCACTAGTGGTCAGGTTAGACACCTATCCAAAGACTATGATCAGATTGGCACCCGCCAATTGTCTTTGGCAGGCATTGAGTCTAGACAGGGGGTATTCGTTTGGAGGGAGCGCCAGGAAGCTGCTGATGCAGGTGAGGAGCCCGCTGAGCCTATCACACGAGCAGAGTTTACCCGACTCCAGGAGGATGTTCATACTATTCAGGAGGGCGTCTAGAGTCTTCAGCAGGACCAGGCAGCTACTCAGAGAGAGGTACATGGTCTGACAGAGTTTTGCCAGGGGTTTATGACCAGGCAGGATACCATGTACGAGATGTTGCAGTGATGGGATTTATCATATCAGGGTCCTCCTGCTCCTCCTCCTCCTCCTCCAGATGGTGATGACCACATGTATTTCTGATCAACTGATGCAGTTTTGGGTTATAGTGTTGAGAGTGTCTTGTGATGATTATTTTATTATACCTCTCAAACACTCCTCATTTCGATGATTGTACTTCTCTAAATGACTTCTGGCCTGTTGGCCCATGGCACTGGCGTGATGTTTATTTACTGACTGACTTTATGTATTATGCACCTTTCACGCTATTATATTCAGAGTGTGTCTTATTTTCATAGTTTTTTTAAGATCTAATCTTTCGCCAAATCATGTTGGTTTCTGTTGTAATCGTTATCTATATATTCATGATATGTTTGCAATTATCAAATGATTGCTATCTAGTATGGGTTGGTTGAAAATCAAGAAAATGTCATGATTAGAAAAGATGATCATTACACCATAATGAGTTTTGTAAAAATCAATACATTTACTTAAAAAAGGGGGAGTTGGGAATCATTTTGAATATCAACTGGAGGTGCTAGAGAATGACAAGTATAGGATCTCATCATTAGAACTCTAGATTGATACAAAGTTGGCCTTAATTGGAAATTTTTGAGTATGTACCAAAAGTCAAGCACGGTTGATATTTTTTTTATGAACCAAAATTTTTCTAAGGTAGGGAATACCTTAACAACCGTGCTTGCAAAGTTTCACATTTTTCCAGATTTTCTGGAATTTTTTATTCATTTCTGAATTTCGTCTGAAATTCAGAAATCTGTCGTATCAGTTGACTGCCCTGGGGGCAGTCGACTGGCACTGTGGACAGATTGAGTTTTTCTGATTTTTGAAGGGTTTTTCAGAATTAGGGTCAAGTTCTATTTGGCATCAAGGGTTGGGTTTCTTGGGGCAATCATTTTGATGGTGTCAAAGGGGGAGAATTTGAGAATTAAGTTAGGTTTGCGTTAAAAACTTAATTTAGGCTTGATTGTGACTATAGAGTTAAGTTGGGAGAATTTAATGTTGAGGCAATCGGCCTTTGAATGATTGGAAGATCATGGTTTTGATGTGTGGGCGAATAGGTTTAAAGTTAGAGTGTTGTGTTGTATTTGATATGTGTGATTGAGTTTGCAGGACTTGGAGAATCACACTTGGTGGACCTATCCGAAGGACGAGAGCCGAGGGAGGAGAGCTCCAAGGGCAAGCCGGGAAGTGGACTTCAAAGGGCACACGTGAAGGGTGGCATGGAGGCAAGCCAAGGGAAGGCTTGCGTGCGCATCTGAGGGACGATAGCCAAAGGAAGAGGACTTCAAAGGGCGAGCCAAGGGAGCAGACCTGAAGGCACACGCGAAGGAGAAGGTTCGGAGTGGCTGGAACTGAGCTGGGAGGCAGGGCAGTCGACTGGCCCAGAGGCAGTCGACTGCCAAAACTCACAGAAAGTTCGCAGCTTCGGACCAGTCGACTGGCCAAGGGGCAGTCGACTGGTACACCCCAAAACTAGCCGTTGGCTAGTTGTTTGCAAGCCGTTGGCTAGCCGTTGGAAGGCATTTAATGTAGGACCGATGCATGTGAGAGGGGGGGTGAATCACGTGACTTTTAAAATCTTCGTTATAAAATCAGAGTCGATAGAAAATTGTATGATGCTTTTTATAACGTGCGCAGCGGAAAAATTAAAACGAAATGCGAAAGCGAAAAATAAAAAAAATTACACGAGGAGTTTTACTTCGTTCGGAGCCTTCGCCGACTCCTACTCGAAGGCCCAGGTTCCTTGAACCTTTCCTGTGGGCAATCCACTAAAAACCTCTATCGACAAACTACCGATAGAGTGATTCGAATACAAGATTGGGCGGAAGTGTAACAGCCCTACACTTCCCCCTTAAATAATTTAAGTGCAGACAAAAAAAATTCGTTACCCAACACTTAGATTTATCTGAAGCAGCTTGGGTGTTGGGAGCGATCTTCCAGCAGCGGTCGGACAGCGTCGAGTCAAAGCACAAACCGCAGCAGAGGAGCGTGGAAGCAAGAGAGCGCCAAAGCTTGAACCAGAATCAAATTTTCTTATTTGTTAGAGGGCTTGCTTGCTTCTATTTATAGTGCCTCGATGCATGATCTTCTCAGCTCAAATTTTATCCATCAACAAGATAAAATAATTAAAAAAAGATAATGTTTCTATCCTTTGCTTCAATTAGGAAAATAATTTAAATAAAATATAAATACAGAATATTGAAAAGTTAACCGAGAGGTTTTATCCTCTTACAATTTTATTAATAATTTAAAAGGAGATTTTATCCTTCCAGCTAAGCTTTACGTGAGAATTTTAAGCATTAGTAGGAATAATTTTATTCTCTAAAAAGAAGGAAATACGAATAATTTAAATGATAATTTATCCTCCACCAAGGCTTTAGATAAGGAATAATTTTATAAAATTCAACTACAAAATCTAATTAAATAAATTTTGTAAAATAGAGTTAATGCATTTAGAATCTAATTAAATAAATTCTGTAAAATAGAGTTAATGCATTTAGAATCTAATTAAATAAATTCTGTAAAATAGAGTTAATGCATTTAGAGTTAATTAGACCCCGTCCAAACCTGGATAAGGATCTAACCAGGACTCAACCGAGGTCACCAAAATGGGCCTAAGTTGGACCGCGCCTACAGTCCTAAAATAGGACCCGTCCTCACTGGTTCGCTCCTCCAGTGACTTACCTCACTTACCCGTGCAGCTCTACTCAACTTCTTAACCCACCAGGTCTTCCTGCCAGGGCTCAACCACCCTGGTCTTTTTGCCAAGTTTCAACCAACTTGGGCTTCAGCCAGTTGTCAAGCCCCATGAACCCAACTGGACTTCTCGCCAGGACTCAACCACCCTGGACTTCCCGCCAGGACTCAACCACCCTGGACTTCAGCCTGGTGTCAGGTCCTAAGTCTTTCAACCCTGCACACTTAGTAAAGAGGTCAAAACCAAAAGCAAGTCTAACTTTAACCTATTTGTCATTCATCAAAACTCAGGTTTAACTATTAGTGCAAATTGCACCAACAATCTCCCCCTTTTTGATGCAATAACAACCTGGGTTAAAGTTAGAAAATACCAGATAAAGCAATGAGTCCAAGAATAATATGCAAATGACATGCTCTAAGATCAGAAATTTTTAATTTTCTAACTCAACCCTTAAACCTGGTATGTCCTAAAATAGGACTCGTCCTCACTGGTTCGCTCCTCCAGTGACTTACCTCACTTACCTCGTGCAGCTCTACTCAACTTCTTAACCCACCAGGTCTTCCTGCCAGGGCTCAACCACCCTGATCTTTTTGCCAAGTTTCAACCAACTTGGGCTTCAGCCAGTTGTCAGGCCCCGTGAACCCAACTGGACTTCTCGCCAAGACTCAACCACCCTGGACTTCCCGTCAGGACTCAACCACCCTGGACTTCAGCCTGGTGTCAGGTCCTAAGTCTTTCAACCCTGCACACTTAGTAAAGAGGTCAAAACCAAAAGCAAGTCTAACTTTAACCTATTTGTCATTCATCAAAACTCAGGTTTAACTATTAGTGCAAATTGCACCAACAAACTCCCCCTTTTTGATGCAATGACAACCTGGGTTAAAGTTAGAAAATACCAGATAAAGCAATGAGTCCAAGAATAATATGCAAATGACATGCTCTAAGATCAGAAATTTTTAATTTTCTAACTCAACCCTTAAACCCTCCCCCTTTGGCATTCATCAAAACAAAGAAATAATAAGTGCGCAAGCATCAGAAATAAAACAAGCAATCAAGTAATATGCCAGCCAAGTAAAAAATACTTTAAGTATTTGGGGAAGAAAAAATGCTTAACAAGCATACTAAGTTTCTGAACTGATTCAGAGGGGTAAGTCAAATTCTTAATTTAACACAAACAATCTGAGAGCATAAATGTTAAAGGAAATTTCAAGATAATTTTTTTTTTAAATCCTTGTTCAATTAAAGAAGATATTTTCTAAAACAGTTTTCACTAAATATTTTTGAGAGTTAGAATAAAATATAAACTCAAGCTCCCCCTGAACCAAGTAAGAAAGTTTAGCCCATTTTGAATGTCTAACCGTAGTTACTAGCTAACTATCTATAGGATAGTAGTTTTCACTAGGTTAGTCAAGTCAAGTACTAGTGTCTAGCTTAGCTTTACAGAAAGACTACTTGACTTGATCAATATGAAGTTGGTATTTAACGCCCAGACTTGCTACGATGCACAGGTTTAAGCATTCTGAAGTCCAGGCAATACCCTATGCATCTCACCCCGTTCTAAGTTTTAGTATACACAAACATGTTATACTTAATGTGCTTTGTGAGATGCGGCCTCTAAATCTATAGGAACATGCATCTCTAGGGGTCAAACTTAGGCTAAGTCCACCAGTCTTTTGTACTTGAGTTCTGTAAATTTGGTGGGATCCCCAGTCATGTGTCTGGAGCACCCACTGTCAATAATCCATTTATTTACCTACAGTTAACTAAAAGATTTAGAACTTAGGATAAGTTTTTGAATTTTTTTAAAAAAAAATTTAAGAAAATTTTAAACATCCTAAAGAATTTAAAACTTGAATTTGAATTTTGAATTTTATGAATTTTTGAATTTGAATTTTGAATTTGAATTTTATGAATTTTTTAATTTGAATTTTATTAATTTTTGAATTTTGAATTTGAATTTTATTAATTTTTGAATTTGAATTTTGAATTAATTTGAATTTTATTAATTTTGATTTTGTTAATTTGAATTTTGAATTTTGAATTCGTTAATTTGAATTTTGAATTTTGAATTCGTTAATTTGAATTTTGAACTTTGATTTTGTTAGTTTGAATTTTGAATTTTGAATTTGTTATTTTGAATTTTGAATTTGTTAATTTGAATTTTGAAATTTGATTTTGTTAATTTGAATTTTGAAATTTGATTTTGTTAATTTGAATTTTGAAATTTGATTTTGTTAATTTGAATTTTGAAATTTAATTTTGTTAATTTGAATTTTGAAATTTGATTTTGTTAATTTGAATTTTGAAATTTGATTTTGTTAATTTGAATTTTGTAATTTGATTTTGTTAATTTGAATTTTGAAATTTGATTTTGTTAATTTGAATTTTGAAATTTGATTTTGTTAATTTGAATTTTGAAATTTGATTTTGTTAATTTGAATTTTGAATTTTGAATTTTGATTTTGTTAATTTGAATTTTGAAATTTGATTTTAGTTGTCCTTATTCATCTCACTTGATCTAAGTTGTCAATCAAAGGGATCCTATGATTTGTGTGAGATAAGTTTGAGTTTGATTTATAAAAGTTAATCTGACCTTTTGTTAGATTCAGGTTTGACAAGAAGCAGTTTAAAAGTATACTTCCATAATTGGTTTCCAGGCCGTGGCGAGGCACAGAGGTCTTCTTTGGCCGAAGCCTTATTGGATCAACAACCACTTTCTAGGCAAAACCGCTTAAGGAAGTTGTACTTTTAACCTACCTATTGAAACTCCTTGGTCTAACTAGTCTAGGATGTGGCGAGGTAGCTTCGGCTAGTTCCACTGGGCTAAGAAGACCAAATAGAGGACGCCTTCCCCTACCTGACTCCTTAGATCAGCTTCCCTAACGTACTATCAGCTCGCCCTACCCTGGTACTGAGTAGGTCAAGTGTCAGACTAACTTTTGAAACTAGTCCTAGGTACCCAGACGGGTAAAGGGTAACTTTGAGGTGCCAACTAATTTGGAGCTTCCCCCTAAATTGTAAACTGGGTGTCTAGGGTCAATGTAGTGGATGTCCCTTTTTGGGACATAAAGTTGATTCTGACCTACTTGCTTTGTTAGGTAAGCTTTCGGAACCCACGCTTTTCGTTGATTTTTGCGGGGGTGGATAAAGGAGATAAAGGATCTTTGGGCTGATTCTGATTTATATCCTATCCCAGATTTATTGTACATGCCCTTTTGTGATCCAAGAATGAGGTCAAGGTTCTTGGATCGGGTTGTGAAAGTTGCTAGTAGATCCTTAAGTTTTAGGACTTCGCCCTTTAGAGTGGAGTTTTCAGTTTCAAGCTCAATTGTCTTTTGATTTTGAGTTTGTTCAGTTAATGTTCTGGTATTAATTAATTGCTCCTTAAGGTCTTGATTTTCCTTAAGGAGCTGGTCATTCCTAGATTCAGATGCAAGTAATTTTTTATTTAAAATGGAAATAATCTTAAAAAAAATTTCATTAACTGAATCTAAATATATCTTAGTCGAGTCGTCCGAAAAGAGTCCGATCTCTTGACTCGACTCGTATTCGGAATCTTCGTCGTGCTCCGAGTCTGACCCGGGTCCAGTTGCCATTAGCGCGAGGTAGCTTGTCTTCTTTGGTGGTTCATAGTCAGAGTCATCCGAACTCTCGTCCCAGGTGGCTTGAAGAGCCTTCTTCTTCTTGCTTTTCTTTGATTGGTCCTCCGTTTTGTAGGGACATTCATGTTTGAAGTGTCCTTTTCTGTTGCAACCGAAGCAGGTTATTTTGCTTTTGTCTCCATAACTGGTTGGCTTCATTATCTTTTGGAAATCTCTTTTCGAGAATTTGCTTTTCTTTTTGGCGAGGACTTTTCTTACTATGTTAACCATTTGTTCCTCGTCATCTGAGTCTGAGTCTGACTCTTCTTCTGATTCTTGAATTTTCTTCTTCGACTTGACTTCTTTTGAAGAACCTGCAAACAAAGCAAATCCTTTCTCGGCCTTGGCGTTAGTTTGTTCGTGCAGTTCTAATTCACAGAATAGTTCATCTAAATTTATTTTGGAAAGATTCCTAGAAATTTTATAAGCATCTATGATGGATGCCCATAAAGAGTTTCTAGGAAAGGCATTTAGTGCATACCTTATAATATCTCTATTTTCTTGTTTGTGCCCAATGAGGTGGAGTCCATTTAGTATGTCCTTGATCCGGGCGTGGAGTTAGCTTGCAGACTCACCTTCCTGCATTTTTATGTTAAATAATTTATTCAATAACAAATCTCTTTTTGTTACCTTCGCATCTGAGGTGCCTTCATGCAGTTCAATCAGTTTGTCCCAAAGTTCTTTGGCAGATTCAGTTGGGCCGATACGGTTCAATTCCTCTTTGGTTAGTCCGCATTGGAGTGTGTTCTGTGCTTTGAACTCAATCTGAGCCCTTTTCTTCATTTCTAGGTTCCATGTGTCATGCTTCAATAGTGCATTGTTTCCCTCGTCCATTGGTGGCTCGTAGCCAGATTGCACCGCGAACCATTGATCCATATCAGTCTTTAGGTACACCTCCATTCTTCGTTTCCAGTAAGGGAAGTCTTCCCCATTGAAGAGCGGAGGACGGGCAGTACTATATCCTTCACCTTGAGCCATCTGAAATAGACAACAACAAAAACACTTGTTCCAAGACTAGGTCTTGGATTAGTAGTGTGGTAGGAAAAGGAGAAGAAAGGAACAAAAAACGACTCGAAATGGTGTTGCCCAAATTCGAGTAAAATCGATAGAAAATATCTAAATTTAGGCAACAATACCTAATTTAGATCGTGCAGCGAAAACACAAAAACAAACGAAAAAGAATTGGATTTCCCCCGGCTCTTATGGTGGTTGCACCGATACAGAGCAAACTTGGCTCTGATATCACTTGTAGGACCGATGCACGTGAGAGGGGGGGTGAATCACGTGACTTTTAAAATCTTCGTTATAAAATCAGAGTCGATAGAAAATTGTACGATGCTTTTTATAACGTGCGCAGCGGAAAAATTAAAACGAAATGCGAAAGCGAAAAATAAAAAAAATTACACGAGGAGTTTTACTTCGTTCGGAGCCTTCGCCGACTCCTACTCGAAGGCCCAGGTTCCTTGAACCTTTCCTGTGGGCAATCCACTAAAAACCTCTATCGACAAACTACCGATAGAGTGATTCGAATACAAGATTGGGCGGAAGTGTAACAGCCCTACACTTCCCCCTTAAATAATTTAAGTGCAGACAAAAAAAATTCGTTACCCAACACTTAGATTTATCTGAAGCAGCTTGGGTGTTGGGAGCGATCTTCCAGCAGCGGTCGGACAGCGTCGAGTCAAAGCACAAACCGCAGCAGAGGAGCGTGGAAGCAAGAGAGCGCCAAAGCTTGAACCAGAATCAAATTTTCTTATTTGTTAGAGGGCTTACTTGCTTCTATTTATAGTGCCTCGATGCATGATCTTCTGAGCTCAAATTTTATCCATCAACAAGATAAAATAATTAAAAAAAGATAATGTTTCTATCCTTTGCTTCAATTAAGAAAATAATTTAAATAAAATATAAATACAGAATATTGAAAAGTTAACCGAGAGGTTTTATCCTCTTACAATTTTATTAATAATTTAAAAGGAGATTTTATCCTTCCAGCTAAGCTTTACGTGAGAATTTTAAGCATTAGTAGGAATAATTTTATTCTCTAAAAAGAAGGAAATACGAATAATTTAAATGATAATTTATCCTCCACCAAGGCTTTAGATAAGGAATAATTTTATAAAATTCAACTACAAAATCTAATTAAATAAATTTTGTAAAATAGAGTTTATGCATTTAGAATCTAATTAAATAAATTCTGTAAAATAGAGTTAATGCATTTAGAATCTAATTAAATAAATTTTGTAAAATAGAGTTAATGCATTTAGAATCTAATTAAATAAATTCTGTAAAATAGAGTTAATGCATTTAGAATCTAATTAAATAAATTCTGTAAAATAGAGTTAATGCATTTAGAGTTAATTAGACCCCGTCCAAACCTGAATAAGGATCTAACCAGGACTCAACCGAGGTCACCAAAATGGGCCTAAGTTGGACCGCGCCTACAGTCCTAAAATAGGACCCGTCCTCACTGGTTCGCTCCTCCAGTGACTTACCTCACTTACCTCGTGCAACTCTACTCAACTTCTTAACCCACCAGGTCTTCCTGCCAGGGCTCAACCACTCTGGTCTTTTTGCCAAGTTTCAACCAACTTGGGCTTCAGCCAGTTGTCAGGCCCCGTGAACCCAACTGGACTTCTCGCCAGGACTCAACCACCCTGGACTTCCCGCCAGGACTCAACCACCCTGGACTTCAGCCTGGTGTCAGGTCCTAAGTCTTTCAACCCTGCACACTTAGTAAAGAGGTCAAAACCAAAAGCAAGTCTAACTTTAACCTATTTGTCATTCATCAAAACTCAGGTTTAACTATTAGTACAAATTGCACCAACATTTAATGCCGGGGCAGTCGACTGCCATCTGGGCAGTCGACTGGTGCGAGTCTGGACAGACTGCGAATCTATCCTTTTCACCTATAAAAGGAGGCCTCGTTACACGTGTCTGTACGGTTCCGTACATTAACGAAGTGCTGCCAAATTGTAGAGTGAATTCTTGCTTTCTTCATTGTATTTCTACATCTGTAAAGAGGAAGCATTTGCTGTGAAGGTTTCTCCACCTCAAGGAGACTTTTCGATAGTGAAAAGTGGTGCTCGCGGCGTGGATCCTTGGACTAGTCACCCATCTGGGTGGATACCAAGTAACTGAAAGTGTAAGCATTGTTTCTGTATTTCTTTTATATATTATTTTCGCTGCGCTAACAAGACTGCAGAGTTCAAGATCCGAAAAAGTGCATTCACCCCCCCCCCTCTGCACGCCACATCGATCTTTCAGTTGGTATCAGAGCAGGTGCGTTTTGGAAGATCTAACAATCAACCAGAACATCTGAAATGGCGTTTCAAGAGGGATACTCCACCGCACGACCACTGTTCTTCGACGGCAACGACTTCGCGTACTGGAAAGGTAGAATGCAATACTATCTTATGAATGAATAGAGACTTGGATAAGTGTTGCAGATGGCTTCGAGGCGCCCGTCGATGAAAGAGGAGATCCTACACCCATGAGAACATGGTCCAAAGAAGTGATGAAGAGGGCGCAATCAAATGCCAAGGCCACTACTACACTGCAATGCAGGCTCTCTAAGGAGCAACTGAACAAAGTGGGGCCATTCAAGAGCGCCAAAGAGCTATGGGACAAGTTGGTAGAACTGAACGAGGGGTCAAATGAGTCCAAAAGAGCCAAGAAGGACTTGTTGGTGGCCCAACTGCAATCACTCTCCATGAAGAGCAACGAGACAGTCAGTCAGCTGCATGGAAGGGTAAAGGAAGTGATCAACGAGCTCCATGTAATTGGAGAGAAAATCGAAAATCAGGATATCGTCAGGTATGTCTTACAAGCCTTCCCGAGAACCACCCTGTGGGCATCCATGGTCGATGCTTACAAGGTATCGAGGGATTTATCCTTAGTCAAATTAGACGATTTATTTTGTGAATTTGAACTGCACGAGCAAGCTAATATTTCGGCAAAAGAGAAAGGTATTGCTTTTGTTGCAGAGAAAGAGAAGGAAGAGGAGAAAGGAGAAGAAGAAGGTGATCTACTCATCATCCTCGGACTCGGAGGAGTCAAGCGCCTCCATGGACAGTGACCAAGAGGCCTTTATGGTAAGGAAATTTCGTAAGGCATTTAAAAGTTTTTCTAACAAATCATATGCTAGAAAAGGGGCCAAAGGTAAGGGTAAGGCCAAGGAGATCATATGCTACAACTGTCACCAAGAGGGACATATGAAGAACGAATGTCCCCAGTTGAAGAAGAGGGAGGACAAGAAAGAAGAGAAGAAGAAGAATGACAAGAAGAAGTCAAAGGGAAAGGAGAAGAGTGCCACGAACCTCAAGGCGACCTGGGACGATCCCTCATCCTCAGAGGAAGAAGAAGAGCAAGTCTCCCACTTCGCTCTTATGGCACAAGATGGTTCAGATTCTTCAGACGATGAACGGAGCTCAAGCAGTGAAGATGAGAGCTCCTCCACCTCATCATCATCAGAGTCAGAGGCTTCGGTAAGTGAGGTATACCACTTACCCTCTTCTACCTTAGTGAAAATTATTTCTAGCACAAACATGGATTTAGCTAAGGCTAGAAGTAGAATTAAGGATCTTAGGGAAGAAATTGCCATGCTTAGAGTAGAAGCTATTAAACTCAAGAATTTGCATGCTAGCTCCACCTCTTCAGATGTTTCACATATTGAAATTGAAAATAAGGAGTTAAGGAAACAAGTAGATGACCTCACAAAGGCCCTTAGAAAATTCCAAGTAGGATCAAGTAACCTTGACATGATCATAAACAGTCAAAGGGCTGTATATAACAAGGCCGGATTAGGTTATAGGCCTAAGACCAAGGAGGTAGCTTTTGTTTCACTTACCGGTAGGATTGGTGCATCTAGGAGATTAGAGGCTAGGGGAACCACCAAGAAGGCATGGGTACCTAAGAAATTTTTAAATGATGCTTATGGATCTAAGATTTAGGTACCAAAAGAGTATGTTTTCCGTGTTGTCTAGGTAAAGGTGAAGGAGGCCCCAACCTCATGGATAGTAGATAGTGGATGCTCAAGACACATGACCGGGGATGTGAGCAAGTTCACCACTATTAGCTACCTAAGAGAAGGAACGGTCTCTTTTGGAAACAGTGGAAAGTTAAGGATCATTGGTAGGGGCACAATTGAGGTATCTCCCAATATTTCGATTCATAAGGTACTCTTGATTAAGGATATGAAGTTTAATTTATTAAGTGTAAGTCAATTATGTGATGCCGAGTTTAGAGTAGAATTTCATGCTAAGAAATGTGTAATTAGACATAATGAATCAAACACTATCATATTAGAAGGGTTTAGAGAGGCAAACTTATATTATCTTGATCTATCTTATGCTACTAACAATGTTGTTAAGTGTCTCATGTCCAAAGAAGAAGAAGGGTGGTTATGGCACCGGAGACTTGGACACGTCAACATGAGGAACATTACAAGAGTGGCCAAGGAAGAATTGGTGAAGGGGCTCCCAATGATCAAGTACGAAAAGAACAAGTTATGTGATGCATGTCAAGAGGGTAAGCAATCCAAAGCATCACACAAATGTAAAACCTTAAGTACCACTTCTTTGCCCTTAGAACTTTTACATATAGACCTGTTTGATTGTCATAGTACTCCATCACTTGTAGGGAGTAAGTATTGCTTAGTGATAGTGGATGACTTTTCTAGGTTCACTTGGGTCCATTTCATGAAACATAAGGATGATACCCTAAATATATTTATAGGTTTTAGCAAAAGGGTAGAAAATGAAAAGAATACCAAAATAAACCAAATTAGAAGTGACCATGGTGGGGAGTTCCAAAACGCTAACTTCACACAATTTTGTGTTGAAAATGGATACAAGCATGAGTTTTCATGCCCTAGGACTCCTCAACAAAATGGGATAGTTGAGAGGAAAAACCGAGCCCTACAAGAAGCCGCTAGGACTATGCTTAATGCATACTCTCTTCCTAGCTACTTTTGGGCCGAAGCGGTTAACACCGCTTGCTATATTCAAAACCGAGTATTGGTACATAGGTTTTTAGGAAAAACACCCTTTGAACTTTGGAATGGAAGGGTACCCCAAGTCCACTATTTTAGGGTCTTTGGATGTAAAGCTTACATCTTAAACACCAAAGACGACCTAAGAAAATTTGAATCAAAGGCGATGAAGGAATCTTAGTAGGGTATTCATTGACTAGTAGGGGTTATAGAGTGTACAACAAGAGGACAAAAGTGATTGAGGAGTCCTCAAATGTCAAATTTGATGAAACCACTAGTACCTACCCTAGGAAGGCTCAATTGATAAGGATATAGAAGAGGTCAACCCCTTGCCCAAAGACTTCAAGACCTACAATTGGAGGGCAATGATCAAGGGGGAGTAAGAAGTACCCTAGAGGATGAGGAAGAAGGAGTAAATGAACCTACAACCTCTAGACCCTTGAGACATCATCATGATCATCCCATTGACCAAATTGTAGGTGATGTCACTCAAGGAGTAAGGACTAGGTCATACTTTAGGGATCAGACTAGCCAAATAGCTCTAATCTTCCAATTAGAACCAAAGACCATTGATGAAGCATTGGGAGATGTTGATTGGGTGTTGGCCATGCAAGAAGAGCTAAACCAATTTGAGAGGAGTGAAGTTTGGGAGTTAGTTCCTAGACCCACTGATTGTACCATTGTAACCACGAGATGGGTCTTTAGAAACAAATTAGATGACCAAGGCAAAATCACTAGGAACAAGGCTAGACTAGTAGCTAGGGGCTTTAACCAAGTTGAGGGACTAGATTACGATGAGACCTACACCCCCGTAGCTAGGCTAGAATCAATTAGAATTCTATTAGCCTATGCCGCTCACATGGGTTTCACACTTCACCAAATGGATGTGAAGTCAGCATTCTTAAATGGGATCATTAAGGAAGAGGTTTATGTAGAACAACCCCCCGGGTTTGAGGACCCTAATCTTCCAAGACATGTGTTCAAATTAAGAAAAGTCTTGTATGGATTGAAACAAGCACCCCGGGCTTGGTATGAAAGGCTTTCTTCGTTCTTAGTGTCTAAGGAGTTTAGAAGAGGAACAATTGACCCTACATTGTTCCTAAAATCTAAGGATAAGGACATATTTGTTGCCCAAGTCTATGTAGACGATATTATTTTTGGGTCAACAAATAATGACTTCCTACAAGAATTCATCAAGTGTATGGAAGATGAATTTGAGATGAGTCTTGTAGGAGAGTTAACCTTTTTCTTAGGCCTTCAAGTTAAGCAAACTAATGAAGGTACACATGTATTTCAAACCAAATATGCTAAGGAGATGCTAAAGAAATTTGGTTTAGAACATGCTAAGGAAGCATCTACACCCATAGGAACTAATGTAAAAATGGATGATGTGAATTCTTTTTCACTCAACCC
Source organism: Boesenbergia rotunda (assembly GCA_024364735.1). Lineage (NCBI taxonomy): Eukaryota > Viridiplantae > Streptophyta > Magnoliopsida > Zingiberales > Zingiberaceae > Boesenbergia > Boesenbergia rotunda. The sequence continues at coordinate 246,897 of JAGFNQ010000934.1, forward strand.
TTGATGTTGATACTCCTTTTTCTCTGGATGATGTGAATTCTTTTTCACTCAACTCCTCCACTTCACTTGATAGTTCTCTTTCTCTTTGGTCTTCTTGGACACTTGAGCTTATTTCTTTGGGTTCTTCTACTAGTTGGGCTTGTGTCAGGTTCTTATGTACTTCTTCCAATTTAGTCCATAACACATAGGCATTCTTATAATTTCCTATATCACTCAGAATGTTAGTAGGCAAAATATTAACCAAATATTGATTACCTTTTCATTAGCCCTTGCTTGCTCTTATTGCTTATCTGTCCAATGTCTAGGTCGAAGCCTCTTGCCGTGCTTGTCTTTCGGAATTTCAAAGGGATCTTTAATGGTCATTCTACACTCCCAATCCATCCCTAGCCAATTTTCCATCCTTGCCTTCCAACGGTCGAATTCTTCATAATTGTAGGATGGCGGAGTGTAGATGTCGTCCCCGAACTTTTCTTCCATGTTCTTCTCCTCTAGCATGTGCTCCCTCGGCAGTTAGTCCGATCAAGAGCGGTCCTTCGCTCTGATACCAACTGATGGATCAATCTGGCATGCTAGAGGGGGGTGAATAGCACTTTTTCAATCGTTTCTCTACAAGTTTGTTAGCGCGGCGGAAACAATATGTAAATGAAAATAAGAACAATGCTAACAACCTGATTTACTTGGTATCCACCCCAGATGGGTGACTAATCCAAGAATCCGTCGGTGGATCAACCCCCGGATAACCTCCGGCTAGATCTGTCGCTCCTTATGGGTGGAGAAACCTCACCACAACACGTCGGACGATATCTGATCACAAAAGACTACTAACTCACTTTACCCAAGCGAGTTTCGTCAAGAGAATAGTAGTAAATGAGCCCCCTTTAAATAGGGCTCGAATCTGAAACAGTCGCTAACAGTCGACTGCCCAAATGGCAGCCACCTGGTCCCACTCAGATTCAACCGTTGCCGCACAACGTTCGAATCTGCCAGCCTGTTCCAGCCAATACCAGTCGACTGCCAACATGCCATTTGACTGGTACATACCTAAGCCTAGGGTTTGTCTCCTGAATACAAATCTCTCCGCACATAAACCCTCCCGGCTTAGCCCCTGAGTACAAACACTCATACTCAGACTCTTACAACTCAGTTGACTCTTCACCAGCAGTCTTGACTGTTGCCTTCACGTCCTCTTCATCTTCGGCCCTCGTCCCTCGGATGCGCACGCAAGCCTCCAGCTTACCTCCATGCCACCCTTCACGTATGCCTCGAAGTCCATGTCCCTCAGCTCATCATCCCTGCTATCTGACAGTCCCTCAGATGCGCACGCAAGCCTTTAGCTTGCCTCCATGTCATCCTTCACCTGAAGACATCAACCAAGTCCATGTGTACCTGTACACCTGCACGCTCATGTACACATATTAGTCCAGCACAAATCCTAACTTAATTATATTGCCCACTCATCAAAATATCATGATCCTCTAGATCATTTCAGGGTCGATTGCCCCAACAGAGTCCGCCACGCATTTTTGCTTGACACTCCTCCAAACTATGGCTCCACCTCCTAAAGTAAACTCAAACCTTATGGTAGACTTACTCTTGTCCCTATCTGACTGGAAACCGAATTCGTATAACCTACAAGGATTAATTGGTCTGTCCGGTAAACCAGCATATAGTCCCTAGTCCATATCAGGTATTTTAGTATATGTTTTACCGCAGTCCAATGTCCCTGTCTAGGGTTACTCTTATATCTTCTGACCATACCTACGACAAAGTAGATATCTGGTCTCGTGCACAACATAGCATACATGAGGCTTCCTACAGCCGATACATAAGGAATCGCCTTCATTTCCTCTATCTTCTTTGATGTTTTCGGACACATCTCCTTACATAGAGGAACTCCATGCCTGAAAGGTAGAAAATCTTTCTTGGAGTTTTCCATGCTAAAACGAGTCAGGACAGTGTCTATGTATGAAGGTTGGGATAAGCACAACATCCTTTTCTGGTGATCCCTTATGACCTTGATCCCAAGGATGTGTACCGCTTCTCCTATGTCCTTCATATCGAACTGTTTGGACAACCATACTCTTACGTCTAACAACACTTTGACATTGTTGCCAATTAGCAAAATGTCATCTACGTAGAGTACAAGAAACACCACTACGTTTCTGTCACATCTCTTATATACACATGATTCATCCGGACTTTGAATAAATTCATATGACTGGATTACTTCATCAAAGCGGATGTTCCAAGATCGTGAAGCTTGCTTCAATCCATAAATGGATCGATTAAGCTTGCACACTAGATGCTTTTTGCCCTTCGCAATGAACCCTTCTGGTTGCTTCATGTAGATGCTCTCCTCAAGACTTCCGTTAAGGAAAGCTGTCTTGACATCCATCTGCCATACCTCATAATTCATATGAGCGGCTATAGATAAGAGAATCCGGATAGACTTAAGCATGGCTACCGGCGAAAAGGTTGTTAGGATCTTACCGTGTGCTAGAGGGGGTGAATAACACTTTTTTGATCTTGTCTTCCTACAATCGTTAGTGCGTAAGCGGAATAATAAAAACTAACAAACAAACAAGAACGACACACCGATTTACGTGGTTCGGAGATGAAACTCCTACTCCACGGCAGTCTGTAAAGTGGATGATCCCGATCCTTCGGTGGATGATTCCCCGAAGCACCTCTGGCTAGCTCTTGTCTCTCCTTGTGGGTGGAGAAACCTCGCCACAACCTTGGAAAATCCCTGAGCAATACTAGGCTATTAATAAGCTCTAACCAAGCAAGTTTCACCCAAAAGAAACAGTTATAAACGAGCTCCCTTAAATAGAGCTAGAGGCTGATATGACCGTTACCAGTCGACTGGTCCATTCTGAATTCGAATATCGCTGCCTGACCTTTCGAATTATAGTCATCATCAGTCGACTGGTCCTGGACTAGTCGACTGATCTTACTGTGGACCCTATCAGTCGACTGGTCCCTCACCAGTCGACTGGTCCACTGCCTAAGTCTAGGGTTACCCTTCCCGAGTACATTTCTCTCAGCACTCAAACTCTCACGACTTAGCCCCCCCCCCCCCCGAGTACAATTCCCTCAGCACTCGGAACCTCAGGACTGGGTTGTCTCTTCATCCAGCAGCCTCGATCTGTTGCCTTCAAGCCCTCTTCGACTTTGGCTCCCGTCCCTCAGATGCGCACACAAGCCCTCGGCTTGCCTCCATGCCATCCTTCATGCATGCCTCGAAGTCCGCTTCCCTCAGCTCATCGTTCCTGCTCCAGCAGCCTCGACCTGTTGCCTTCAAGCCATCTTCGACTTTGGCCCTCGTCCCTCAGATGCGCACGCAAGCCCTTGGCTTGCCTCTATGTCATCCTTCACGTATGCCTCGAAGTCCACTTCTCTCGGCTCACCGTCCCTGCTTTGTCCATGGTCCCTCGGATGCGCACACAAGCCCACGACTTGCCTCCATGCCACCCTTCACCATACCCGAAGACGTCCAACCAAGTCTATGTGTATCCTGCAAACATGAACACTCACATACACATATTAGATCAGCATTAAACTCTAACTTAATCATATTGAAACGCACATCAAAACCCATGATCCTCCAGATCATACTTGGGTCGATTACCCCAACAATCTCCTCCTTTTTGATGTGTGACAATATGTTTATGTTAGGTGATAAAACAACAATAACAATTGAAAATTACAGACATAGCACATTAAGAGACATACACATGCCCTCCCCCTTAACCTATACCCTTTACATAATTTTCAATTTTTCACAACACCAAGATAAGTTAAACCTAACTTAATACCACAAGTTCTCCCCCTTTGATACCATCAAAAAGGTTGCCCCAAGCAATCTTAACCCTAGTGTCAATGAGAACACCTTTCTATTTCTTAAAAACCCTCAGAAATCAGAAAACAGCAAGATCAGTCGACTACCCCTGCATCAGTCGACTGGTCCCTATAATTCACAAACCCACAGAAAGATCAGTCGACTGCCCCAAGGACAGTCGACTGATACACTCCAAACTGAATTTTACAGCCGAATTTCAGATCCCCTAGAAAATTTCACAAAATTCGAAAAAATCTGAAATTTTGCAAGCATATTTCTTAAGATATATTCTACCCTAGAAAAATATAGTTTCGTGAAAAATACCAAATATGCTTGACTTTTGACAAAAACTCCAATTCTTTGAAAATGGATCATTTTGTATCAACTTTCTATCCTAACCTTGAATCTATGTGTTTGCCAAGCCTATCCTATACCATTTAAAACATCGAATTATTTTCAACCCTCTCCCTTCTTTTCATCTAATTTTCCAAGATAAAACACATGATGAAACCTCCCCCTTTTCATCCCTTAATTCTAGACATATACATGTATATGAAACTTTTCATATGCCCATAATAGCAAGAGAAAAATAATCCATATCAGCAATATCAAGTCATGAATTGAAAACTCATATAAGCAATATGAAAGCATAAATAGAAGTGTCATGCAAAGTCGTACTAAAAGATAAACAATGTCACAAGGGTCATAGCCCCGAAGTTTTCAAATATTATAATTCCAAATTAAGTGTTTGAGAGATAAAATATAAAAGCCCAAGCTACACACTCTCAACACTAGCACCACCAACTCAATATGCACTACATGTCATCGCCTGGAGGAGGAGGAGGAGGGGCCTGATACATCAGGTTCCAGCGCTGCATAATCTCGTACATGTCATCCTATCTCTGCTGGAACCCCAGAAAAGACTGCGTGAGCCCATGAACCTCCTCCCTAATCTCAAGAACCTCTGACTGTAGTAGGGAGAACTGCTCCTGTGTAACCCCAGCAACAGCAGCAGGCATAGCCTCTTCATCAGAATTGGAGGAATCAGGACGCTACCTCTAGGCCATCACCCCCTGCCGGCACTCAATCCCCGCCAAGGACAGCTGTCGTGAACCGATCTCGTCGTAGTCCTTGGACAGACGATGTACCTGACCTCTAGTAGTGTAAATACCTCTAGACTCAAATAATTTGGTCAAAACATGATCGAAAGGCATGTAGATCTTTGTATTGACACTGTGTGAAAAATGGACAATGGATGCAAATACATGCAAGGTGATATCAATATGTAATCTTCTTTCTAATGCATACATCATTACCAAGTGAGGCAGTCGAATCTTCGACCTCCCCTTGGTGATAATAGGTAAAATGCAATCTAAAATAATTTTGTACAATATGTTGCTGACTGGAGTCATACGCTAGGCTTCGAAGATACGATCTAGAAGAGGGCGAGGATTATTATTGAAATAATAATGATGAACTTGATCAACAGTGACAGTTGGCAAGGTCAAAGGCTCAGTGACTTTAGGAAAACATGTAAAGGTGTTGTTGGAGACCCTACACCCTAAAAATGACCCTAATACTGCAGGTGTAAAGGGGATGGTAACTCCTGCCACCATGGACTCATAAGTCCCATCATAATGCATGTAAGATTGACATAAAACTCTTTACACAGGTCAATGTTAACATAATGCTGACAATAGACTAGCGGTTCTAAACCAAAATAGGTGATTATCTCAGCAATGTGGGGGGTATTCTCTTGGAAATATGACTGATTAAGGTACCTACAGTTCATTAATACAAAGTCGATATTTGCAAATCTCCGCTGGCTTTCCTCGGAACGGAACCGAGGTGCCTCAGGATCTGTAGGGCGCTGTTGGGATGATCTCTCACCCAACCTTCTCTTTTGGACAACTTTAAAATGCAATTTACCCATGCATGCATTAAAAATGACCCTAATGGAGAGTAAAAACATGGAAAACATGCAAAAAGGAAAGAGTTAGCCATGAATCATGAATTAATTGCGAGAAGTGAGGTAAACAACTCGTTACCTTTTCCCTGCTTGTTGCATGGTGAAAAATGATCGTGATTGACTCAAGGAAGATGCCCTTCTTGCCCTAGACTTAGATCTGAGTTGGAGGAAGACTAGGAATGTGATTTTAGGGCTTGGGGAAGGCTTGGTAGCTGAATGGGAGAGCAAGGGAGAGAAGAACTTGCAGGGGGTGGCATTAAAACCCTAGGCTCGGCCACTCCCGCGCGGCTATTTCTTTTAAATAACTCGCAGATCAGTCAACTGTCCATGGGTCAGTCGACTGATAAAATATACAGAAAGATCATTCGACTGATCTGAGGTCAGTCAACTGATGCCTTAGAAAGCCTAGTTTCTGAATCGAACTGGACTAGTCGATTGATTCTGAATCAGTCGACTGGTATTTTAATTTCAGCCTTTCTGTCCTAATTTCAGAAACTCATAACTAACTCCATAAATCTCCAAAAAATCTGAAATTTCGTGGAGAGATTTGTGGCATCTATGTTTACTTGGGAAAAATATGTTTACAAGTAAATCTATTCCCAATCCCAAATTTGACACGAAATCCAAAACTATCTAATTTGTCCAATTCATCCTTGGCCTAAAGTCCTAGTTTTGATCTCTTCTTGATGTATCTTCTCATCCTCAACCCCAATGCACCCCTAGCATTGATTTATATGGTATCTAGACATTGAAAATCAATTTCCAAGCAATATAGTCTTTTTTTCATCTTTTCATCTATAAAACACCCTTTTTATGTGCCAAACTCCTAGGATTAAAACTCACACTAGTCCTCCAAATCCTTTGGCACATTACATAATCCATCTAGTCTTCTTAGAGAAATCCTCCTGAGATCCATTGACCATGGATCCCATCTTGACCTCTAGAGCTCTCCCTTGAGCTCTTAGCCTTAGTCACCTCCCTAGGTGACTCATCCACAATGGCAAGATCACACCGGCGGACCTCCGGTGCTTCTTGACCTACAACTCTAACCTTCTTGACTTAATATACCTTTTCCTTGACTAAATCCTTCTTCTTTCCTTTAATTTCCTTTTCCTTGTCATTTTTGGCCTTCCCTTTACTATAATCATATGACATCCTTGCATATGATTTTCCATTACCATTTGATCTCCGGGATTGATATCCTAGACTCAATCTATCATTGTTAAGGCTTTGACCATCCGGCACACTGCCTAACCCCTTGGATCCCATAATGAGTCTATCTAGGTTCTTTTCTAATTTATCAAACTTTGCCCTTAACGCTCGATTTCCCCTTTATAGGTTCTTAACCTTAGCATCATCATGTCCATTTTGGGCATTCCTAGATCTACCCACTTGTCTAGGCATGTGTCTCCCTTTCTTAGGGTTAATGTCTTAGTCCTTAGTGTAACGCCCCAAAATTTCCCATATGAGATATTATGAAATAGATGAATTCATGAATAGGAAATATTGTGAAATTCATGATATATTATCATGAAATATTATGAATTCATAAATATGAAATATTATGAAATTCAGGATATATTATCATAGAATATTATGAAATATATGAATTCATAAATATGAAATATTATCATGAAATATTATGAATTCATAAATATGAAATATTATGGAATTCATGAAATAGTGTCATGAAATATTATGAAATATTATGAATTCATAAATATGAAATATTATGAAATTCATGATATATTATCATAGAATATTATGAAATATATGAATTCATAAATATGAAATATTATCATGAAATATTATGAAAATATTGTGAAATCATGGAATATAATTAATATTATGAAATTTCATGATGGGCTTGGCTTAATGGGCTTTGATATGGATTAGTGCAAAATGTGATAAAAAGGAGGAAGCAAGGATTGAACCTTGAACCTCCTAGTTGCACTCACCATGTCATAACCAATGAACCAAGCAATGTTTCTTGTAGAGGGAATAAGAAACATGCTTGTTAAAAGCTAGGGAGGTGAAGAGACATGTCTTTTCATGAGAAAAGTATAAATAAGGGAAGTTGGAATAACTTCCTCTTTCTCTTCTTCTTCCTCTTCACTTCTCCACCGAAACTCAAGCTTTCCCCTTCTCCATTTTCGAAAAAGAAAACCTAGGGTTTCAACCTTAGGGGTTTGGAAAGAAGGAGATCTCACCCAAGGACCTTGCTCTCTCTACTAGGGCCAAGGGTTCTATAGAAGTACTAGGAAGGAGAACACTCACCTTCCTTCAACCAAGGGCATCTTAAGAAGTTAGAGAAGGAGAAAATCATGCGAAAGGATGTAAGTATCCTCTCGCCTGCAGTGTAATGGTTTATGCATGTTTTCCTTGTGTTCTTGTTTTCGAAAATGGGAGTTCCTCCCTTATAAGACTTTCGGCCACCACCATGAAATAGGTTTTGGTTGCTTCTTGATGCATGAGGATATCCCTAGGAACTTAGGGTATGGATGTATGTTGTTTTCCAAATTTTTGAGAGGACAAAAATTAGGGTTTGGTACCCTACATGTTTCGGCCAAGAGGGAATAAGCAAGGGCTTTTGGGTTGGTTGCTATCCTATTGTGTTCCCATGATTAGTATTGTAGATAAAGTATTTGTGTAAATGTTTGTGTAAAGATTGGATGTCAAAAACCTAGCCTACCCTACCCTACAAGTTTCGGCCAAGGCAATGAATTAGGGTCAAGGAGAGTTGAATTATCCTAGAAAATATTCATGCTTAGTGTATGGTGTGATATTGTATACAAGATGTTTGTATCATTGTTGTGTGAATGATTAATGCAAAAGTCCTAATATTTCCCTACTCTTGATGTTTCGGCCAACCCACTAGGACTAGGGTTTGTAAAGGTCAAACTACCCTATGATATATGTTTATGGTTGGGGATGATCATATGTATATGTATGTGGTGTTAAATGGAAGGGTTGATATGTAAACCTTAATTGTTAGCATGCTATGATATGTTTATGTATGAGGTGTTTGAATGAATGTATGTGTGAATATTTAGTTCAAACCCTAATTTTCCCTATACTTAAGTTTCGGCCAACCCTAGAAGGACTAAGGTTTAGGGTTGTATAATTATCTCATGATATGCTTTATGTTTAATAAGTTGCATGAATAATATGTGAAGGCTAAACTACCCTACGGGACATGATTATGTTTAGCAAAATAATATGTATATGCATGTATGAAATATGATGTATGTATGAACATGTATGGAATATGATATATGTATGAACAAGTATGAAATATGATGTATGTATAAACATGTATGAAATATGATGCATGTATGAACAAGTATGAAATATGATGTATGTATGAACATGTGTGAAATATGATGTATGTATGGACATGCATGAAATATGATGTATGTATGAGCATGCCTTATAGCCCATGGGGCACACTTATGAAATTGCATGTGATATGTTAAAATGCTTGAAGGGATACTCAAATAAGTATGGGATCAAGAGCACCCCTTATGTTGTGTGGTGTGTCCCTACGGGATCATGAGCACCCTTGAAGAGTGGTGTGTCCCATAAGAGTGAATATGGAGTATTCCTTAGCATATATGTAACAGCATGATAAGTATTTTACTTTTAAGTTGTGTACCCGACTCGTAAGGGGGTCGTTAAATAAATCCGGGGTGCATGTTAACGTGGCTCCGGTAGGACGGAAGGGTCCTGCTCTAATGACTTGGTGGCTCGCTACCCCAATTCATTAGGGAACGCGCAATAGTTTCCGCGCGATAGTTGGTACACAACAGGGCCCAATATGATATGGATGTATTTTTAAGTAATACCATTATGGAATTGTTTTGAAAACATTCATTGAAAACATTTGTTATTTGTGAAGAGTATGCTTATGGTACTTGATACTGCATGCTTAGAAACTTAGATGTTTGATATGCTTTGATGAACTTATACTTATGATTAATTATGTGTACATGTTATATTCTTTCGCACGGATTTTGCGAGTAGGACAGGATCCTTACTAAGCATTGTGCTTACTAGTTTATGTGTTGTCTTATGCTGCAGATAACACTTAAATGGAAGGAAGAGGCAGGAGGCTGAAGATGTGTGGGGTGGTGGCTCGGGAAGAAAGATTTCTATATCTACATATTTATGCTTATGTTATGCTCCTTGACAATGAATGATAGTGATTAGGATTGATATTGCATGATAATAGTTACACTTGGAATTTTCATATACTTGATTTATTGGATTATATTATGGTGTGAAATAATATGTGAATCTATCATGTTATATAATGTCACTTAATAATTTTTGCAAGCATGCTTAGTACCTAGTTCTCTTAAGCCCTTGCATTGTTGTTTTAATGTCATGCTAGGAGATAGAAATAGAAAAAAAATATTACTATATGATTGAATGTACGTAACCCCGCCTTGAGGGTAGATATAAGGCGGGCGTTACACTTAGGTCTAAAAGTTCTAGATTTATCATGATACATGGATTCCTTAGAATTTTGGCACACAATCGTAACCCTATTTTTATCATGATACTTGAAACCAAAATTACGCATAGGCAGGCAATTTTCATTACTTCTAGCACACATAGGAAAATTTGAAACTTTCTTAAAGTTAGGGATTACCTCCTTTACCTTTGTAGCTCCCCCTTGATGTAAACTTTTCTTCTTTTTCTTATCTTCTCAAATGCTCCAATTTCTTGAGCTCTCCTTTTCTTGGACATTTGGTGTGATAATGCCCTAGCTCTCCACATGTGAAGCATCTAATGTGTTTTTTCCCTTCCTTTTCACTACAACCCATATTAGATTTCAAAGGAATTGACTTGGGTTTAGGGTTTACCTTCTTTTTACCTAATGGACACTTGTCCATGTAGTGTCCCCTCTTCTTACATCCAAAGCAAATGATGTGGTCTTTTGTCTTTGCTTTGGTGGAGATTGAGGCTTCTTCTTGCTCCGGTATTAAAGAGGGTCTCTCCTCCCCATCAATCTTTGAAGTGAAGACCTCTTCTTCTTCCCTTGATGAAGTGGATGATCTTTCACTTTCTTTTGCCACTTCACTTGATGAGATGGATGCCTCTTCTTCTTTTTTTCTCTTTCTCCTCTTCTTCGGATGTTGAACTTCTTTCTTCATCCGATTGGTCCTCCTCCTCTTCTTGGACCATTGAGCTCGCTTCCATGGGCTCTTCCACTACTTTAGCTTGTGTAGGATTTTCATGGAATGCTACCATCTTGTTCCATAACTCATATGCACTTTTGTATTCACCTACATCACAAATTATTTCATTAGGCAAAATACTAAGTAAAATTGAGATTACCAATTCGTTTACCTTTGATTGTGCTTGTTTCTCCTTATTCCAATATCTTGGCCGGAGCTTTTTCCTGTGCTTATCCTTTGGAACTTCAAATGGTTCTTCAAGCGCAATCATGTAGTTCCAATCCATGCCGAACCAAGTCTTCATCCGCATCCTCCAATAGTCGAAATCCTCGCGATCATAGAGAGGTGGAACGTTGATGTCATCACCTAACTTTTCTTCAATCGTCATCTCCTCTAGCTTTCTTGCTCTCTCGGTGGTTAGTCCGTAGATGAGCGAACCTTCGCTCTGATACCACTTGTTAGGATCTTACCGTGTGCTAGAGGGGGGGTGAATAGCACTTTTTCGATCTTGTCTTCCTACAATGGTTAGTGCGCAAGAGGAATAATAAAAACTAACAAACAAACAAGAACGACACACCGATTTACGTGGTTCGAAGATGAAACTCCTACTCCACGGCAGTCCATAAGGTGAATGATCCCGATCCTTCGGTGGATGATTCCCCGGAGCACCTCCGACTAGATCTTGTCGCTCCTTGTGGGTGGAGAAACCTCACCACAACCTTGGACAATCCCTGAGCAATACTAGGCTACTAACAAGCTCTAACCAAGCAAGTTTCGCTCAGAAGAAACAACCATAAACGAGCTCCCTTAAATAGAGCTCGAGGCTGATATGATCGTTACCAGTCGACTGGTCCAATACCAGTCGATTGGTCCACTCTGAATTCGAATATCGTTGCCTGACCTTTCAAATTTTAGTCATCATCAGTCGACTGGTCCTGGACCAGTCGACTGATCTTACTATGGACCCTATCAGTCGACTGGTCCCTCACCAGTCGACTGACCCACTATCTAAGTCTAGGGTTACCCTTCCCGAGTAAATTTCTCTCAGCACTCGAACCCTCACGACTTAGCCCCCTCCTGAGTACAATTCCCTTAACACTCAAAACCTCATGACCTGGTTGATTCTTCATCTAGCAGCCTCGATCAATTGCCTTCAAGCCCTCTTCGACTTTGGCCCCCGTCCCTCATATGCGTACACAAGCCCTCGGCTTGCCTCCATGTCATCCTTCACGCATGCCTCAAAGTCCACTTCCCTCAGCTCATCGTTCCTACTCCAGCAGCCTCGACCTGTTGCCTTCAAGCCCTCTTCGACTTTGGCCCTCATCCCTCAGATACGCACACAAGCCCTCGGCTTGCCTCCATGTCATCCTTCACGTACACCTCGAAGTCCGCTTCCCTCAGCTCATCGTCCCTGCTTTGTCCATGGTCCCTCGGATGCACACACAAGCCCATGGCTTGCCTCCACGCCACCCTTCACCGTACCCGAAGACGTCCAACCAAGTCTATGTGTATCTTACAAATCTGCACACTCACATACACATATTAGATCAATATAAAACCCTAACTTAATCATATTGACACACACATCAAAACCCATGATCCTCCAGATCATACTTGGGTCGATTGCCCCAACAAAGGTCTCCTCATAATTGATACCCTCTTTCTGAGTATACCCTTTTGCAACAAGCCTAGCTTTGAAGGTCTCATCCTTCCCGTCTGATCCTCTCTTTCTCTTGTAGATTCACTTACATCCAATGGATTTTACACCATTGGGTGGTTCTACTAGCTCCCAGACATGAGTAGAATCCATAGATTCTATCTCGGAATTCATTGCCCTTTGCTAAGAATTCGCATCCTTATCATGGAGGGCCTCATCATAGGTCCAGGGATCCGGTTCATGTTCACCAAAGACCAAGTCCGAAGACTCTCCCAAAAACATAAACTTTTCAGGTTGTCTGACAACCCTCCCACTACGACGAGGTACCACCTGTGTATCTTCTGTGACACGCGGTGTAGTGACTTATGGTGTATCCTCTTGTACAGTTGGTACTAAGGTCGGAACACCCCCTCTTAATTCTTCAAGAACTAGTCTACTCTTGGGCTTATGGTTCATCACATAATCTTCTTCTAAGAATCTGGCATTCATGCTAATGATTACTTTCTGATCCTCAGGACTATAGAACATACCACCCTTCGTCCCTTTAGGATAGCCTACGAACAGATGTACTTCTGTATGAGATTCCAACTTATTAGTATCTCCCTTCAGCACATGTGTTGGACTACCCCAAATCCGAATATGTCCTAGACTAGGTTTTCACCCAGTCCACAATTCTATGGAAGTAGATGGGACTGACTTAGATGGTACCATGTTCAGAATATATGCTGCCATATCCAGAGCATATCCCTAGAACGAATCCAGCAACTCAGAGAAGCTCATCATTGACCTAACCATTTCCATAAGTGTCCTATTCCTTCTTTCTGCTACACCGTTCTGCTGGGGTGTGTCGGGTTCAGACAATTGGGATTGAATCCCAACCTCTGATAAATAAGTCCTAAATTCTCCCAAGAGGTACTCGCCACCACGATCTAATCGCAGTGTCTTGATACTTTTACCTCGGTGTTTCTCCACATCAGCCTTGAATTCTTTGAACTTATCAAAGTATTCAGACTTGCGGCGCATCAGGTAAATGTATCCATACCTTGAATAATCATCAATAAAAGTGATGAAGTATTCAAAGCCACCTCTAGCCTGGATGGACATAGGACTACATAAATCAGAATGAACCAGTTCTAACACATCTTTGGTCCTATACCCCTTTGCCTTGAAAGGCCTCTTGTCATCTTACCTTCCAAGCAAGACTCACAGATTGGGAAGTCTTCCACCACCAATAAACCCAAGGGCCCATCGGCTATCAACCTCTAAATCCTACTAAGGTTAATATAACCAAGCCTAAGGTGCCAAAGATATGTCTGGTTTATTTTAGAAGGTTCCTTTCTCTTATTTTGGTTAGATGATGAGCTATTGGCCTCTATTTGTATCGTGGGAGTTTTTGGTTCTAGAGTGTACAAATTGTCAATCATAGTACCCGAACAGATAATCTCTCTATTTCTCTTTATAACAACTCTATTATTAAAAGCAATAGAATATCCAGCATTTATTAATTTAGAAACCGATACCAAGTTCTTTCTAAAAGAGGGTGCATATAAGTAATCTCTCGAAACCAAAACTTTATTTCTATCAACAGATAAATAAAATGTCTCCCACTGCAACTGCTACCACCTCTGTAGCACTAGAACCCCTACAGAGTATTGCAGATATGATCAGTGGCTCTCATATCTATGCACCAGGTACCGATAGATAGCACCAGGTCGTAAAATAATTCTCAAGTTCCTGTGTGGAACTTGAGGATCCTCGTGGACGTTTCGTCCGTTCTTTTAATAAAAGTTGTGCTTTTGTAAGTTTTAAATTAGTAGTAGTAGGTTGTTGTATTTCAGAAATATTAGTTTGTGTTACATATTTAACATAATATTGATTATAAAGATCATATAAATAATTTCTAATATTATATATAATATTAACTGCATCCAGAGAGAAAGAATGTTTAATAGGAATTAAAGCGTCATAATATAAAGTTAACATTTCTTATAAAACTTCTAATTTAAATCTAGGATCTAAAGCAAATGCAATTAAATAAATTTCAGAAATAAAATAAAAATATTTTTCCCATTTAGTTTTCATAGCTAATATACATAAAGTTAAAGCTTCATTATTTATATGTTCATTTAATATTAATACTATACTATAAAAATTCACTAAAATTAAATAAGCAGTGGGATAATAAACACCGGAAAGTCGTTCAGTTGCATCGTTAAAAACTTTTAAAATTTCACAAATATTACTTTAAATATTCTATTGTTGTGAAAATAAATATATATTAGTATTACTATTTTGTGCAAAAAAATAAACATAATAAATCTTTATATTAAAATGAATCTTGTAATAATTGATATGTTGAATTCCAACGTGTTGGAACATCACGTGGAAATATTTTAGGTCTCATTCCATTAGCTTTACAAAATCTATCTCATCGTTTCATCATAGATGGATGTGACCATAAGTATGAAATTACGATTCTAATTGGTTGAATATAATTTTCTAAAGGTTTTAATTCATCTTGAACACATAAATTTAAAACATGACATACACAACGAATATGAAAAAATAAACCACCAATAACAGGTTGACAAACAAATTTTAATTCATCTATAGAAGCGGTATTAGAACTATCATTGTCTAATGATATTGAAAATTGTTAGTAATATGAGAGAAGTGTCCTAAGGCAATCGCCTTATGATTGTAATCATTTACTTTAATAAATGAATATTTACTATTTGAGTATACATATTCGTGTATTTGATTGAGATCTTAAACTCATTTATTGAATGTCCGCAATACAATTCACAGCATGAGAGAATTTGTGATGAATTCACAACTAGTGATTATCTCTACATGTGCAATTGTGAAGTATTGAAATTGTCCCTAGTCGATGAATTGATAAAAACGGACACTATCAATTCTGTGGAGACTAGCATGGGTTATTCTCTAATCAGCTGATTCTCACTGGCTGGTGACATTGGGATGTCCGGAGATAAACATGAATGCTAGTTAAGGGAACAAGTTCAGTGGAGTGACTAGCTGTAAAACTTCATATGGTAATCTACATATAGATTTGTCAATGAAGTTCTTACTGCAGCTTAAGTGCGATGTTCCTTTCACTTGCGGTGTTCAAGTCATCTTGGTCATGAAGACTTATACTTTGACATCTTAAGCAAGCATCTCCAAGGAGGTGTGGACCCAGGATGGTTGGGTATAAGCCGAAGTGCCCGAAGATATTTGAACAGCCTACAAAGGATTCACCACTCCTTGCGAGGGGATGTATACATAAGGCCTATCGTCGGATTGTTACTCGAAGCCTCTGGCCAGAGCATGACATGTTCAGAGTATGAATCTCTTAAATACATGAGAGTAATTAGAATCTGTAGGATGAGAGAACGTTACTTGGGCTAGATGTGACGTAGTCAGCCTAGTGGGGACTGACACACATAGACCATGTCCTGAACCAAGTGGGTATAAGATGGTGAAGGGAATGAGGCACGATTCATTAAAGCTGCTAAAGGGTTTCAGAATAGTTTCTGAGGTCAATCGTTGATCTTTCAATTAATTGGGGATCATGATGTACTACTAGGTGCCACTCATGATCGTTCTATAATTGGTTAATTATAGACGGCCAACATAAATCGAAAGCCTATTTAGTCACACGCACTACGAGTAATCCGAGGGATTTAAAACGGGTTGAAAATTGGATTTTCCGATCAAGAGAGATAAGTCGAATCTGAATTTTTCAGAGACGCATCGGAAGCATAAAATGGCTAAGTCTTTTGAAGACTTATTGGACGAATTAAATGAGTTTAATTCGTGAGGTCATGGCTTGGTTTGGCCGGCCAAAGAGGGTCCCCACCCTCTTTGTTTGGCCGGCCACAATAAAAAGGGAGAACCAAATTGTTTGGTTCAAATTATAAAATAAACCGCGCGTAGTTTGTTTTATGAAATTATGGATAAAGAAATTTGTATAAATAAATTTATATAAAGAAATTTATATAAAGAAATTTATATAAAGAGATTTATATAAAGAGATTTATTTTCATGGAAATTAAAATAAACCTTAGATTGGTTTATTTTATTTTATAAAATCAATAATGGATTGATTTACCATGATAAAGAAATTTATATAAAGAAATTTATATAAAGAAATTTCTTTCCATAATAAAAGGGGAGACATGGTTGTTTTTATTATAAATAAAGTTATAATAAAAACTTGGCATAACGGAATAATTCATAGAAAAATTTATAAGATAAATTTCTTATGAAAATTTATTCCGTTAAAAGGAGACTTGGCGATTAAGAGGCTACTATATAAAGGTACCAAGGCAAGGCTTGAAAATTAATCCAAGAGATCAAGGATTTTTGCCTAGCCTCTCTCCCTCTCCTTCTCTCCCTCTCCCTCTTCTAGTGCCGCCGGCCCTAAAGCCTTCCCCCTTTGCCGTGAGCTTCCACCACCAAGAAGAAGCCGAAGAAGAAGAAGAAGCGGGCGCGACTCCTTCCCTCCTCCCGGAATCGTGATTCCGTTCTTCGTTTGTTGGTTAGTTTTTCATCTCTCTCTTGGTATTCTTGTCGTGCCTTTGGAGAATCTAGTAGTTCTTGTCGGCACGAAACTCATGGCTTTGCGAAGTCATCCCGAAGAAAACTCAGCGTGGACGCGAATAGAGGCAGAGCTTCCAAGGGACGCTACGGTTGGATCTCATCCCTTTCTACGAGTTACGCGAGGTATTAAGTAAATTAGTTTACTTTCTGCAAAATTTTAAATGTATGATCATGTCTCCACAATATAAGGTTGCATGCTAGATACGTGGTTAAAATAATTTGAGAAATTATTTATGCTAAACCTTCCGCTGCACGTAATTAAAATTTAAAATTACTAACCCGTATCCATGTCAACATGCTCCCGGTCCCAACAAAAATATTTTATGAGTCAATCCATATTCTTCTAAAATTAAACATAATAATTTTGCAATGTTATGGGCAGTATGTGATTCATCAAAAACTCTATAAGCTAACAATCTTTTTTGGAGGATCCAAGAGTTATCAATCCAATGGCATGGCACACCCATATAAGAATGAGTTTGCCAATGATCACTCCAAATATCGGAACATAAAGAAACTTTATTATTTAATTTACTAAATTCATCAATTAAAATTTTTTTCCTTGTTTTACTAATCTTTTAATTGTACGAGTAAGTATAATCCTAGGAACACGTTTAGCAATAGGATTAAGAGATTCTTTACAAAAATCTTCAAATGTACATTTAGATCCAAAACTAAAAGAAAGATGTTCTACAGAAACAAATTTAGCTAATAATTTTCTTAATTTATTATCCAAATATAAAAATAAACCAGAATTAGTACTACTACCACTAGAAAATCTTGATAATTGTGTTTGAGAGTGGTCAAGCTCATATTCCATCGAGTGCTTCATTTCTACATGTCATTTCAATGACCCATAGCCGCCGCCGGCTTGGAAATTGTAGGAATCATTGCAATGCTTGCATTTTGCACGCAATTCTCCTGACGGAAGTGTGACCTTCTCAAAATATTTAGTAAAAATAGATGATTTTAAAGGAGGATTTTCCCTAACCTTAGAAGTAATCGCATCGATACTTCCTTGCGTTTCGGGGATCGGAGGGCATTGGGGCTAAGCTTTGGTCTCATCATCGGTGGATTGAATTTGAAGGTTAGGATCCTCGTACGCTATTTCTTTTCCCCTCCGAGATTGAGATGATGAAGCTCCGTGACCACATTCCATTATCGTCGAAAAATGAAGAACGCGGAGAGAAGTTGAGACTTGAGATTTGAGAATGAGAGATTGAGAGAAGAGATGTGTGTGAAAATGATGAAATGAACTCCCTATTTATAGAGTTTGGATCATAACGGTCACTAAATCATAGTCATTGATCAAAAAACGGTCAAATGATCTCAATCGTTGAAAAAAAACAAATAAATAAACCCTTCCAACGACACTGAACCAGCGGTTAACCGAACCAGAGATTTTGGCTGCCCCGAACCAAAACCGGCCCGTTGACCCGAGTCGGTTCTGGGCCGGGTCCGGGCTGAACTCGGCCCGGGGTCGGATCTATCCTAGCAGCCCGACCCTGGTGCCCGAAGAGCTGCTTGAGGTTCAGCATCATATCATAAGCAGTGGACATGGCATGCTGCTGATGTTGCAATACATTCGACATAGATGCCAGAATGTAGCATCGCGTCATCTCATCTGCCTTGACTCACTTCTTAAAGCGCTCACTCTGCTCTTCACTAGAGTTCTCGCCAAGCTTTTCAGGACACTCCTCGAAGAGCACATATTTGTACTCTTCAGCAGTATGGACAATGTCTAGGTTTCTTTTTCAGTCTATGTAGTTGGGTCTAGTAAGTTTGTTTTCCTTAAGTATGGTCGCTAGTGGGTTAAAGGTCATTTTGAAAACTACCTGAGAATCACAACAATCACAACTTTAGATTTTGAAAATAAATTGATTCCTCAAACAATAAATTTCGAAATCAACCAACATCTCAAACATCGAGAATTCGCATACCACGTTAGTGTGGACGTATACGAATTCTACATTAGTTAGAGGAGGTTTTACCCATTAATCTTATTATCTTATCAACCTAACTTTTTGACAAATAAGATTAATAGTTGATTCACTTCGGCCCTACAAATAATAGCAGTGTCTCTATTGGGGAGGATACTAATATTTGCATCTAAGTGTTAACCATTACACGATACTAAGAAAATTATTTCCGATTATGTGTCTTCTATTGGGGAAAATCACACGCTCTTCAATAACTTTCTATAATCTTCTCTGACCCAGTGATCCGCAGAACAAGTCTATCTATTGTGGAGGAAAACACTCAGAGCCAACGCGCGGGTTTATTCGCATCACTTGTCATATTGTAATAGAAGCCACGGGACCCTTACGGTCCCTCTCCCACTTAATTATTTAATTTGAGGAATTTTACATGCACACACACGACAACCACATAAACCAACATAATAAAATAGAAAAATCCTAGATTTTTCCAACTATCATGGCCTTGGTCTCTAATGCGCCTCTAGTCGTGTCGTCACCTCGTCCACTCCTCCCTACACCATGCGCAAGCCACCATTGAAGGGATCTCTGAGCCGAGATGACTAGCTAATTATTTACATCCATCGATCATATACTCCACGAAGGAGTGTACATAAAATCTAGATCGAAAGTAAACAAAATTCTCGGCTAAACACGTGTCGTATTTAATTACAAAAATTAAATACCTATCTAGCCTCGTCAACCCCGAGGATTTAATTAATTACAAAAATTGCACAACCAATCACATATAACTATTATTTTGGCCATGATAAGTTGGAATCTAGTGCTTGCAACAAAGAGTTAGCCTACGCACATCCACATATCATCCAACAAAAATAAAATATATGATAATGCGCAAAAAATTAACCGAATCCTAAACACACAAAATCGAAAACCTCTGCTCTAATATCAATTAATGGGTATGGCTTGGCGGGCTTCCTAAGTGAATACTTGGTCATCCTTGAGAGACCTCTCCATGTCTACAGATTAAAAATTAATTCGAATGGAGACTCGTCTCCCAAACGGCCATCTCGTCATCGTATCGATCAGCTCAAATTACAACTTAGCCAATCTCAAAGATCGAGCCTTGTAATTCGTCTAACCGATCGACCGCGGAAAAGACGACGAGTGGATCACTGATTTTTGTGTTTATTATCGGGGTCCAATGATTAATTATCAACCATTAATTAAGTAATTGATTAAACAAGATAATTAATCAAAACATCACATAAAATGATAGAACTATAAGGAGTCAAGGAAGAAATTTATACCTTCCTTTACCTTGTAGTCTTCTACCTTATATCCCTTCCCTCTCGGACATTGTGTGGGTGACGAGCTACCGAGAACCGGAATCACCAAGGGCTCCAATTAATCACCTTCTTCACCAGCCAACAAAACCCTAATCTCGGGTTTTCACCGCCGGCCCTCTTCTCCTCCCTATCCTTTGCGTCACCGACCACCAAGAGCTCACCAAGCTCGCCACCCACAAGGAATCTCCAAGGAGGAAGATGAAGAAGAAGATGAAGGAGAGAAACAAGCTTCTCCTTTGCCAAACCAACCGGCCGAACCACTTCCTCCTCTTGTGCTTGCTGTGCTGCCGACCACCACTTGCGCCGCCACCTTCCAGCCGTCGGGCTCCTCTCCCTTGTTGCCGAGCAACACAAAAGGAAGAGGAAGACTCCTCCTTGTCTTTGTGAATCTCGACCAAGAGGTGGAAAAGAAGAGAGGAAGAAAAGAGGAGGTGATCCCCCTCTTGCTTGCGTTGGCCGGTTGCCCTAGGAGAGAGAAGGAGAGGGAGAGAAAGAAAAGCCTTGGTTTGGTTGATCAATTGGATTAAAACCCTTGGTTTTTTGATCCCATGGGGTAAATATAGGGTTAAGATAGAGACCATGAGGAGAAGTTGGGTCCTGACCCACTAATGGATCCAAATCCAATCCATTAATGAAGATTCATTCGACTAAAGGATCTTCATTGAACTTCCTCACCAACCCCCATATTTTCATATGGACTCCACCTATTATGAGTGCATTCATCTTCCCGTGTTTAAGATGGAGACCCGACAAAGAGAGAGGAGCATACCTCAAGCCGGAGACCACAGAAGAAGAGGAAAAAATATACCCTAACCCTCTTTAATAGGGATTCCCAATGGAAAATTTTTCCAGGAATCCCCAATGATTCCTTTAGGAATTGTTGACAAAAATGAAGTTACCGTCCGAAATTCCAACAGGAATACCCATTTTTTTGCTCAGACGCTGGCGCCCTCCGAAAGATCACATTCTTCCGACGGAATAACATTTTCATAAGTCCATCAGAAAAGCAGAGTTTGTTTTTATACTGGATGTCTAAAAAAAGAGCTACAATACAAAGAGTAGGTCAACTGGTAGGCATGGAATCCACGAGTCTTGGGCCATTTTGTGAAATTTATCCATTATGATACAAGGGCAACAAAGAAATAGCTATGCAGATTGATAACGGTTTATACCATGAAGGCTTCTCCATGGTTGGATTGGTAACAGATTTAGTCACAGCACGATGTTGAGGGCGGGGACTAAGTCCCACCACATCCAGTGGCAAAGACGCCACCTCCACTGGTTCTAACTGCGATATGGTTATAACACTTTTAGCTCATGAGCTTGTAAGGATTCCATGTGTTGACAAATGCTGAAGGAATGACAAGGGAAAAAGAAGCACCAAATGGTTAAGCAGTCATCCATCTTCCTGTTGGATAATGAATTAATACAATGCCCCAAGTGGAAGCATGAGAATCAAAGGATCTTATTTGATGACACATTGAGTTTTAAGAAATATCTTGGGTTTCAATTGAACTCTCTTCAAGGTTGTTTATGGTTCATTGACTTCAAGTTGCTTTAGGTTTGAAGCATAAGAGATTTGCCAAGAATTATGTCATCAGTTGAGAAGTCTGCAGCTTTTCTGAAAGTACCCCGACCAAAGTCTAGGTTGTATGAATCAGCAAGGCCATCAACCAAGCCAAACTCTGGAGTCCAACCGATATCTCTCTGTGCCTTTTCAATTGACGCAAAGAAATGCTGCAACATAGCAAAGAGGTCTGTCATTCTTAAGATATACAGTATATTCTTATGCAACTCAGTTGCAAAGCAAAGAACAAAGGCATCATCATGTCAATATGTAATGTCCAATCCATAATTATTAGCTTGGTAGAAGTTAGCACCTAGAATTGCTCATATATATTCATCAGTTTTATGCGACTGATTCTGTTTCAAGGAAAAACACTTTGTTCTTAAATGTAGTATAAATAGTGGAGAACTCAGATCAGACTCAATGATCCAAATATACCTGGTCTCTGAATGGGAAGGCTTTTTTCTTCCCAAAGTCAAATTCCTTGGGATTATAGTGAACAATCTCTGGTTCAGGAAAGCCAGCTGCCTGTAACAATCCAATAGAAGCAGATTTATTCCTTCAACAAGTGAAGCAAAGTATACAAGTTCATTCAATATTTTCTTAGTTATATATATTACCTTGGCACATGCCCTTGCTAATCCATCAAAGGTCACATACTTGGATCCTGATATATTGTATACTTGCTTGCTTGCTTTTGGATTGCCAAGAACCATAACAAATGCCCGTGCTAGATCCTACAATGAAAACAATATTTAATCAAAAGGTTGTCCACAATGAAAGCAGCATCGAGGCTATATTCCTTAATTTATATGCATGCTATTTTGTCTTGATGTCAAAGATATTGGTGCAATCAGGCTCCAAGTAGTTCAGTGTGACCTTGAGTTTTGAATTTTGGGCAAAAGGTTTTAATTAGGCTTTGCTTGTTGTATTTGATGTGTGTCTTTGACTGTGTAGGCACTCCAGGAAGACACATGGAGCAATTATGGAGCATTGACCTAAGGTTGGTAGCTCAATGGCTCAAGGGGTCTGTTGAGATCAAAGAAGGATGGTACTGGACATCCAAAAGGCTATAGGACGAGGAGCATCGGGACAATGAACAGTCGGAGGAAGCAAACTTCAAATGCAAAAGCATGAAGGATGGCACGGGAAGGGGCCTTCGGCTCAGGTGCATCTGAACGTGGGGCCTAACGGAAAAAAGGCTTCGAGGCAAAGTTAAGTTGCAAGAGGTAAATCTCTAGTGAGCTGTGAGAGTTGAGTGACTTGTACTCATGGGAGAAAAAGGTAGAACTCAACTTAGATGGATTAGACCTTAAGAGGTCATAATCAAGTTAAGTCAATTGGTGATGGATATCAATTGACTGGTGATTGAGAAACCTAATACTCCAAATAGATTGAGGGTCTAGGAGTCTAACAATTGACTGGTGGCTGAGAAATTCAATACCCCAAACAGATTTGGTCAATCGGTTGGAATGTGTTTCAGTTGATTGATGGGGCAGTCAACTGGGTCTAAGAACCCAACAAACAAAATGGTTTTGTTTATGGTTAAGTCTATTGCTAGAAACATGCCAACGTGGAAAACAATCAGGAGTTGTTCTGTGTGACAAAAGGTCGAATCGCGATAGAGAAGTTGATGGTGACATACCAATCCACTGATGGTAATAGACCAATCGACTAATGATGATAGACTAATGACAACAAACCATTCAACTACTAGGCAACAGACAACACTTATAGCAAAGGATTCAAAGGCTATAAAAGAAAGCTTGGTTGAAGGTTTGAAGGCTCACGAAATTGTATTTGATCAAACAACATTAGAAGCTAATTCTCTTTGTAATCTTCCTCCTTGTGATCTTTTATGATCCTTGTGATTGTAAGAAGTTTCTTCACCTCTAATAGCTAATCAAAGAGGAGAACATTAGTGGGCTTTCCGAGAATGATCTACTAATAGATCATAGGCCGTAGATGTAGTAACCGAGGGCGGATTGCGAACAACAACAGGGCGGATTGCGAACCACAACAGGGCCTTGTGTTTGCGTGATTGAGCTTGCAAGTGTTTGATTCTTTGTATGTTTCATTTTTTGTTGCGTATAATTGTGTACTGTTGCTATCGAGAGCAAGAGTTTATGTAAAATCGATTTTACAGGTGCAGTTCTCTATTCACCCCCTCCCCCTAGCTTGGCGATCCTCCAACAAAAGATAACAACGACTTCCTTCCAAGTTCTAATTATTAGGCTAATTTCTCCAATAGATATAGTCATATAAGAAGACCAACCTTAACATGTCCAAGCTGGGTGATTTGAATACCAGAATTGGGAATTGGAATTGGCCTTCCAGCTTTCAAGCGATGGAAGAACCATTCTTCAACAGGATTATAGTTCAAGGGCCCATATATATAGACTGGCCGCAAAGACGTCCAGTTTACTCCCCGGGAATCAAGCGAACTTTCAGTTTCAAGCTTGCCTTTGTGCCTGCTCTTTGGGTCAACTGCATCTGTCTATTAGTTACTTCAATAAATTAGTGCAGACAAACACAACAAGAAAACAAAGTAAATTATCAATATATCATCTCCAAGAATCACCTCAAAGTGTGGCAAGAGATCAGATTTGAGGTATACTCCAGCGGATGAACAGTAGATAAACCTGTGAGACAATCCATGTCAAAGACCGAATGGACTAGGATTATGTTAGAATACATACAGATTTGAAGTAAAATCAAAACCACCCGATAATAACTAAAGATTGAATTGACTAAGAAAATATTTAATAACTTATTGACTTTTCTCTTTTTCTATCCAAATTTTAGTTATGGATAGGGTTTGTTTTTAAGATAAGATTACAATCCAATCCAACACTTAAAGAAAAAGCATATTATATATTCTATTTCATATATGAAGAGAAATAATATGATATATTCGATTTTATATATAATAATAAATCCCACCGAATATTATCAAATCCAACTTTCATCTGCAAAGAGAAAAAAAAAATCAAAAACTTATTTCCACAAGGGAAAAAATGACTCAAGAAGCACTCGACCTTGAACCTACTCAAAGCAACTACATGAACATACTCCCAGGTTTTAGGTTTTCTTTGAAACCCAACATGATCCTACCCACTGTTGCCCTAATATTGTAATGAACAGTTAGTGGAGGTTTAGGAACATTATAAAGCATGTTGGACATATAGTTGTTTCATGATAATGGATGATATACAACAACAACAAAAACAAAACAAAGATATATTCGGCTAATATGATATACAATTAACAAAAATGACAAAGACAACAACTCGCGTATCTATTTCAATAATTTGGGACCAGCTACATAAATTTAATCCATCCATCAAACTCTATTCAAGACCTTACTACAAATAGTAATAGCTAGATCTATATATCAACGTTATTATCATATTTTGTTCTAGGATTATGAATATTTTACTTTCAGCATTTAGAGGCTTAGAAAACACCCAAAAGAATGCCTGGAGATAGTATGCTAAGTTGCATAATCATTTAATCTTGGACTCATTTTAAGAGTTCAAAAAGAATCTTGGGTTTCAATTTCCCCAAAAGGAAAAGAAACTTACTGCTCTAGTTTTGGCAATGCATCCAATATTTTGTTCTGGGATTATGAATATTTTACTTTCAGCATTTAGAGGCTTAGAATAAACCCAAAAAAAATGCTTAAAGATAGTATGTTAAGTTGCATAATCAATTAATCTTAGACTCATGTTAAGAGTTCAATAAGAATATTGGGTTTTAATTTCTCCAAAAGGAAAAGAAACTTACTGCTCTAGTTTTGGCAATGCATCCAATATGGGCTCGACCTCAGTGGCTTCACGTCCTGAAAGACGAATTGAAGGTGAAAGAATATTTTGAGCTATTTGCCAAAACAAAATCTTTATACAATTACAATCGAGAAACATAAATGACTGAAATATACAAGATATTTTCATCAAGTCATGATCTATAATATCATAAACCAAAAATTCAAGAAAACAAATGGTCATTTCACCATTGATATCATAAACAACATCAAAGCCCTCGGCAGCAAGGCTCGTCTTGACAAATTCAAAATCATTTC
The DNA here is from genome assembly GCA_024364735.1 of Boesenbergia rotunda. Taxonomy (NCBI): domain Eukaryota; kingdom Viridiplantae; phylum Streptophyta; class Magnoliopsida; order Zingiberales; family Zingiberaceae; genus Boesenbergia; species Boesenbergia rotunda. The sequence continues at coordinate 273,086 of JAGFNQ010000934.1, forward strand.
TGTCTCCCTTCATATGCAATATCTGCAGGAACCAGAGTTGGAACTTGAAACATCATGATATATGTAAGTTACATATGTAAACACCATGTGTATCAGTTGACTCTGAGTATTCAAAAAATGAGCTTAACTAGACATTTCAAGAAATTGAAAATAGCTGAATTCAAGAACACAGTTTTGTTATCTTAGTTGGAAGAAACAGTAAAATGATTAGTTGGCTGCTTCTATGACGTATTTATCGAAGGCATACAGGAATAACGAGAACCAAATATTTTTGTTACATGCTGACTCCGATAAATTAGAAACTTTCCTTGGACTTGAAATCTGCATAGTCCTGATCTGACTCCCCTGGTAATTGCTGGGTGATGGGTGCCTTCCCCCTGGTGAACAAAGTCACCTGCAAACCAAATCGCCATTGATTCCACATTAGCAAACCACGAAACAACTAATTAGCAAAGAGTCAACGCCATTGAGGAAATAGAACAAACACCTGGTGACCGTCCTTGACAAGGATCCTCGACAAGAAAACCCCAATAAATCTGGTGCCGCCCATGATGAGGATCTTCCTCGCACTTAAGGCAGCAGCGACCCGAAGCGCCCCCTTCTTCTGCCATACTCTCCTCTTCCGCTACGAAAAACCGATAGCCGCATCTCATCTCTGCCATCGCAAGATCCAAACTTTAAAAGGGAGAGTGATTCTTACTAGGTTGGAGAGGTCGAGAACGGCTGCATGGAACTCGGAATGAGAAGAGGGAGCAAATGGAGCAGCCCATGGGTAGGCCTGGCTCGGTTGAGCCGCCACCAATCCGGCCATGGTCGCCACTGCTAGTGGAGAGCAAGAGCAGTGAGGAAGGGTGGTTAAAGAGGATGGAGAGGGGCTCGATCGAGCCCGTCTTCGCCATCACATATTTGTGTGAAGGATAGCGCCTCGAATTCTATCCACAGACAGCTTTGTTTTGCTTCGCCATTTTGCTGGGTGCGTCGCAACCGCGAGGTGCGGACCCGTCGTCATCGTCATCTCAAGGATCGGACGCGGGCTTCTGCCTTTTTGGATTTCGCCATTTTTGACTCGATGGGCATCTACGACGTGAATATTTTAGAATTATTATTAATTATACGGGTGTCGATTAATTTGGAATAGATAATCCAACATTTTTTTTTCTTAATTATATTTGAACCAATAAAATTATATATATATATATAAATTATAATAATAATAATAAAATAAATAATCTATTGGATATTAGATTTTTTTTAATTCTGTAAATTTTAATTTTGAACTAATTAAATTTCTTATACGTGTTAATTACTATAGTAAAAATAGATAATATATTTAATATAAATTTATATATTTTAATTAACATCATAAAATACATATTATAATTTATTTTTAAAATAAAAATTTTTAAATAATATTAAAAATTATGAAAAAAAATCAATTCTGAATGGTTAGATTTTAACTATTATTATCCTGGAATAATCAATTCGAATAAATAAATAAATAAATACGGAATATTTAACCATCGATCCGGTATGATAACACACTTGAATAATATTTAAAAGTGATTAAATAATATCCTTTCATATATTAGTTTTTTGATGTTGACGTTGAAATAAATTGCCGCCATTAATTTAGCACGTAGATAAAGAAAGAATGAATTAAATAAGAAAAATTTCGAGAGTC
>JAGFNQ010000934.1:279617-310810 GCA_024364735.1 Boesenbergia rotunda
CCGAGGGGCGCGGAAGCTACGGAAGAGTACACCGGTGGAGCGAGAAGGATGTGCGCGGTGTCCAAGGGATGAGAAGCCGAGAGGAAGGACGCTCGAGCGGCGAAAGGCTAGAGTTGGATTCGGGTGAGCCTAACTCTGGTTAGTCGGAAATCACCCAAAAGACGAAGAACCAAAAGACTAGTCAATGCGCCCGAAAAAAAAAGAGATTTATTTGTTGTTAAGTGGAATCGAACCTGAAACCTCAACTTACAAATATCTCCATGCTTACCACTTGAGATAGCAAACAATATCAATGAATTATTGCAAGCAGAAGATAAAGTCAATGAGTTACTGCGAGCTGAAGACAATGTTTTAATTAAAGTTTATCTCTTAAAGGATAACCTTATCCTTTAATCAGATCCAATGGATGCAGTTTAATCTCATCCAGGATCAACCATCCAGATTACATCCATGGATCAACGACTAAGAGAAAATTCATCAAAAATCAACAATCCAGATTTATTCTCTTAGGTTATAAATAGGCTTAGAATTTTAGCTTTAGAATTCAATTAATTTATTCTTGTAAAATCTCTACAAGTCTAGCGTGTTGTTGTTGTAAGGCTTCTCCGCCACAAGGAGATTTTTATTGAGCATCCACTGCCTTGGAAGCAACATTCTTAGTTGTGACCAAGTTTTTTTTAAAAAGATGAGTGTCTTCCATTTTAATTTCTCCACCCTCTAGTCGGTCCAACCCAATCCAACAAAACCTTGAGTTAGATTCAGATTTAAGAATTAGTAATTTAAAAATAAATTTCAATATTTGGCTTCCAGATTTTGGCGAGGCATAGGGGCCTTCTTTGGCCTTAGCCTTATTGGATTAATAATTTGTTCCTAGACAAAACCGCATAAAGAAATAGTATTTTTAAATTCCTCGTTCAGAAACCTTAGTCTAACTAGTCGAGGATGTGGCGAGGTAGCTTCGACTAGTTCCACCGGACTAAGAAGACCAAATAAGAGATGTCTTCCCCTACTTGACTCCCTAGACGATTTTTCTAACGTACTATCAGCTCACCTGGCCTTAATACTAGGTTGTGCAAGTTTCAATCGGATCTAGTCCTTAACAAACCATTTCTAATCTAAGCATGATAATTTGCAAAAAAGATAAACAAGCATCAAGTAAGGTATTCAATAAAAAAAAACTATCTAACCACATAAATAGTCTGTTTATTGGCTCCCCCTAGATTATATCCTCGATATGATCTATCTAAGTAATGAATATAATCCTTGGGAATCCAATATTGATTTAGTCCGGCTTGATTAGTCAAGCTTAGTTTGGGGACCCATGCTTAGACTCGGGTGCTAGGGCGGTTAATTACTGAAAAGTAGGACCTAACTCGCGAATTGGATTTAAACCCAATTCCATATCGATTTAGAATAGATTTCTATTTTCCAATAATCATATCGAGATTCTTAGAACCCAGGGTAAATTGTTCCAAATCTGCTCTGAGTTATTTGACTTGAGCTTTCAAGGAGGAATTCATTTCTTCAAGTCTTTGGACTTGAGTTGAGGTTTCCTGAACTTGCTCAGTCAAAGGACTCGAGTTGGTCTCTTCCTTAAGGAGTTTTACCTCCTCTCGAAATTGATGTGTTGCACTCGAAATTGAAGAATGCAGCAAATTTCGAAATTGAAGAATGCAGCAAATTTCAGCCTTAGATCTGAAACTGTCTAGTGCAGTAAGAGATACAGAATTTCAGAAACTGAATGCAGGGATTAAAGGTACAGATCAGTAACAATTTGAATGCAATTGGAACTTAATTTAAGGACAAGAGCTCACAGAAGATTGAGCTAAACTTGGTACCATTCAAAGCTCTGCACAATTCCGAAACTGTCAATGCAGAATCAGTTCAGAACTGCAGATCAATTCGAGTGCAAACAAACTCATGAAGCAAGCATCAATTCGAGTGTGCAGTTTAATGTCAAATGAGATGTAGAAGATTCGAAGGTTCTCTTGACAAAACGTAAGAAACAAATAGCACTTAAGCTGATAGACTTAGAATCCAATTCATGTGCAGAAATGAATTTCAAATGCAGAAACTGATGAATTAAAACTGATACACAAGCTGGATTCAGAAACATAAGTTGAACAAAAGAAAAAATTCAGAAATGATACTACATATGAAACACTTGGATCACATAACTGAATTCGAATTAGAATTAAACTACAGAATTTTGGAACTAAACTGAAATCTGCAACAAAAGGTTGATACGCAAGCTGAAAACAGAGGTAAAACTGATACGGAAGGATTAAGCAACAACTAAACTATAATTAAAAGCAATTATCCACTACAAACATTCCCTAGCTGTTGAACTTGAAGAAACCAAACCTAATTTAGGCAAAACGATTAGAAAACGAAATCTAGTTTCCTGATACAAAGACAGAAACGAAACCGAATGGCAGAAATGAAATCTACTGCTAATAAACGAAATTAACCAATTTAAACTACTCCTCAACCCTTCTTCAACTCAAGAGCTCCTTGGTCGTCAATCAAGGGAGAACCTCGGACCCGCAAGCTCAACAAATCAGTGAAGATACGTCTCTGCTACCGAATCGGATCAATTCTTGCTCAAACTGAAATTTCGCTCCGAATTCTTCAAACTCGCTGTGGTGGCTTGCGATTTGGATTTGGAAGTGACCGAGACCTTCCAGGGAACCCCTATGGTCAGCTCGGATGCAATGGAAGTGGAGCACAGCTGAGCTCGCTGAAATCGGACAGCAAACTGCCGAGACCTCGCGCAACTTTGCTATTGAGCAGAAATCGATTCTGATACCTCACTGAGATTCTCTTCACTAACCTAACCCTTGCTTTGATGATGAATTGAGGGATCGCGCCTCCTTTGATGAAGAAACAAGCTAAAAAAATGGAAGAACAGCTGAGGAAGATGACTACTGTGGCGGAGACGCGACGATGAGAAATGTGGCTGCGTTTTGATTAAATAGGAACAAATCGACGGCTCAGATTGATCGGAGGAGATCCAACGGTAGATCTTGGTCTGATTTGAGCCAAACTTTTATGATGATGATCTGGGGTCAGGATCTGCCTTGTGGTAGCTCGGATCCTCCAGATATACAACGGATGGTCCAGATCAACTCTATCTGTGAATGGACGCTCTAGAGCCCTCCTTGCTTGATCCAACGGTTGATCTAGCTCTGATTGGGATGAAACCTTCAGATCTTGATCATAGAGCTTGATCAATCCTAACCCTAGCTCGGATTGCTTCAGATCGTCCCGGATGGCTCAGATCTAGCCGTTTTTGAATCGGACGACTCGGATTAATCGTAGGCTTGATAATTCGATCCGGTTCACATCCGACTCAGGTTTGACCCAGTATGCCCTAAGTCCAGGATCCTTTCATGCCTACAAAAATATATCAGAAAATTAGTGGCCAATTAATCCAAAAATATATAATTTTGCAATTAAGTCCAAAATAAGAGGAAATCCTAAAACCTAGGGTAAAATCACAATTAAGAAATAAAAACATGGGTCAAACATGGATTTTAGCAATTAAAATAATCAATAAAATGGTGCTTATCAACTCCCCCACACTTAACCTTGAGCGTCTCGCGAAACAACTAAATATGTATCCCTTAGGTTTTCTAAAGCATAATTAGAAGCAAATGAAAAGAAATTACCTAAGGTTGTCAATTCTCATAAATCTAAGCTCTATGGATTACCATCTTGTCCTTAAATCAACAACTTAGCTTTTTCATCTATCATGAGTCATTGAGATGAATTTAAATCACTAGCCTTTCAAGGAAAATTTGGTGGCTCTCTTCTTAAGTTCTAACTTGATGATGGAAGTGGAGCTCACTCAAACACACATGCTTCTTACACTACCATAGGCTTGCTTATTATCTACTCTCCACCATTATTCATGATTAGGATCAACAACTATAAAAACAAAGGAAAACATGAAAAATGGTGAGAGATGGAATAAAAATCAAGGAAATGGAAAATGGATGGAGTGGGAGACTTGGTTGCTCAAAAAAAATGTTTCCAATGTGCTTTGCCCCATCTTAACAGTCCTCTAATGATATCAAAAGTATGGTGGAGTGAAACTTGATTAGATTCCTTTGATTTGGATGAAAAATAACTCCATTTGATCTCAATGTGCCAAGTTTCAATTTTTGTGCCAACCTTGCTTCTTTCACTCTTTTCTCAGATTTTTTTTCTTTCTTTCTTTCTCTCTAGTGAATTCAGAATGTAATGGAGCAAAGAATTTGATTTGGATGTGAGAAACTTCACTTGATTTCATGGTGCCAAAGTTCACTTGTTGTGTGCCACTTTATTTCTCTCTTTTTCTTTTCTTTTCTCAAACTGTTTTTTTTTATGGTCAGCTGCCACTTCTATTCTTGGTTTCCATTTTCCTCAATCTTATTGTGCTCATGCTTCCCAAATCTTTGTTCAGAACTTGCCTCCACTCAAACCTGCCATGAGCTTCAAATGCATGCTCTAGGGAAACCAATTCATCCTTTAGTTGAGAAAAACTGCATTCTTCTAATTTCTTTTTATCTTGCCGAATGATCAACAGCCCTTCACAGAATGTTTACAGCACTTTGCAGCTTGTTTTGACTTCAGCTTGTATCATTTATCAGCTCCAAGTCAAACTTCTCAGATTTCCAGCTTGTGATCAGCAGCTCAAAAGTTCAGCTTGTATCATTTATCTGCACACTGTTTTTGGAACTGATTTGCTCTGCAATGATCTCAGATTTGCTTGGTTTCAGATTTATCTGATCTCAGCATCCCTTGCATCTCAATTCAGTTTCGGTACAGCTGCAAATTCATATTGTCTCTGCTGAATTTTCCAGATTTTTTTCTTCTCTGCTGCAATTTCCTTCTCTGATTTCAGCAGCTACTCGGCAGCAGAATTCAGCATCTAGAATAGCTAGGTTCTTCATTCTTGCATCCTCTACTTCCTTCCCATCAGTTAGCAAAAAGGTTTTGCATTAAATCTGATTTGTTCACAGCTTCACTTCTTCTTGCGTGCCAACTTGACTTGATTTTGTTTTCTGAAATTTTTTCTGTTTTACTCTCCATTTCAGCTCTACGGCATAGTCATTACTAAACTCTGATTCCCAAAATAAATACATCACATAGTAATGAAGAGTTAAATGCTTCACTAGGTGAGTTGATACACTTCCATTTTTTCCTTCTTTAATCTTATCCTTCCTTTTTGGCACTGATTTTTTTTATGGTGCAGATTTTTTCTTTGTTTGCCACTTGCCACTTTGATCTTCAAAATATAGTAAAGAATCTAAGTCTCCCATGGCTTCCATCCTTCTTGCTCATTCTTGGCACCAAACATCAGTCACTTGGCACATGAAATTTTTTTTTTTTCGAGTTGAAATGCATCCAAAACTTTAGTCACTCCCCCACACTTGAATCTTTGTCCGTCTCGGGCAAAATAGCATTAGAAACATATCAAACACAAGTCCAAAGAAAAGTGAAGGTAAGAGAAGGAAATAAGTAAGGACAAATAAGATAAACATGATTATTGCTAAAAATTGAGGTGGAAAGGAAAACAAATGGATTAGCCTCTATAGATGTGATCCAATCATTGAAATATGGTTTTGAAAGAACCTAAGCAAGTTCTAGAGTACAATAACATAGGTGTGTCACAAAAATAAGGCTAATTCTCACTAGGTAAAAATAATTCATCCCAAGTCCTCAATTAAGAATCTAAAGCAAGTAGTACTCAAGCATCCAAGATTTCATCCATTAGCTCAAACCTTAAGTCTTAACAACCAAATTCAATTTATTTTCAAAAGACTCTAAAATGCTATGGAGATAACCTAGAGGGATACTTTTATTTCTACTCATGCAAGAGAAAGTGACAAAAGAAATAACATGCATTTATTTACAAGGACTCAGTTCAAAGGAAAATTCTAATTCTAGGAAGCATGAAAATAAAAAATGAAATAAAAGAAAATACAAGAAAAATCAAACTCCCCTTTATTCTGGTGGACGGAGTCAATCCAGAAGTAGCCTCCATCGTGGTAATGGAGGAATCTGGGTGGCTGAGAGAATTTGGACTCCCCCACACTTGAACTTTGCAAAGAATTTCTCTGGTGGCCGAAGGCGATTCAGGTTCAAGAGCCATTCAAGGGATGGAGTGCTTTTAATTAAAGTCAGATCATCTCCTCCTTCTTGATGCCCTTCAGAAGTCCTTCCAGGAGGTTGAAGTCTATTCAGTTGGAGTACCCACTCCTGGAGTCTTCTGGACCCTGCAAAACAATGTAATACCTCTCTCAAGCGTTCAGGGTCAGAAAGAAATGAAATAAATTCAGTCTCTGCATAAAATGAATCCAAAACTGCATCATGTCCAATTAAATCAATTTGTGGTGCCTCAATAAAATTTTCAAAATCATTTTCTACAAAATTTGCATCCAGGAGCTCATTACAAATAAAGAAATCAAGTTCTGGCACATCAATAGAAATTTCACAATCATTTTCAATCAAGGGTGTATCAAGTAATATGTCACAGCCAATCAAATCAATATCAGACATTTCCAAAAGTTTTTCACATTCATTTTCAGCATAAGACATAACAAGAGATTCATCAAAATAAATAACATCCATTTCAGGCACTTCTAAAAAATTTTCACTAGTCATATCCACAAAAGATGTATCTAAAGATTCATCATAACAAACTACATCAATTATGGGTGCCTCTAAAATTATTTCACTATTCATATTTACAATGGATGTGTCAAGTAATGCATGATGATCAATAAAATCAATGTTTGGTACCTCTATTGGATTTTCACAAACAATCTCTACACAAGGTATATCAATAAATTCATCAGAACTAATAAAATCATCCCTAGGTACCTCACTGAATTTTTCTGAAGAAGGAGGAGAAATACTTACCTGAGCGTGCTGGAGAATACCTGGAGGTTCTATAATAGTAGATGTATCTGTGGTCTCCTCCTGGTCATGTTCATGCTCCTCTTCAGCCTCAGGCTCTGGTAGACAATCAACTGGTGATCCTTGGGTGCTTGCTTCCACCATGCAAGTCCCTACACTTTCTGGTTCGTTCTCTAAATCTTGTGGTGGTCCCTGGGGCTTAGTGCAATCCCCTACACCTATGGAATCATCTCCTCTGCATGCTTCTCCTGTAATATCTGCAACAACAATATCAGAAAAATTAGGACCACTAATAACACTATCATCACAAAATAAAAATCTAGAATGGTCCTGTGGAGCTTCAATTTCTTCTTCTGGAGCTGAAAAATTTGGAATTGGATTTTGAATAGGAGTCTCCGAAGGGATGCATGCTGTAGGTGCCCAGACTTTAATGTATTCTTCTTCTTCTTCTTCTAAAATTGCAAGATCCATTAAAGAAAGATTTGGCCCTGCACTAGGGTCACCTTGAACTTGCATTTGATTCATTTGACTAGCAATTTGTCCAACGCCTCTTTCTATGTCTTGAAGCCTTTGCTGCTGTTGATGATATTGTACAACTAGTTGATAAATCTCCTCCATTCTTTGTTGTTGTACCTCATTCTCATTAAGATTCTCAAAGCCTCTTTGGTTAGTGTGAAACCCCTGTTGGTCTTGAAATGGAACATAAGGCTGCTGAAAACTGTAAGTAGGCTGTGAAGTCTGAAATGGAGACTGTAGGGGCTGATCAAATGGATGAATGGACTGATTAAATTGCTGAAAACTTGGCTCACAACATGGTGGAGATAGCTGAAAATTTTGATTCTGAAATTCTTGGATCTGAGGTTGAAATTGTTGTGGTGAACACTCAAATTGATGTGGGGGCTGTTGATACTGATTTTGGTGCTGAATTTGTTGAGGATATGGCTGGAAATTGCTTTGGAAATTTGATGGACCTTGCTGAAAACTATTCCCCGGAAAACCTTGATTTGGACCTTGCTGAAAAGTGTGATAGGGCTGCTGAAAACTCTGAAACTGCTGTTGGAATTGTGGCTGCCCATGAAAACCTTGATTTTGGTTAAATGTTGACTGTTGATGCTGAAAACCTTGCTGAAAAGGCTGAGACATCTGCTGGAAATTTTGGTAGCTTCCCTGAACTTGCTGATTTTGGTGGTATTGAGGCTGAAAATTCTGATATTGCTGTTGGAATTGTTGTGGTTGCTCGAATTGCTGTAATGGTGGCTGAAATTGTTGTAGTTGCTGAATTTGAGGCTGACAAAACTGATTTGGTTGCTCAAAAACTGAAAATTAGGGCTGCCCATTCTGAAAATTCTGATTTGGCTGAAAATTTTGAAATGATGGTTGATCTTGTGGCTGAAGAAACTGATTTGGTTGCTGAAAATTCCAATAGGGCTGTTGGAATTCTTGATTTAGTTGCTGAAATTGCTGGAGAGGCTGAAATTGTGGCTGAGGTAGCTTCTGATAAGTAGATGACTGAGCTTTATGTTCTAGTTGGTAGTCCAACCCCTTTAACACATTTTTTAACTCCTCCAATGCCTCTTCTATCTCTTTTCCGAACTCTGGTGACCCCATTTTGATCTTGCAACCCTGTCACAAAACAAACAAGAAAATGGCAGCAACCGTATACAAATGATAAAGCAACAGAAAATAGAACCCAATGATATGTCAAAAAGCATGCAAGCAAAAATCAAACAAATCAACTAGTTGCTTCCCCGGCAACGGCGCCAAAAATTTGACGGGCCCAAACTATGCTGTCACGAATGTGGGTCCATCAAATTTAAATATTTATAAATGAAATGAATGCTGGAAACCCTTTTACAATCAAAAGTATGAAAATGTAATATAGGGGCCACAGGTCGTATTTTTCTCGGGGACTAGTTGATGTAATTTGATTCGCGCTTGTATTTAGGTGTCGTTTGTGGATTCGGGTTTCAAATAGAATCTGGGTTTTGGGTTGCAATTGGAATGAAATCACAAGGAAACGCAAGGAGATTTAACTTATGTCTAAACCAAGTGATGGCAATGAATGATTCAATCAAGAGACAATTTATCTAATGAATTCATCCTTGTCAACTTTGGAAGTCAAAGATGTTATCTAATCAAATCTGATTTCGACTAGCACCAATGCAAAGAAATGCAAATCATTTTATAACCAAACAGCTACAAACTTAATGCCAAGCCTCTACTTGATACAAAAGTGCCGCAAGGGGAAAACTTGATACCAAGAGCTAAGATGCAAGCTTAACACTGCTGAAAAGTAGGTTTACCATTCAGAAATGATATAACTACAAAAGATACTGATTTAGAGCTCAAGAATATACTATAAATTGCACTCCACTTAATAAATCTGCAGGATTGCAGAAACAAAACTGCTCACTGGAACATTCAGAAATCAGAAATGGAATGCAAACATGAAGCAAGTTCAATTTGAGTTCAGATAAGATCCGGCAAAGCTAAATTCCATTAACACAACTTCAGCAATGATGAACTAAAACTCTGCACAACAAATTGAAGCTATCGAATGCATGGACTGGTAAGTTCAGATTCAATTGCAGCATTCCAGCAACAGAACAGTTGCAGAAACACTTTGATCAACTTGCAATCTGATGCAAGGATTCACCAAACCATAACCTCTTGATGTGTTGCACTCGAAATTGAAGAATGCAGCAAATTTCAGCCTTAGATCTGAAACTGTCTAGTGCAGTAAGAGATACAGAATTTCAGAAACTGAATGCAGGGATTAAAGGTACAGATCAGTAACAATTCGAATGCAATTGGAACTTAATTTAAGGACAAGAGCTCACAGAAGATTGAGCTAAACTTGGTACCATTCAAAGCTCTGCACAATTCCGAAACTGTCAATGCAGAATCAGTTCAGAACTGCAGATCAATTCGAGTGCAAACAAACTCATGAAGCAAGCATCAATTCGAGTGTGCAGTTTAATGTCAAATGAGATGTAGAAGATTCGAAGGTTCTCTTGACAAAACGTAAGAAACAAATAGCACTTAAGCTGATAGACTTAGAATCCAATTCATGTGCAGAAATGAATTTCAAATGCAGAAACTGATGAATTAAAACTGATACACAAGCTGGATTCAGAAACATAAGCTGAACAAAAGAAAAAATTCAGAAATGATACTACATATGAAACACTTGGATCACATAACTGAATTCGAATTAGAATTAAACTACAGAATTTTGGAACTAAACTGAAATCTGCAACAAAAGGTTGATACGCAAGCTGAAAACAGAGGTAAAACTGATACGGAAGGATTAAGCAACAACTAAACTATAATTAAAAGCAATTATCCACTACAAACATTCCCTAGCTGTTGAACTTGAAGAAACCAAACCTAATTTAGGCAAAATGATTAGAAAACGAAATCTAGTTTCCTGATACAAAGACAGAAACGAAACCGAATGGCAGAAATGAAATCTACTGCTAATAAACGAAATTAACCAATTTAAACTACTCCTCAACCCTTCTTCAACTCAAGAGCTCCTTGGTCGTCAATCAAGGGAGAACCTCGGACCCGCAAGCTCAACAAATCAGTGAAGATACGTCTCTGCTACCGAATCGGATCAATTCTTGCTCAAACTGAAATTTCGCTCCGAATTCTTCAAACTCGCTGTGGTGGCTTGCGATTTGGATTTGGAAGTGACCGAGACCTTCCAGGGAACCCCTATGGTCAGCTCGGATGCAATGGAAGTGGAGCACAGCTGAGCTCGCTGAAATCGGACAGCAAACTGCCGAGACCTCGCGCAACTTTGCTATTGAGCAGAAATCGATTCTGATACCTCACTGAGATTCTCTTCACTAACCTAACCCTTGCTTTGATGATGAATTGAGGGATCGCGCCTCCTTTGATGAAGAAACAAGCTAAAAAAATGGAAGAACAGCTGAGGAAGATGACTACTGCGGTGGAGACGCGACGCTGAGAAATGTGGCTGTGTTTTGATTAAATAGGAACAAATCGACGGCTCAGATTGATCGGAGGAGATCCAACGGTAGATCTTGGTCTGATTTGAGCCAAACTTTTATGATGATGATCTGGGGTCAGGATCTGCCTTGTGGTAGCTCGGATCCTCCAGATATGCAACGGATGGTCCAAATCAACTCTATCTGTGAATGGACGCTCTAGAGCCCTCCTTGCTTGATCCAACGGTTGATCTAGCTCTGATTGGGATGAAACCTTCAGATCTTGATCATAGAGCTTGATCAACCCTAACCCTAGCTCGGATTGCTTCAGATCGTCCCGGATGGCTCAGATCTAGCCGCTTTTGAATCGGACGGCCCGGATTAATCGTAGGCTTGATAATTCGATCCGGTTCACATCCGACTCAGGTTTGACTTAGTATGCCCTAAGTCCAGGATCCTTTCATGCCTACAAAAATATATTAGAAAATTAGTGGCCAATTAATCCAAAAATATGTAATTTTGCAATTAAGTCCAAAATAAGAGGAAATCCTAAAACCTAGGGTAAAATCACAATTAAGAAATAAAAACATGGGTCAAACATGGATTTTAGCAATTAAAATAATCAATAAAATGGTGCTTATCAACTCTCCCACACTTAACCTTGAGCGTCTCGCGAAACAACTAAATATGTATCCCTTAGATTTTCTAAAGCATAATTAGAAGCAAATCAAAAGAAATTACCTAAGGTTGTCAATTCTCATAAATCTAAGCTCTATGGATTACCATCTTGTCCTTAAATCAACAACTTAGCTTTTTCATCTATCATGAGTCATTGAGATGAATTTAAATCACTAGCCTTTCAAGGAAAATTTGGTGGTTCTCTTCTTAAGTTCTAACTTGATGATGGAAGTGGAGCTCACTCAAACACACATGCTTCTTGCACTACCATAGGCTTGCTTATTATCTACTCTCCACCATTATTCATGATTAGGATCAACAACTATAAAAACAAAGGAAAACATGAAAAATGGTGAGAGATGGAATAAAAATCAAGGAAATGGAAAATGGATGGAGTGGGAGACTTGGTTGCTCAAAAAAAATGTTTCCAATGTGCTTTGCCCCATCTTAACAGTCCTCTAATGATATCAAAAGTATGGTGGAGTGAAACTTGATTAGATTCCTTTGATTTGGATGAAAAATAACTCCATTTGATCTCAATGTGCCAAGTTTCAATTTTTGTGTCAACCTTGCTTCTTTCACTCTTTTCTCAGATTTTTTTCTTTCTTTCTTTCTCTCTAGTGAATTCAGAATGTAATGGAGCAAAGAATTTGATTTGGATGTGAGAAACTTCACTTGATTTCATGGTGCCAAAGTTCACTTGTTGTGTGTCATTTTATTTCTCTCTTTTTCTTTTCTTTTCTCAAACTGTTTTTTTTTATGGTCAGCTGCCACTTCTATTCTTGGTTTCCATTTTGCTCAATCTTATTGTGCTCATGCTTCCCAAATCTTTGTTCAGAACTTGCCTCCACTCAAACCTGCCATGAGCTTCAAATGCATGCTCTAGGGAAACCAATTCATCCTTTAGTTGAGAAAAACTGCATTCTTCTAATTTCTTTTTATCTTGCCGAATGATCAACAGCCCTTCACAGAATGTTTACAGCACTTTGCAGCTTGTTTTGACTTCAGCTTGTATCATTTATCAGCTCCAAGTCAAACTTCTCAGATTTCCAGCTTGTGATCAGCAGCTCAGAAGTTCAGCTTGTATCATTTATCTGCACACTGTTTTTGGCACTGATTTGCTCTGCAATGATCTCAGATTTGCTTGGTTTCAGATTTATCTGATCTCAGCATCCCTTGCATCTCAATTCAGTTTCGGTACAGCTGCAAATTCATATTGTCTCTGCTGAATTTTCCAGATTTTTTTCTTCTCTGTTGCAATTTCCTTCTCTGATTTCAGCAACTACTCGGCAGCAGAATTCAGCATCTAGAATAGCTAGGTTCTTCATTCTTGCATCCTCTACTTCCTTCCCATCAGTTAGCAAAAAGGTTTTGCATTAAATCTGATGTGTTCACAGCTTCACTTCTTCTTGCGTGCCAACTTGACTTGATTTTGTTTTCTGAAATTTTTTCTGTTTTACTCTCCATTTCAGCTCTACGGCATAGTCATTACAAAACTCTGATTCCCAAAATAAATACATCACATAGTAATGAAGAGTTAAATGCTTCACTAGGTGAGTTGATACACTTCCATTTTTTCCTTCTTTAATCTCATCCTTCCTTTTTGGCACTGATTTTTTTTATGGTGCAGATTTTTTCTTTGTTTGCCACTTTCCACTTTGATCTTCAAAATGTAGTAAAGAATCTAAGTCTCCCATGGCTTCCATCCTTCTTGCTCATTCTTGGCACCAAACATCAGTCACTTGGCACATGAAAATTTTTTTTTTTTCGAGTTGAAATGCATCCAAAACTTTAGTCAAGGGGCCGGGTCATTACAATAAAAAGGCGCCTTTTTATGTAGCGACACGACCCCTCTAGCCCCATCAGGCGGCTCTCTAAGCCGTGCCGTACGGTCTTCCCTCACCCGGCGGTGAGTTTTTGCCTTCCCCAGATTCGAACCCTTGACCTCCGGGACAAGTACAAAGGTTCCTTGAATCTGGTAGCCAAGGTATCGCCTTTGCGTCATCTTCGATTCTCTTTTTGGCAGCAACATCCCATTTGTCGTAGCTCAGTACCACCCCTTGCTCGTGTCTTGGAAGGTTGAATCTGGTTTGGATTATTATCCACATGTCCACCTGAGCTTTCAAGCGGACTTCCATTCGGCTCTTCCAATACCCGAAGTCTTCCCTAGAGAAGAGAGGGGGGTTAGCAGTACTTGTTGGGACCTTTCCGTTTGGCAAGAGGGGGTGAATAGCCAATCACCCACCCGATTCTCGGTTTCTTCCTACAAGTGTTAGCAAGCGCAAGCGGAAAACTAAAACAAAACCTAAAACAATGCTAACACCAAACCTTTACGTGGTTCGGAGATAAAGCTCCTACTCCACGGCTATTCGTAAGGTGGACGATTCTGATCCGTCGATGGATGGGTCTCCGAAAGACCTCCGGCTAGCTCTTGTCGCTCCTTGTGGGTGGAGAAACCTCGCCACAAACCCTTAACAATACCTGAGCACTAGAAGACTACTAATAAGCTCTAACCAAGCTTATTTCGTCAACCCTTTCCCAACCAAACCGAGCCCTCTTCAATAGAGCTCATAGATGAAAAGGGTCGTTACCAGTCGACTAGTCCAAGCACCAGTCGATTGGTCCAGCTTGGATTCGAACGTTACAGCCCAACGTTTGAATTCCTTCTGCCATCAGTCGACTGATCGAAGGATCAGTCGACTGATCTTTCTGTGCACTTCATCAGTCGACTAATCCAAGCATCAATCGACTGTCACCTCTCCAAACCTAAGGTTTCCCTTCCCGAGTACAATTCTCTCCGCACTCGAACCTTAGGATTTCCCGAGTACAATTCTCTCATCACTCGAACCCTCACGATTTAGCTGACTCTTCATCCAGCAGCTTCGACCTGTTGCCTTCAAGTCTTCTTCGACTTTGGCTCTCATCCCTCGGATGCATGCAAGCCCATGGCTCGTCTTCCCATTCCATCCTTCGCGTATGCCTCAAAGTTCGCTTCCCTCGGCTCATCGTCCCTGCTTTGTCTACGGTCCCTCGGATGCATACAAACCCACGACTTGTCTCCTCACACCATCCTTCACCAGACCCGAAGCTGTCCAGCTAAGTTCATGTGTATCCTGCAAACCTGCACACTCAAATAAACATATCA
The DNA here is from genome assembly GCA_024364735.1 of Boesenbergia rotunda. Classification (NCBI taxonomy): domain Eukaryota; kingdom Viridiplantae; phylum Streptophyta; class Magnoliopsida; order Zingiberales; family Zingiberaceae; genus Boesenbergia; species Boesenbergia rotunda. The sequence continues at coordinate 294,303 of JAGFNQ010000934.1, forward strand.
AATACAAGGGTGAACCTAACTTAAACCCCTTGCTCAAACATCAAAACACATGGTCACTCCGGACCATAGATTGCCCCAACAATCTCCCCCTTTTTGATGTTTGGCAATACGTTTAAGTTAGGGAAAACAAATAGCAAATACAATGCTAATAACCATTTGGACTTACGTTGCCAAGACTTCACCTTGGACTTATACCGTCAATGCATATACAATGCAAGCATGCATGGATCCTATCACAAGCATCCCCACACCTAACATCCCCAATGAGTTTAGGACTTTTACCAAACCGAGCTTTTTAAAACCTCTCCAAGGCTCCCCCTATATTGGACTTACAAAGGCTTTTTAAGAACTTTTCCAAGGTTCCCCCTTTGCCACCAAATGAGCAACAATGCTCCCCCTTTACCTAAGCTCCCCCTTGACCTAGGATTTCTTAACCTTACTTTTGAAAATTTTTAATTTTAAAATTTTCTTTTATCATTAAGGATTTCTTGCAATGGCGTGTTTAGTTCCCACTTAAACCCAACACTTCTCCCCCTTTGCCACACATCAAAAAGGACTCCAACAATTCCCCTCTTATTAGATCCTTTAACCTCTAACGATTATAAATATAGTGTATTAACCCCCCCATAAGATTATACACTTATTTTATATCATTACGACACTTTTCGATTGTTGAAAAACAGTTTCAGCCTATATCAGTCAACTGGGATAGTTACCAGTCGACTGATCCCCATCGAAAAACCATACAGTAGCTAGTCTCTCTCCGACAGCATTGTTACCAGTCGACTGCCCCCTGAACCAGTCGACTAGTACTCTATTTTCAGCATTTCTAACCTAAATTAGAAATGCACCAGAAATTCCACAAATCTCCAAAATTTTCTAATTTTTGTGGAGAGGTTTGTGGTACTCGTGTCTACTTGGGAAAAATACATTCAAATATGTATCTATCACAAATCCTAAGATTGACACAAAACTTAAAACTACCTAAATGGTTCAATTGAATCTTGACCTAAAGTCCTAGTTTTGACTTCCTCTTGATGTCTCTGCTCATACCAACCCACAATGCATTTCTAGCATTGATTTATATGACAACTACACATCAAAAACCTAACTATTATGCTATATGCCCCCCAATGTCATATTTTATGCATGATATTCAATTCTAATGTGTCATATCCCTAGGATTGAGACTCAAATCCGTCTCCACATCCTTTGGCACACTCCATGGTCCATCTAAACTTCCAAGAGAAATCCTCCAGGGATCCATAGACCATGGGCCTCAACTTAACTCCTAGAACTCTCCCTTGAGCTCTTAGCCTTAGCCACCTCCCTAGGTGACTCATTTATAAACACAAGGTCACACCGGTGTACCTCCGGTGACTTTTGGCCTACACCCTTAACCTTCTTAATCTTGGACCCCTTGTCCTTAGTTAAGACTTTCTTCTTGTTTCTCAATGGCATCCCTTTGTCGTTTTTGGACTTCCCCTTGCTATAGTCATATTGCACCCTTGCATATGACTTCTCCATAACCTTGGAGAACTTAGATCGGTATCCTAGATCGGATCTATCATTGTTGAGTTTTTGACTACCCAACATCATACCTAAACCCTTAGATCCAATAAAGAATCTATCTAGGGTTTTCACTAATTTATCAACCTTTGCTCTCAAGGCTTGATTTTCCCTTTCTAGGTTCTCAACCCTAGAATCAACATGTCCACCTTGGACATTCCTAGACCTACCCATTCTAGGCATGTGTCACCCCTTCTTGGGATTAATGCGTTGGTCCTTAGGTCTAATGGTCTTGGATTTATCATAAAGCAAGATTTTCCTAGGGTTTTGATCTACAATATTAACCCTTCTCCTATCATGATATTTAAATCCAAAATTATGCATGGATAAATAATTGACACTATTTCTATCATGCATGGAGGAATTTGAAAGATATTTAAAGTTAGGGATTACCTCCCTTACCCTTGTAGCTCCCCCTTGATGTGAGCTTTTCTTCTTCTCCTTCTTCTCCCATTTTCTCAAATGCTCTAACTTCTTGAATTCTCCTTTCCTTGAGCATTTGGTGTGGTAATGACCTAGCTCACCACACGTGAAGCACCTAATGTGCATCTTCTTCTTTTCCCTACAACCCATGTTAGATTTTAAAGAAATCGACTTGGATTTAGGGTTTACCTCCTTTTTCTTATCCAATGGACACTTGTCCTTGTAGTGTCCCTTTTGATTGCATTCAAAGCAAATTATGTGATCCTTTGACTTTGCTTTGGTGGAGGTGGACACTTCTTCTTGCTCCAGTATTAAGGATGGTCTTTCCTTCCCCTCAATCCTTGATGTGGAGACTCCTTCTATTTCTTCCTCACTTGAGGATGTGGACGATTCCACTTTCTCCTCCTCTTCGGATGTTGAACTTGATTCAACCTCCGATTGGTCCTGTTGGATCGATTCGGTACGCTAGAGGAGGGGTGAATAGCGTTTTTCGGATTCTTTCTCCTACACGGTTAGTTGCGCAAGCGGAAATACAATAAAAATAAAACTAACCAATGTAAAGCAATGCTAACAAATCGATTTTACTTGGTATCCACCCCGGACGGGTGACTAAACCAAGAATCCGTCGGTGGATCACTCCCTGAATAACCTACGGCTAGCTCTTGTCGCTCCTTGTGGGTAGAGAAACCTCGCCACAACACTTCGACAATCCCTGAGCACCAAAGGCTACTAATCTACTATACCCAAGTAGATTTCGCCAAGAGTCTCAGCCCAAACCAAGTTCTCTTTAAATAGAACACGGGCTGGAACCCCTCGCTGGCAGTCGACTGCTCCCAGGGCAGTCGACTGCCCCAACTAAAATTTAACCGTTGACAGCCCCAACGTTCGAATCCAGCTATACACCAGTCGACTGCTCCCAGAGCAGTCGACTGGTCCATGGCCAAATACATTCTGTGAGTTTTGGCAATCGATTGGACAATCCCCAATCGACTGCCCAGCTTACAACAACAGTCCAACTCACTCCGTTGACCCTCCTCCACGCGTGCCTCAGGTCCACTCCCTTGGCTTGCCCCTTGAAGTCTTCTTCCACAGGCTATCGTCCCTCGGATGCACACGCAAGTCCTCAACTTGCCTCCATGTCACCCTTCACGTGTGCCCTTTGAAGTCCACTTCCCGACTTGCCCTTGGAGTCCTCCTCCCTCGGCTCTTGTCCCTTCATGACTTGCTGACTCTTCACCGGCAGCCTTGACTATTACCTTCGCGCCCTCTTCATCTTCAGCCCTCATCCCTTGGATGCACACAAGCCTACATCTTGTCTCCATGCCATCCTTCACGTACGCCTCGAAGTCCACGCCCCTCGGTTCATCATCCTTGCTCTATCAAGGTCCCTCGGGTGTACACAAGCCTCCAGCTTGTCTCCATACAACCCTTCACCATACCGAAGCCGTCCAGCAAAGTCAATATGTGCAAACCTGCAATCCTGCACACTCAATTACACATATTAGTACACAAGGGAAATCATAAATTAAACCCTTTGCCCAAACATCAAAACTCATGATCACTCCAGATCACAGATTACCTCAACATTCTCCCCCTTTTTGATGTTTGGCAATACGTTTAAGTTAGGGAAAATAAATACTAATATATAACAAAAACAATGCTAAAACAAACAACTGGACTTACGTTGTCAAGGCTCCACCTTTGACTTACACCGCCAATGCATATGCAATGCATGGATCCTATCCCAAAGCATCCCACACCTAACTCTCCAAGTTAGAAATTTTCACACCTAATCCTCCAAGTTAGGACTTTTCAACAAAATGGACTTTTTAAAGCTTCTCCCAAGCTCCTCCTATATTGGACTTACAAAGGCGTTTTAAGAACCTCTCCAAGATTCCCCTTACGCCAAGAATGGAGCAACCATACTCCCCCTTCATCTTAGCTCCCCCTAAACCTAGGGTTTCCCGCAAAGGTATGTTTGATTTTCCAACTTAAACCCAACACTTCTCCCCCTTTGCCTAACATCAAGAAGACTACAACAATATCCCAATTATTGGATCTATTAATCCCCAATGACCATAAACAATGTGTACTAGACCCCCATACACTCATTTTCCATCATTTGGACACAGGTCAGCTGTTGGATACCCACACCAGCCCTGACCAGTCGACTGCCCCTGTTAGCAGTCGACTGATACTCTGAAATTTAGTCTTTCTGGCCAATTTCAGAATTGCGCCAGAAATTTCATAAATCTCTAAAATTTCTCAAATTTTGTGGAGAACTTTGTGGTACCCATACCTACTTGGGAAAAATACATTCCATAATGTATCTATCACCATCCCAAGTTGGATACAAAACCCAAAATTTTCAATGAAAATTAAGGCAAACAAGGAGGCAACCTCCCCCTTAACCTAATGCATTCTCCCAATTTTCAATTTTCCTAGGTGAAGTTCTACCCAACATAACACCCTAACACCAAGTTAAGTTATAGCCCAACTTACCATCACAACCTTTCCTTTTGTCAAGTTACTCCTAACTCAACAACCCAAGTTTTCTACCTTAGACCCCTCTAGAAAATCCTAGAAAACCTGAAAAAAAAATCTAAAAGATTTGCAAGCACGTTTGCTAGGATATACCCTATCCTAGAAAAATATGATTCCATAAAAAATACCAAACGTACTTGACTTTTGGTATGACTTCTAATTACCTCAAGAATGGGCATCTTGTATCAACTTTAAATTCTATCTATGATTCCTTGTGTTTGTTAATTCTAACCATTATCAATTTACACAAGGAATTATCTTCAATTCTTTCTTTTCCCATATCCTTAATATGATGAAAGTCTCCCCCTTTTTATCTCTTAATCCTTAGATATGTATGGGAAACTTCCATATTCTTTCACTTATCAAACACTTATCATTCAAAATCATCCAATGAATCTTTAAGCATATCAAATCATGGCCTAAACTCTCATGAACCTTTCCTATGCTTCCAATTTTGTAATTTCTTATCATCTAATAGTCCTTTTATCCTCAAACCTACTGATCAGTCGACTGCCCAAATGACAGTCGACTGGCAAATCGAACAGAGAGCTCTCAAGGCTGAATTCACTCGGATCAGTCGACTGCCCTCCAGGGCAGTCGACTGATACCTGAATTTCAGGTTTTTCAATCCAATTTCAGTAATGCCTAAATAATTCTACAAATCTCCAAAAAAATCTGAAATTTTGTGGGGAGATTTGTGAAGTCTATATCTACTTGGGAAAAATATGTTTCCAAATAAATGTACTTCAAATCCCAAGATTGGCACGAAACTCAACTTCTTCTAAATTGTATCATTTAATCTTCTCCCAAAGGTTCTAATTTCGACTTCTCCTTAATGTATCCTCTTATACTTGATCATAATTCATTTCTAGCACTAAATTACATGGTATTTACACATTAAAATCTAATTTTATCAAATATAACCTATTTTCACCTTTTTCTCCCTAATTCTCCTTTTAATGTGTCAATTTCTTAGGATTAAAACTTACCCAAGTCTTCCAACCCTTTTGGCACATTTCATCTAATTTCCTAGGAGAAAATTTCTTGAGATCCATTTACCATGGACCCCAAAGACTCCTAGAGCTCCCCCTTGAGCTATAAGCCTTAGCCACCTCCCTAGGTGACTCAACCCATACTAGACCACATCGGTGAGCCCCCGGTGATTCTTGGCCTATAAATCTAACCTTCTTAACCATGGACACTTTGTCCTTGGTTAAGTCCTTATCTTTCCCTTTGAATGGCACCCCCTTGTCATTCTTGGACTTCTCCTTCTTGCCATGATTATATACTTTCCCAGCATACTTCTTTTCCTTGGCATTGGAGACCTTAGACCGGTATCCCAACCCCGATCTATCACAGTTGGGTTTTAAGCTACCCAACACTATATCTAGACCCTTAGATCCAACCTTGAATCTTTTTAGGGTCTTTTCTAATGTATCAAGTCTTGCCCTCAAGGCTTGATTTTCCCTTTCTAAGTTTCTAGCCTTAGAGTCCATATGTCCACTTTGGACATTCCTAGACTATCCATTTTTCTAGGCATGTGTCTCCCCTTCTTGGGGTTAATGCCTTGATCCTTAGGTAGACAGGTCTTAGGTCTAACATGATGCATGCTTTTCTTAGGGTGTTGATTTACCTTGTTACTCCTATTCCTATCATTATATTTAAAACCATGATTATGTACCATCAAGCATTTTTCATTTATCCTAGCATGCATGGAGGGATAATTAACACTATTTTTAATATGCATGGAGGAACTTAAATTAGAACTATATTTTAATTTAGGGTTAGGAATTACCTTCCTTACCCTTGAAGTTCCCCCTTGATATGATCTTTGCTTCTTCCTTTCTTCTTTCTCCCATCTCCTCAAGTGTCCCAATTTCTTTAGCTCTCCTTTTCTTGGACAATTGGTGTGGTAGTGTCCTAGCTCTCCACATGTGAAGCATTGAATCTTCTTTCTTTTAGCTTGGGCTTCTTTTGGGCACTTGTCCTTGTAGTGCCCCTTTTCATTGCATCCAAAGCATATGATATGTTCCTTTTTCTTGGCTTTGGTGGAGGTTGAGGTTTCTTCTTGCTCTTGTATGAATGAGGGTCCCTCCTCCCCCTCAATCCTTGAAGTTGATGCTTCCTCATCTTCTCTTGAGGTGGATGTCCTCTCACTCTCTTCTTCTCCTTTACTTGAAGAAATTGACAATCTTCTTCTTCTTTGTCTTCCTCTTCGGATGTTGAAATTTCCTCCCCATCCGATTGCTCATTTTCCTCTTCTCTTGATGACGTAGAGGATTTCTCACTTGATTGTTCATTCTCTTGGGCTCTTGAGCTCACTTCCTCGGGCTCTTTCACTAATTGACCTTGTGTAGGTGTCTCGTGACATTTTTCCAACTTATCTCACAATTCATACGCATTCTCATATTTACCTACACCACTTAACACATTATTAGGCAAAAGATTTACCAATATATCAATTACCTTCTTATTTGCCTGAAATTGTTCTTGTTGCTCTTTGTCCCAATATCTAGGATGAAGCCTCTTTCCGTGCTTGTCCTTTGGAACTTCGAAGGGCTCTTCTATTGCCATCCTACATCTCCACTCCATTCCAAGCCACCTCTTCATTCGCATCCTCCAATAGTTGAGATCTTCATGATCGTAGGGAGGCGGAGTGTAGATGTCATCCCCAAATTTGTCTTCCATTGTTCTTCTTCCTCTAGCGTGTGCTCTCTCGGCGGTTAGTCCGATCAAGAGCGGTCCTTGCTCTGATATCACTTGTTGGATCGATTCGGTACGCTAGAGGGGGTGAATAGCATTTTTTGGATTCTTTCTCCTACATGGTTAGCGCAAGCGGAAATACAATAAAAATAAAACTAACCAATGTAAAGCAATGCTAACAAACCAATTTTACTTGGTATCCACCCCGGACGGGTGACTAATCCAAGAATCCGTCGGTGGATCACTCCCCGGATAACCTCCGGCTAGCTCTTGTCGCTCCTTGTGGGTGGAGAAATCTTGCCACAACACTTCGACAATCCCTGAGCACCAAAGGCTAATAATCTACTCTACCCAAGCAGATTTCGCCAAGAGTCTCAGCCCAAACCGAGTTCTCTTTAAATAGAACTCAGGCTGGAAACCCTCGCTGGCAGTCGACTGCTCCCAGGGCAGTCGACTGCCCCCACTCAAATTCGACCGTTGACAGCTCTAACGTTCGAATCCAGCTATGCACTAGTCGACTGTTCCCAGAGCAGTCGACTGGTCCATGGCCAAATACATTCTGTGAGTTTTGGCAGTCGACTGGACAATCCCCATCGACTGCCCAGCTTACAACAACACTCCAACTCACTCCGTTGACCCTCCTCCACGCGTGCTTTCAGGTCCACTGCCTTGGCTTGCCCCTTAAAGTCTTCTTCCACTGGCTATCGTCCCTTGGATGCGCACGTAAGTCCTCGACTTGCCTCCATACCACCCTTCACGTGTGCCCTTTGAAGTCCACTTCCCGGCTTGCCCTTGGAGTCTTCCTCCCTCGGCTCTTGTCCCTTCATGACTTGTTGACTCTTCACCAGCAGCCTTGACTATTGCCTTCGCGCCCTCTTCATCTTCGGCCCTCGTCCCTCGGATGCACACAAGCCTACATCTTGTCTCCATGCCATCCTTCACGTATGCCTCGAAGTCCATGCCCCTTGGCTCATCATCCTTGCTCTATTAAGGTCCCTCGGGTGCACACAAGCCTCCAGCTTGACTCCATACAACCCTTCACCATACCGAAGTCATCCAGCCAAGTCAATATGTGCAAACCTGCAATCCTACACACTCAATTACACATATTAGTACACAAGGGAAATCCTAACTTAAACCCTTTGCCCAAACATCAAAACTCATGATCACTCCGGATCACAGATTACCTCAACAGGTCCTCCTTCTCTTGGACCAATGGCCCCTTTTCCTTGGGCTCCTCCTCTCCTTGTCTTTGTGTCAAATTTCCATGTAAAGCTATTACCTTTCTCCATAGCTCATACGCATTCTTGTATTCTCCTACATTTGACACAATATATGGAGGTAATAAATTTAATACAATTCTAGTTACCTCCTTATCCGCCTCCGCTTCCTCCGTTTGATCCTTGGTCTAATACCGAGGTCGAAGGCGTTTTCTCTTCTTGTCCATTGGAGCTTCAAATGGAACCTCCAATGCTGTCTAATGGTCCCAATCCATTTGGAACCACGTCTCCAACCGCTTCCTCCGAGAATTGAAGTCATCTTGATCGTATGGAGGTGGGATCCGAATATCCCATCCTAGCGGACCTTCAAAGCCCATCTTCCTCTAGCTTTTTGCTCTCCCGACGATTAGTCCGTGACGAGCAACCTTGCTCTGATACCACTTGTTGAGACCATTCCGTTTGGCTAGAGGGGGTGAATAGTCAATCACCCACTTGATTCGCGGTTTCTTCCTACAAGTGTTAGCAAGCACAAGCGAAAAACTAAAACAAAACCTAAAACAATGCTAATAATAAACCTTTACGTGGTTCGGAGATAAAGCTCCTACTCCACGGCTGTCCGTAAGGTGGACGATCCTGATCCGTCGGTGGATGAGTCCCCGAAAGACCTCCGACTAGCTCTTGTCGCTCCTTGTGGGTGGAGAAACCTCACCACAAACCCTTGACAATACCTGAGCACTAGAAGACTACTAATAAGCTCTAACCAAGCTTATTTCGTTAACACTTTCCCAGCCAAACCGAGCTCTCTTAAATAGAGCTCATAGCTGAAAAGTGTCGTTACCAATTGACTGGTCCAAGAACCAATCGATTGATCCAGCTTGGATTCGACCGTTATAGCCCAACGTTCGAATTCCTACTGCCATCAGTCGACTGATCCAAGGACCAGTCGATTGATCTTTCTGTGCACTTTATCAGTCGACTGATCCAAGCATCAGTCGACTGCCACCTCTCCAACCCTAAGGTTTCCCATCTCGAGTATAATTCTCTCCGCACTCAAACCTTAGGATTTCCCGAGTATAATTTTCTCAGCACTCGAACCCTCACGACTTAGTTGACTCTGATAGATCGAAAAGTGTTGCTAGAGGGGGGGTGGATGGCAATTCTTCGTCGTTTTCTCTACAAGATTGTTAGCGCAGCGGAATATACAATAAAAACAATCAAACAAATACTAACCAATGCTAACACGGAAGATTTACTTGGTATCCACCCCGGACGAGTGACTAATCCAAGAATTCGTCGGTGGATCACGCCCCGGATAACCTCCGGCTAACTCTGTTGCTCCTTGTGGGTGGATAAACCTCGCTACAACACTTCGGACGCTATCTGAGCATAAGAGACTACTAACTCACTTTACCCAAGCGAGTTTCGTCAAGAGTCTCAGCCCAAACCGAGTTCTCTTTAAATAGAACTCGGGCTGAAAACCCTTGCTGGCAGTCGACTGCTCTCAGGGCAGTCGACTGCCCCACTCAGAATTCGACCGTTAACACTCCAATGTTCGAATTCTGCCAGCTCACCAGCAGCTACCAGTCGACTGCTCCCAGGTCAGTCGACTGGTCCCTTACTAGTCCTAGGTTTACACTCCCCGAGTACATTTCACTCCGCAATCGACCCCTAGGACTTCCCGAGTACAATCACACAGCACTCGTACCCTCACGACTCGACTGACTCCTCCTCCGTAGCCTCGACTGTTGCCTTTGCGCCCTCTTCATCTTCGACTCCCGTACCTCGGATGCACGCAAGCCTCCAGCTTGCCTCCATGCCATCCTTCACGCATGCCTCGAAGTCCACGCCCATCAGCTCATCGTCCCTGCTCTCCAAGGTCCCTCGGATGCGCATGCAAGTCTCCAGCTTGCCTCCATGCCACCCTTCACCATACTGAGGTCGTCCAGTCAAGTCCATATGTGTAACCTGTACATCCTACACACTCAACATACACATATGAAAACACAAGGGAAACCTAACTTAAACCCTTTGCCCAAACATCAAAACACTTGGTCACTCCGGACCACAGATTGCCTCAACAATCTCTCCCTTTTTGATGTTTGACAATATGTTTAAGTTAGGGAAAGCAAGATAGTAGTCAATTGCAAAAAAAAATGCTAAATAAATGCATATGCAATGCAAAACTGGATCCTATCCCAAGGCATCCCACACCTAACCCTCCAAGTTAGGAATTTTCACACCTAGCCCTCCAAGCTAGGACTTTTCCACACCTAACCCTCCAAGTTAGGACTTTTCACAACTAGCCCTCCAAGATAGGACTTTTACACACCTAACCCTCCATGTTAGGAATTTTCACACCTAGCCCTCCAAGCTAGGACTTTCCCACACCTAACCCTCCAAGTTAGGACTTTTCACACCTAACTTCACAAAGTTAGGAATTTTCAACAAAATCGGGCTTTTTAAAGCTTCTCCCAAGCTGCCCTACACTGGACTTACAAAGGCTTTTTAAGAACCTTTCCAAGGTTCCCCTTACGCCAAGAATGGAGCAATCATGCTCCCCCTACATCTTAGCTCCCCCTAAACCTAGGGTTTCATGCAAAGGAAAGTTTGGTTTCCCAACTTAAACCCAAACTTCTCCCCCTTTGCCTAACATCAAAAAGAACCCAACAATATCCCAATTATTGGTTCTTTGAATCCCTAATGATTCTAAACATAGTGTATTAAACCCTCATACACTTGTTTCCTATCATTTGGACACCAAACCAGCTGCTGATACACAAATCAGCCCTGGGCAGTCGACTACCCCTATTGACAGTCGACTGATACTCTGATTATCAGTTTTCTGGCCAATTTCAAAATTACACCAAAAATTTCATAAATCTCCAAAAATTTCTAAATTTCGTGGAGAACTTTGTGGTACCCATACTTACTTGGGAAAAATACATTCCACAATGTATCTATCACCATTCCCATGTTTGACACAAAACCCAAAAAATTTTCTATGAAAATCAAGGAAAACAAGGAGGTAACCTCCCCCTTAACCTATGCCTTCTCCCAATTTTCATTTTCCAAGGTCAAGCTCTACCCAACTTGACACCATAACACCAAGGTCAAGTTTCACCAAACTTAACACCATGACACAAGTTAGGTTCTACCCAACCTAACCTCCTAACACCTTTCATTAAGTTAAGCCTAACTTGACACTCAAAGTTCTTTCCTTTGACACTATCAAAGAATTGTCCCAAGCAACCTTTCCCCTAGTGCCAAAAAGAACTCAACAAAACCTTAAACAATCCAAAGATTTGCAAGCACATTTGCTAAGATATTTCCTATCCTAGAAAAATATGTTTTCATGAAAACTACAAACGTGCTTGACTTTTGGTACGACTTCTAATTTGCTCAAAAGATTGGCATTTTGTATCAATTTTGAACTCTATTTATGATTCCTTGTGTTTATCAATTCTAACCATCATCAATTTACACAAGGAATTGTCCTTAACTCTTTCTTTTCAATATCCTCAAATATAAAAAGAAATTTCCTTCTTATCTCTTATCAATCTTCCTTGAATTATCCATAATATCCATATAATCTCATTTCATACAATCACCAATAAACCATGAGCAACCCTTCTTCAAGGAGTATAATCAAGGATCACATTCTATCATCCAATAGTCATTTTTCTCTAACCCTACTGATCAGTCAACTGCCTAAATGGCAGTCGACTGCGAAAACTTACAGAGAGCATCTGGGCTGAAAATTCACTCTGACCAGTCGACTGCCCCCCAGGGCAGTCGACTGATACCTGATTTTCAAGTTTTCAGCCCAAATTCAGAAATACCTAGATAATTCCACAAATCTCCAAAAAAATCTGAAATTTCGTGAGGAGATTTGTGGAGCCAATGTCTACTTGGGAAAAATATGTTTCCAAACAAATGTACTCCGGATCTCAAGACTGGCACGAAACTCAACTTATCCTATATTGTATCATTTGAACCTTTTCTAAAAGTTCTAATTTTGACTTCTCCTTAATGTATCCTCTAATACTTGATCATAATTCATTTCTAGCATTGAGATACATGGTATTTACCCATTAAAACCTAATTTTATCAATTTTAACTTCATTTTCACTTTTTCCTCCTTAAATTCTCTCTTTAATGTGTCAAAACCTAGGATTAAGACTTACCCAAGTCTTCCAACCCTTTTTGGCACATTTCACCTAATCTCTTAGGAGAGAAACTTTTGAGATCCATTTACCATGGACCCCAAAGGCTCCTAGAGCTCCCCCTTGAGCTCTTAGCCTTAGCCACCTCCCTAGGTGACTCTACCCACACTAGACCACACTGGTGTGCCACCAGTGATTCTTGTCCACCTTGGACATTCCCAGGACTACCCATTTTCCTAGGCACATTCCTTCCCTTTTTGGGATTAGTGTCATGATCCTTAGGTCTAGAGGTCTTGGGTTGATCATGATGCATGCTTCTCATAGGATTTTGATCTACCTTGTTACTCCTAGTCCTATCATTATACTTAAATCCAAAATTATGCACAAGTAGGCAATTTTCATTAATCCTAGCATGCATGGATGAATGATTAACATGATTTTTAATATGCAAAGAGGAACTTGAAATTGAATTACATTTTGGCTTAAGATTAGGAGTTACCTTCCTTACCTTTGGAGTTCCTCCTTGATGTGGACTTCTTCTCTTCTTCCTTTCTTCTTTCTCCCATCTCCTCAAGTGCTCCATTTTCTTTGGCTCACTTTTTCTAGGGCACTTGGTGTGGTAGTGCCCTAGCTCACCACACGTGAAGCATCGAATTCTCCTCTTCTTCTCTTGGGATTCTCCATTCCTGCACCTCATATTAGATTTAAAAAGAATTGAACTTGGTTTAGATTTTACCTCCATTTTACCTTTTGGGCACTTGTCCTAGTAGTGCCCCTTTTCGTTGCAACCAAAGCATGTGATATGTTCTTTTGATTTGGCTTTGGTGGAGGTTGGAACTTCTTCCTCAACTTTTGATGATGTGGATGCCTCCTCTTGATTTGGTATGGTTGAGGGTCTCTCCTCCCCCTCAATTCTCGAAACTGATACCTCCTCTTCTTCTCTTGAGGAGGTTGATGATCTTTCGCTTAATTCCTCCTCTTTACTTAATGAAGTGGACACTTCTTCCTCCTCTTGATCTTCTTGGACTATTGACCTTACTTCTTCGGGATCTTCAACTCTTTGAATTGATGTAGGGTTCTCATGATATCCTTTCAATTTGCTCCACAATTCACATGGATTTTGGTATTCCCCTACATAACTCAAAATTTTGTTAGGCACAATATCAATCAATCTACCCATTACCTTTTCATTTGCCCTTGCTTGTTCTTGTTGCTCTTAATTCCAATATCTAGGATGAAGCCTCTTTCCGTGCTTGTCCTTTGGAACTTCGAAAGGCTCTTCAAGTGCAATTCTAAGGCTCCACTCCATCCCGAACCATGTCTCCATTCTATCCTTCCAATACTTGAAATCCTCATGGTCGTAGGGCGGTGGAGTGTAGATATCATCCCCAAATTTGTCTTCCATGTTCTTCTTCCTCTAGCGTGTGCTCCATCGGTGGTTAGTCCGATCAAGAGCGGTCCTTCGCTCTGATACCAATTGATAGATCGAAAAGTGTTGCTAGAGGGGGGTGAATAGCAATTCTTCGTCGTTTTCTCTACAAGATTGTTAGCGCAGCGGAATATACAATAAAAACAATCAAACAAATACTAACCAATGCTAACACGGAAGATTTACTTGGTATCCACCCCGGACGGGTGACTAATCCAAGAATTCGTCGGTGGATCACGCCCCAGATAACCTCCGGCTAACTCTGTCGCTCCTTGTGGGTGGAGAAACCTCGCCACAACACTTCAGACGCTATCTGAGCATAAGAGACTACTAACTCACTTTACCCAAGCGAGTTTCGTCAAGAGTCTCAGCCCAAACCGAGTTCTCTTTAAATAGAACTCGGGCTGAAAACCCTTGCTGGCAGTCGACTGCTCTCAGGGCAGTCGACTGCCCCACTCAGAATTCGACCGTTAACACTCCAACGTTCGAATTCTGCCAGCTCACCAGCCGCTACCAGTCGACTGCTCCCAGGGCAGTCGACTGGTCTCTTACTAGTCCTAGGTTTACACTCCCCGAGTACATTTCACTCCGCACTCGACCCCTAGGACTTCCCGAGTACAATCACACAGCACTCGTACCCTCACGACTCGACTGACTCCTCCTCCGTAGCCTCGACTGTTGCCTTCGCGCCCTCTTCATCTTCGACTCCCGTACCTCGGATGCACGCAAGCCTCCAGCTTACCTCCATGCCATCCTTCACGCATGCCTCGAAGTCCACGCCCATCAGCTCATCGTCCCTGCTCTCCAAGGTCCCTCGGATGCGCACGCAAGCCTCCAGCTTGCCACCATGCCACCCTTCACCATACTGAGGTCGTCCAGTCAAGTCCATATGTGTAACCTGTACATCCTGCACACTCAACATACACATATGAAAACACAAGGGAAACCTAACTTAAACCCTTTGCCCAATCATCAAAACACTTGGTCACTCCGGACCACAGATTGTCTCAACAGACTCTTCATCCAACAGCCTCGACCTGTTGCCTTCAAGCCTTCTTCAACTTTGGCTCTCGTCCCTAGGATGCATGCAAGCCCACGGCTCGTCTTCCCATGCCATCCTTCGCATATGCCTCGAAGTTCGCTTCCCTCGGCTTATCGTCCCTGCTTTGTCCACGGTCCCTCGGATGCATACAAGCCCATGGCTTGTCTCCTCACACCATCCTTCACCGGACCCGAAGTCATCCAGCTAAGTTCATATGTATCCTGTAAACCTGTACACTCAAATACACATATCAAACACAAGGGTGAACCTAACTTAAACCCTTTGCCCAAACATCAAAACACATGGTCACTCCTGACCATAGATTGCCCCAACAGTACTGTAGCCATCTTGCAAGGTCATAAGAATAGAAGAGAGAAATCCAAACTTTTAAAAATAAAAAATAAAAAAAATATAACAAGACTTTTGTCTTGGATTAGTAGTGTGGGATAAAAAGAAATGCGCTCGAATGGTGATTGCACCATTCTCGAGTTAGAAAAACACGACGAAGAAAACTTCAGAAAGATAACAAAATTACCCCTTTTTTAAAAAACTACAAAAAATTTGAAAAGTACTCAAGTGGTGGTTTCACCAAAATTGATCAGCCCCAGCTCTGATACCAATTGTAGGAACGAGATTGAGCGATAGAGGGTGATGAATATCACTTAATAAAACTTTGAATTTTAAAACCTATTGATGATAGAGTACACAGCGAAAACTTAAGGTTAGAGTAAGCGTCGGAGTTAGAGAAAGATAGGAAGCAGTGGAAAATAAAACACAGCACGATTGCTAACTCAGGTTGATTTTACTTGCTTTGGAGTCTTGACCAGCTCCTACTGCAAGGCCCACGATCCTTGATCGTTTACTTTGGCCAATACTAATAATCACAAAAATATTACAAATTACAGAACTGAAGTGTGCAATTAAAGAAAAACAGTTATACCGACTCCTGAAATGAAAGGAAGATCTTCGTTCGGAGAGTCGGATGACATTTCAATGTTTAACAGAACTTCGATCGCGCAGCACACAAAAGAAGAAACTGATTGTAGTCTTAGAATTGTTGTTATGAACTGCGACACTCGACCCCTTTTTATAATACATACTCAGGTGCCTGAATGGCCTCTCAGGCGCCCTCACTGCAACGTATCGTGCGGAACCTTTTATCTGTTGTTCGATCAAACTATATCCTAGGCAAGCGCCTTAGTGCCGACGTGGATCCTCCACTCAGCACTCGCCACGTAAGCCAAACCGTTGTGCCAGCTCAGCCGCTCGCTGCAAGCTCTCAGGCGCCTAAGTCCCATTTAGGCATCCTAGTCAACTACTTTCTCTTTTTAGCAGCAACAAGGGTCAGTTCCAAATATACAATAATAAAAATATAAGATTAAGACATGTACGAATTATAGCTAGTGTTGTCTTGG
>JAGFNQ010000934.1:316589-342694 GCA_024364735.1 Boesenbergia rotunda
ATCAATTCGGGAGATCGTAGGAACATCTCCAAATAGGTTGATATCCAACCATAGATAAGAACAACCATGGCTGGAGTCCATCAAGTTATTCATAGCTATGAAGGTAGGTAATTATACCGATTACATATTACACATATGTAAATATCACATTATGCTATCAACTAATTGAATGTTTGCATATATCATTGGGTTGCTAACTCATTAACAAGTATGCAACAATATAAATAGCACCCAACTGCACCTCTATTTACATCGACCTTGGCTGTGGCACAACAAATCGATGCTCCAAGCTTAAGGCTGACCCATTAATCAAGAAATAGTTTTAATATGGTTGGAGCTCATTCAACCGTTTAGTCAGGCTTGGATGTGTCCAACAACCAAAACTAAGGATTGACCTCTGACTCCAACTATATTAATCATAAACTAATTCCATGGTTTGAACATGTTGAGGTTCAAGCCGGGCATGGATGTGTCCATCAACCCAAACGAGAAACAAAACTCCGGTTCTAACCATATTAATGAAAGGTATTGGCCTTAATATTTTGTAAGGGGTTTTGGGTCTCATCTTTTTCTTTTAAGCACATTCATGACATATAATTATGTCATGTACTAACGTTTTCCTTAATAAAGTATGTATGTGACTTAATTTATCAAGTCTCATTAATTGAATTAGGAACCGGATTTCCTAATTCTAATTTCATACTTTATTCAAAGAATTGTTTTGGGAAACAATTTCCTAAATTATCATAATCAATTTCAGAAATAATATGTTTAAAACTTTGATTTCTCTAAATCAAATCTTATTAAATTAAGAGACAGATTCCCTTAATTCAACCACATATTATTTTCATGAAAATCTTATTTAAGGAAATATACTCTATAGGAAATAATTTTCCTAATTAATTTTGGAGACAATAATATGTAAGAGCATCACCTCATAAATCAAATAAGGAAATTATCGTTGAGAATCACCTCAAAATTTCCAAGATTTGATCACATATTTTATTTATGGAAAATTAATATCAATAACTTAATTTGGACGACTCCCTGAGGCTCAATCCAAAATAAGAATTTATTGATAATATAATTTGGACGGCTCCCCGAGGCTCAATCCAAAATAAAGAATTTTGTAAATAATTTAATTTCTAATTATGAATTTAAATGCCAATTAATATTCCCATAATTTGTCTAGACTTTCTTGAAAGAAAGTGCCCAAAAATGCGAGCTTTCGATAAATGGAAAGTTTCCAAAAATAAAAGGTTTTCAGAATAATTGTAAGTTTCTGGTACAAAGAAAATTTACGTATTTCTAAAATTGAAAATTTTCCAAAATAGGAAATTTCCAAAATAGGAAAGTTTCCAAAATAGGAAAGTTTCCAAAAATGGAAAGTTTCACAATTATCATAAAATTTCAGAAACAGAGGTATTTCAAAAGTTTGTGAAATTTCATGAGGATTTTCAAACCTTGAAATTCCTAAATCGGAAATTTACCATAATTGGAAAGTTTCCATATTTGGAAAATTTTCCAAAATTGAGATCATGACAAAGTTTTCAGCAAAAACAATTATATGATTATGTCGAACACTAACTGGCTCTGATACCACTATTGGGACCGGGTGCATGTTGACATGGATGCGGGTTCGTAATTTTAAAATTAATTACGTGCAGCGGAAGGTTTAGCATAAATAATTTCTCAAATTATTTAACCACACATCTAAGCATGCAACTTTATCTTGTATAGACATGATCATATATTTAAAATTTTACAGAAACGTAAACTAATTTACGTATTACATCGCGTAACTCGAAGGAAGGGATGAGATCCAACCGTAAGCGTCCCTCGGAAGCTCCGCCTCTATTCGCGTCCACGCAGAGTATCTTCGGGATGACTTCGCAAAGCCACGAGTTTCGTGTTCTCGAGAACTACTAGATTCTCCGAGAACGCGACAAGAAAACCAAGAGAGAAGTAATCACATCGGAAAAACTCACTACCAAGGTTGGCCGGAATCACAATTCCGGCGAGAAGGAGGAAGATGACTTGCGCCCAATCCCAAGGTGATAATGGCCGGAGAGGAAGATCGTCCCAACGGAAGAACTTTGTCGCCTCGGTGCTTCTCCTTGTGCTCACAGCAAGAAGAAGGGAGAAGAGCCTTGTGGCCGGCCAAGAGAAAGAAGGGAGGAGAGGGAGAGAGCCCAGGCAAGAATACTTCGATTGATTTCCAAGCCTTGCCTTGGGCCCTTTATATAGTGGCCTCTCAACCGCCAAGTCTCTTTTTTCTTATGGAATAAATTTTCTATGACTTATTCCATCATGCCAAGTTTTATCACATTTTAATTCATGATAAAAACCGACCAAGTCTCCTTTTTTCTTATGGAATAAATTTTCTTATCATGGTAAATCAATCCATGATTGATTTTATAAAATAAAAATAAACCAATCCATGGTTCATTTTAATTTCCATGAAAAATAAACCAAACCTTGGTTTATTATATAAAAATTTAAATCATCCATAATTTTATAAAACAAACCACACAATTGGTTTGTTTTATAAATTGAACCAAAACTTGGTTCTCTCCGACCAAGCAAAGAGGATGGAGACCCTCTTTGGCCGGCCCATCCAAGCCACGGCCCAATGAATTAAACTCATTTAATGTAACGCCCGCCTTTTTCCCCACACCTTTCGGTGTGGTGGGAGGTGGCGTTACGCTAACATACCTAATAAACATCATATTGCAGCGGAAGAAATAGAACTTAACTTACTTAATTCATGCATGCAACTAGCACCTAAATCATACATACATATCTTAACTATCATTCCTGACATGGCAACTTATCATATAAACATCATAGGTAGCATCATGATATAAACATCCCATAAGTCATCCATACGTAACATAAGTAGCAGGTGTAAATTTTTTCCTAGACAAACCATCATAAGTATAGCATGCGACTTATTGGGAATATGCAGAATGTAGAACATGTGACAAAGCATAAATATTAGAAACTTTCTCTTTTTCTTTGGCCATGTCACTGCCACACACACACACTCGTGCCCTTCCTACTGCTTCCCTTAGTATCCTCTTGCTTGATCTGCGGTATAAGAAATAAAACTATAAGCACATAGGCTTAGTAAGACTCTTTCCTACTCACTAAAACATACATCGCCTAACATAAACATATCACGTTCTTAACATATCCTTAACACATGGCACAGTTCTTGACATATCATACAGCATATACATACTTGTCATGGCATAATTCTTAACATGAACATAACATAAACATCTACTTAACATGTCATAATTCCTAACATGAACATACGCATAACATATACTTAACATGTCATAATTCTTAACATGAACATAAACATAAAACATACTTATCATGACATAATGCTTAACATGAATGCATGTATGAGTCAATGCATATACATAAGGATGCTTAATTTAAAATCATACTTTTAGATACTTAAACATAAGCATAACATCATTGGGGTCCCCGTCTTGTACCACATACATACATCATAAGCGCGCATCCCTCAGTAAATACAAGGTAGCTAGCCTCGACCTACTAGGGTAGGAACAACTATGGTAGTTCCAAAAATCGAGGCGTTCTTAAGGTGCCCATCCCTATTGGACAGCTACGGTAGTCCCAGAATCGTGGACAGCAACGGTAGTCCAGAACTGAGGCGTTCTTAAGGTGCCCATCCTTTGGACCCTTACTTCGGTCCGGTACAAGCCCATTCATAAAATAAAATAACTTTGCATGCTTCATCATTCATAGACATACATAGCATAAACATAGTCTTGTTACATGAAGCATAACATAAACATGCTTGGCATTTCATCATTCATACTTAATTCATAACATCATTATGCCTTCATCATTCATACTTATCATTCATACTTAAGGCATAAACATTATCCTCATTCATTTTCTTTATTCATAAAACATGACATACATACATAATCATGCCTCCAGGCATAAACATTATCTTGGTTCATAAAGCTTGCACGGTTATGGTACATAAGATAAACATGCATTTCATACATGGTACGTCTCATCTAACATACCTAATCCTAGTATCCATCATAGAGCATGCACGGGTAAGATACATATGAACATGATACATACTACTTAGGTTCATGGCATTCTACAGTACTTAGGTTCATGGCATTCATCATAGAACATGCATAGACCTTCATACACAATTATCTATCATAGGCATTTAACATCCTACATGCATTATTCTATTTAACATCCCTCTACATCAATTACATATGTTCATGGTATGTGGTCTAAATATTCATGAGTAAAACATAACATATAACCTAAACATACAAAGTTATGATACATAACACATAAAGCTAGGGTTCTAGTAACATAAAGATCCTTACATCATGCTTAACCATATACTTACATCATAGTAATCTATAACCAAGTATCCTTGAGACCTTAACCCAATCCAAACCCTAGATTAGGGTCTTGGCCGAAACCTAAAGGATCACCAACACATGAAAAATTTCATAAAATTCCTAATTCACATCTAATACCTTACATATAATCCCATAGGAAACCATTAGAACCCTTGCTTGGAGTTAACCCTAACTTCTTACCCTATAACCCATCTTGGCCGAAACTTACAAGGAGCATAAACATGTAAAAATTCACATAAACCACCATTAACATCCCTTGCATCATGAGAAGACATAAGAAACATCATTAGGGAGTTAGAACTAATCCTAGCCATGGGATCATGGTGGTGGCCGAAACCCTAGAAGCCCACCTTCATGGATTTCTCCACTTAGACCTTGAAACAAATACTTAAATCATGATAAACATCAAAGGAAAACCATTATACCACAGGTGAGGGAGCCTTACCCTTGTTGACTTGGTTTTTAGACCTTAAATAGAGAAGAGGATGAAGACCTTGTTGTCCCTTGATCACCCTTAGCCTTTGTAACCTTGTAGAAAGCCTTGGATCTTCAAGAGAAAGTCCCCTTGTGAAGCTTTTCCAAGGGGAGAGGGGCCTTGGTGGTTTCGGCTAGGAGAAGGAAGAAGAAGGAGAGGAATGGCCTTGGTGGAAGAAGAGAAGGAAAAGAGTAACTCCTATGTCTCTTCCTCTCTCATCTACTCTTTTATACTACATGAATGGGGGGGGCAAGTGAAGGGTCATGGTGCCTCTTCTCTTGATGACTCTTCACTTCCCTAAGCCTTAACCAAAATCCACTTCATTCTCTACTAGCACTCCCTTGCTAGGTGAATTGGTTAGTACATGCATGGTGTTATACTAGGTCTAAGGTTCAATCCTTGGCGCATACACTTTATTTTCATTTTATTTTATTTTTTTTCTATTTTTGGCCATACCCCCAATTTAAACCCATTTCTATTTATATTAAATTCTACCTAAAATCCACTAATAACCATGGTACTAGAAAAGCCCATGTAAGGCCCATTAGCACTTAGCTCCTTATTCTATATCGAAATTCATGGATCATCATGTTAGGGTTTATACTAGTATCCCTATGTTCCTCGAGAATCTATCTAGGCATGATCAATATTTTAAAGAAAAATATTGAGAAAATTTTCTGGGTCGTTACATTTAATTCATCTATTAAGTCTTCAAAAGACTTAGCCATTTTACGCTTCCGATGCGTCTCTGATAAATTCAGATTCGACTTATCGTTTGGCTCAACCAAACCTAATCTCTCTTGATTGGAAAATCCAATTTTCAACTAGTTTTAAATCCCTCGGATTACTCGTAGTGTGTGTGACTAAATAGGCTTTCGATTTATGTTAGCCGTCTATAATTAACTAATTATAGAACGATCATGAGTGACACCTAGAAGTACATCATGATCCCCAATTAATCGAAAGATCAATGGTTGACCTCAGAAACTATTCTGAAACCCTTCAGCAGCTTTAATGAATCATGCCCCATTCCCTTCACCATCTTATACCCACTTGGTTCAGGACATGGTCTATGTGTATCAGTCCCCACTAGGCTAACTACATCACACCTAGCCCAAGTAACGTTTTCTCGTCTTACGGATTCTAATTACTCTCATGTATTTAAGAGATTCATACTCTAAACATGTCATGCTCTGGCCAGAGGCTTCGAGTAACAATCCGATGATAGACCTTGGGTATACATCTCCTCGCAAGGAGTGGTGAATCCTTTGTAGGCTGTTCAAACATCTTCGGGCACTTCGACTTATACCCAATCATCCTGTGTCCACACCTCCTTGGAGATGCTTGCTTAAGATGTCAAAGTATAAGTCTCCATGACCAAGATGACTTGAACACCGCAAGTCAAAGGAACATCACACTTAAGCTGCAGTAAGAACTTCATTGACATATCTATATATAGACTACCATATGAAGTTTTACAGCCAGTCACTCCAATGAACTAGTTCCCTTAACTAGCATTCATATTTATCTCCGGACATCCCAATGTCACCAGCCAGTGAGAATCAGCTGATTAGAGAATAACCCATGCTAGTCTCAACAGAATTGATAGTGTCCGTATTTATCAATTCATCGACTAGGGACAATTTCAATACTTCACAATTGCACATGTAGAGATGATCACTAGTTGTGAATTCATCACAAATTCTCTCATGCTGTGAATTGTATTGCAGACATTCAGTAAATGAGTTTAAGATCTCAATCAAATACATAAACATGTATACTCAAATAGTGAATATTCATTTATTAAAATAAATGATTACAATCATAAGGCGATTGCCTTAGGACACTTTTCTCATATCACTAACAGTTTTGAGGTGTCAATTTATTTCAAAAATCTAAAGTGTGTGATTGTTATGATTCTCAGGTGTTTTAAAATGGATCTAGACCCACAAGACCTAATTCGAAGAGAAAACCAATTAAATGCCCCTAGTGATGAAATGGATTGAGAATTAAATATGGATTTTGTCTCTATTGCTGAGGAACCCAAGTGTGATCTTGCCGAGTTCTATACCGAAAAGCCTAGCGAGATTAACAATGAAGAGGAGTTCGAATATTTTAGGAAATGGCTAGAAGCAGACGAGATGACTAAGTGTCATCAGAATCAGGCTTCTTCCGTTACCAGTAAAATATCAGAACTAGTTGAACTCTTCGGGGAAAGTAATCGAGCCGCTAGGCATAATGTCTTGCATAACTTGATGACAACTGTCTTGATTGAAGGCATGCCAGTAAGGGAACATGTCCTCAAAATGATGGCTTGGCTGAAGGAGATGAAAATCCTTGGAGCAAAAATTGATGGGGAAACCCAGATCAATTTCATCCTTTCCCCAGATTAATTTCATCCTCATATCTCTACCAAAGAGTTTTGAGGAGTTCTGCCTAAGATACAATATGAACAAACGTACATATTCGTGGGCAGAGCTTCTGACAGAACTCGAGGCAGCAGAGGCGGTTTCTCTTTAGTGTTCACAGACTTTCATGGCTCAAGACATTTCTTCTTCTAAACCGAAAGGAAAGAAGAAGAAGAAACGATCAGAGGCAAAGAAAGTAGCAGGATTATAGGGACCTCAGGGATGCATGAAGAAGCCGAAAGGTAAGTGCTTTGTGTGCAAGCAGTCTGGACATTGGAAGATGGATTGCCCCCGTCGTCAGAATAGTGATATAGGTATATTTTCTTCTTGTGTCGTTGTAACATGTTTAGTGGTGATATCTACCAGTACCTGGTGTGTAGATACGGATGCCTCTAATCATGTCTACATTTTTGTGTAGGGGTTCCAGGAAACCCAACAGCTAGCTGAGGAGGATATTGCTGACTACATGGATGGCTATGGAGATGACTTTTGCAGTGGGAGTTTTGACTATTTCATTTATGTCTTTAGCATTGGTTGATATAGTTTTGGTTTTATAGATCGTCTTTATGTACTTAATTTTTTGGAAAGAACTTTGTTCAGTTTCTGGAATAAAGATATTTTCTATTACTTTTATTTGTTAAAAGTGGAATAGAAGGAATGTCTAATAAAGTACATAGATAGACAATTAGTATATAAAACCAAAAGCACTCCCATGATGCAATTGGATGTTAATAGCCTATCATCTTAACTAATGTAGGGGAAAGGTTCCTTCCAAGTAGAACCAAATATATATTGGCTCTAAGGTTGGTCTTGTTAACCTCTAGTGGGATTCAAAAGAGGTCAACCAATAAACCCTTGGGTTCATTGGTAAAGGAAGACTTATCTTTCTTAAAAGATCTTTTGACTCTTACTAAAGGGGGTAACAAAAACAAATAGGATTGTTCTAAGTCTCGGGACATAGAGCCAAAAGTATGTAGGAATTGGTTCATCATGATAAGTATAGGCCCTTAGTCTATTCAGAATAGAGGTACCTTTAAATACCTTGTTTATTTTATAAACAATTATTCAAAGGACTAATACCTCTAGGGATAGTTGTAGGAATTACTTATCAGACATTGGGATTCGATCCCAACTCCTTGCACCTATTGTACCCCATCAAGATGGTGCAACCATTGGAAGGAAGAAGGTCTCTTAAGGTATTAGTCAGGGAGATGATAAGCCACTCTGAGATTAGCTACATTTGTTCAAGTGGATAAGTCCTGGATATGACGGTATATATGAATGATTCTATCTAGGTTAAGTAGTCTCTTAAAATCATAGAAATGTAGACTAAGTGATGACTTAGTCTAAGACATGTTCAGATTATGAGGAGTTTAGCACATGTGCTGAAGAGAGACATTTATAAGTTGGAATCTAGTGCATATGCTTGTAGGATATCCTAAGGGAACAATAAGGTGGTTTAATAGTCTTAAGGATCAGAGGATATTCGTTGGAACGAATGTCTGATTCTTAAAGAAAGACTACGGAATACACCACAAGTCCATAAGTACGATTACTCTGAGGTACATTCCAATCTTAGTACCAACAGTACAAGAAGTTGTACCACAAGACACTGCACCTCGTGTCACAGAAGATACACAAAGGGTATCTTATCGTAGTGGGAGGGTTGTCAGACAACCTGAAAGTCTCATGCTCTTGGAGAGTCTATGGACTGGGTTCTAAGTGAACATGAACTGAATCCAAAGACCTATGACAAAGATTATCTGCTTTGAAGAGATAAATCCAGTTGTATGGATTTGTCCAAAGGATGGATAATATTATGTAAGATGTGACAGGAACGAAAGTGATACTCTTGTAAAATACGTAGATAATATTTTGTTAGTTGGCAACAATAACGGAATATTATCAGACGTAAGGGTATGGTGGTCCGCACAAGTATGAAAGACTTGGGAGAAGTAAGACACATCCTTGGGGATCAAAGATCTAAGGGATCTCCAGACAAGGATGATGTGCTTATCCTGAGTTTCATATAAAACATTGTCCTAGCATGGATACCTCCAAAGAAAAGTTTTGTGCTTTTCATCTTTGGAGCTACTCTATCTAAGAGATATGTTTGGATTATCAAAAGTGATAGAGTAGGTAATGGCGGTTCCTCTAGCATCGGCTAAAGGAAGTCTCTTGTATACTAGAAACAAGCCCAGACATCTGTTGTGCCGTGGGCACAGGTAACAGATATCGGAGTAACCTAGGTCAAGGAAAATTGGAATGCGGTAAAATCATGTATTAGTGCCTGAAAAGGACTGAGGATTATATGTTGATTTACCAGGCAGACCAAATTCCTGTAGGTTATATGGATACATAATTCCAAATCTAGATAGGGGCATATATGAATATTCATTCGGTTTTGTGTTTTACTTTTATGAGGTAGAACCATTTTATAGTAGAGTGCTGCGCAGTGCTGGCGTGATGGACCCTCCTATGGAAGCTGGATATTTGGCAGCCTAAGAGGCAGCAAATATAGCTACATGGTTC
Organism: Boesenbergia rotunda; assembly: GCA_024364735.1. Classification (NCBI taxonomy): domain Eukaryota; kingdom Viridiplantae; phylum Streptophyta; class Magnoliopsida; order Zingiberales; family Zingiberaceae; genus Boesenbergia; species Boesenbergia rotunda. Next base: position 326,441 of record JAGFNQ010000934.1, read on the forward strand.
AGAAACCTCAAGATGGACTTCGGTATGATTTCTGGTTTGCTCAGAATTATCACATTTGATGTGATTAAAATGGTGCAGTTACAAACTCGAAGGAATCACTAGTCCATAAAGCAAGAAAACACATAGAGCGCAAGTACCACCCAAAATAGGAATAGCTGTCGTTGCCTAGATTGCATCAGAGAATGATCTTGGTGGATCATTTCACTAAGGCCTTAGCAGCGAGAGCTTTTGGCTTGTGAAGATCTAGATGTCAGATGTATGACATTTTGAAAATAGCAAAGTCTTTGAATATAAGTGGGAGATTGTTAGGATCTATACTAAAAGCTTTGCCTTTTGGTTAGGATACATCTACATTTTAAAGAAAATCAGAAAATCACACAGTGCATGTTTATATTAGTATGTGCACTAACTGTCTGATGCTTGGCATTGTAGATAACATGGTGCGTGGTATCGCACAGAAGATCATGTTATCAGGTTCCTTACCGAAGCATAAGAAAGAGGCTCACAACCGAGATAGAGTTTGACAAACCATTAGGATGGTTGTTGTGTAATTAGGTGTGGTTTATCTTAACCATAGAATTACACTAGTGTACTTTGTGTACATTGAGTAGAACCAAAAGAGAGGTCATCCAATTTTTGTACTAACTTAGTAAATTGGATTAGACCTCGGATAATATTATGGAGTACGATCTCTTAATCCCGAAATAATGACGAGCATATATTATTAATTATTATCTCTTTGATTTACCAATGGGTGAGATCTATTCTGTTACATCGATAGGCCCGGTAAGTTGAGAAATAATATTAATAATATGATGAGCCGTTGATTATTGATGGAGTCCGTGCCCTAGTGAGTCAGGGTGATGATGCCCCCTTGGTGAGCTCAAAAGGATCGTCATGTCAAATCTTGCAAGTGGACCATGGTCCGGCATATCGAAAAGGTTGAGTGGTACTAATCAAGGATCAAGAAGATAATTAATTTAATTATCAGTAAATTAAATTAATTATTGGTCATACGATATCTTAAACACGGGGAGATGGACGACTCGTAATAGGTGGAGCTCATATGAAAATATGAGAGTTGGTGAGGAAGTACAATGGGGTCCTTTAGTGGAATAGATCTCCATTAAATGGATCGGGTTTAGATCCATTAGCGGGCCAAGAACCAACTCCTCCTCATGGTCTCTATCTTAGCCCAATAAAACCCCATAGGAGTCATGATACAAGGCTGATTAATTAAGGAATTAACCTGGGATTAATTAAGAAATTAATCTCGGAATAATTAAGGAATTAATCTTGGATTAATTAAATTATTAATCTCTGATTAATTAAGGAATTATTCTCTAATAAAATTTTGGAATCAATCCGTAATTAATTGGAAAAATTTTCCAATTAAGCATATATATCCCATATATATAAACCACTACCTCTCTCTCCCTCTCTCTAATCTTCCTTCCCCTCTCGCTAACCCCAGGTCACGGTAACACAAGGAGGAAAAGATTGGAGCTTTCTTCTTCATTCTTTACAACTCCTCTTCTTTTCTTGTTGGTGGTCAGCTCTAGACAAGGAGGAGATGCCTCCTCCTTTGTGGCGCACGGGAACAAACAAGAAGGGAGGTGGCCGGCGGCGGTGAGGGCTGCTCTTGGAGGTTACGGCGCTGAAGATTAGAGGAGGTGGAAGCTTGAAGGATTTGTTTCTTTAAGCTTCTCATCCTCAGCTCTCTATCTGGGCATGAGCAGCCAGATTCCAGGATCCAAGGATCACCGGCGAAGTAGAGGAAGATCCTTCTTCCTCTTGGTTTGCCGGCGGGAAAAGGAAAAGAGAAGAGGTGGCTGCCGAGGGTTTTTGGGAGGAAGAAAGAGTTCGTCTCAGTTTCTTCTTCCATCCTCTTCATCTTCCAATCCTCTCATCCCTTGGCTCTCTTGTGGTCAGAGTCCCTTGGAGAGGGGCGGTTCCCGGCGGCGCAAAAGAGAAGGTGCAAGTGGTGGTGGCCGGCGCAAGCAACCCTGGGTGGCTAGGGTTCGTGTTGGTGGGAAGAAGCTTGGAGAAGTGAGATTGATTCAAGGCCTTTCGGAGACTCTACATCTTGGTAGATGGTCGCCCACACGACGTCCAGGAGGGGAGGGTCATAAGATAGAAGACTGCGAGGTAAATGACGAGGTATAACTCTCCCGAGCTCCAATTTTGTTTTACTATGTTTTATTTATGCCTTGTTGCTTTGTCTCGTCATTTCATGTATGTTAGTTTATTATTTTGATTTGGAATGATAGATAATAATTAATTAACTGAACCCTGATGATAAACACAAAAATCGGCGATCCAAATCGTCATCTTTTCCGCGGTTAATTAATCCGGAAAGTTACAAAGCCTTAACCTCGGTTTCAACTAAGTTGTAATTGGGATTAATTAACACGACGACGAGTCGGTCGTTAGAGGGATGGGTCTCTATTCGGATTAAATTTTAATCCATAGACATAGAGAGATCTCTCAGATACGACCACGTGGTTGTCTTGGAAACCGCCAAGCCATTACCATAAATAACAACCTGAGCTGTCTTGGTTCTGACTTTGGATTTCAAATGAATCCCTAGGTCGAACCGACATCTACTGTTCCCTCTTCCGGGGAACGCATCCTCACCTACTCCTCTCAGGAGAAGTTACCTTTTGCCAATCGGCTCCTCCAATTGGACTTTTGGTCGGCCTCCGAGACTGCCGGATCTTGAGATGTCCGTTCCTCGACCCGCCTATACTTCTGTCTGCAATCTTTGCTCGACTAAGACTCCTGCTCGATCTTCCAGATCATGACATCTAGCCCAACCCTCAGCCAGGGCTTCTTGCCCGTCCTTGACCAGGACTTCTTACTCAACCCTGCAGGTATGATTTTCTATTTTAAAAAGTTTTTCTAAGTATTGAAAAGAAATCTAAGTATGATTTCAAATTTAGTTTTAAAAAAAACTTCTGAGTGTAAAACTTCTGAGAAAAAAACATTAAGTGAAAATATTTTTGAAAGATTCTTACATAAAGTTTTTCTTAAAAAGAATTCTCTAAAAAGAATTTAATTTTTTGCAATACATTTTGAAAAATAAAGTTTTTTTCAGAAACAAAGTTTTCTTTAAATTTTACTTTTACTTTCTAGACAAAGAGGAAAAAAATAAATTTTTAACTTCACTTTTTCTACTCTCCCCCTTTGCCATATATCAAAAAACTTTTTGAAAAGCATGTTTGCCAAAAAAAAAAGTGTATCAGAGCCTACTTGCTTTGTAAAAATAATAAAATTGTAAAAGAAATTGACAAGCAGCAAGTAATGAAAAGAAATGAACTAAGTGAGTAGAAGTAGTTTCACCCAAGTAATACGTATTGAACCCAGTTAATATTCTAGTGAGTCCAAGCAGAAAAAAAATTTCATGATTTTTTTTAAAAAATGGATCAAATCAATTCCTTTCGTTCCCTGTCTAACCCAGTTTGCTACTTACTAACTGTTATATAATAGCAGCTTTCACTTGAGTTAGTCAAGTTAAGTAGTCTGATCAAGTTAGATTTTCTAAACTTGAATATTTAACTTGATTGCTATTCAATTGTATTTATTGCCCCAACTACTCTTGATGCACTAATTTAAAGCATCTTGTGTCAAGGCATAGACCTAAGCATCTCAACCCAATCTAGGTTATCAATCAATGTACCCTAATGTGCTTGTAAGATACTGGCTTCTAGATCTATAGGAGCATGCAAACTAGGGTTAAGTCCTAAGCTAAGTCATTTCGTAGAAAAACCCTAGTTTTTAAAGGGGGTAATTTAAAAAAAACTTAGTCGGAAAAATATTTTTTAAAACAATATGATTTTGAAAATAAATTTGCAAGATAATAAAAAATAGTTATTTAAAAATTAGTAATATTCTACTAAACACATCCATAGCTGCCTTCTTAGTGAACTAAACTCAGACTTAGGTAGTGGTTTAGTGAAAATATCGGCTAGGTTAGATTTTAAGTCTATATGTGTAAGTACGATTTCACCCCTAGCAACGTGATCCCTAACAAAGTGGTATTTAGCTTTAATATGCTTAGTTCTGGAATGATGAATAAGATTTTTTGTAAGGTTAATTGAACTTATATTGTCAATAAATACTTTAGTTTGGGTATAGTCTAGGTTGAAGTCCTTAAGGGTATGCATCATCCATAAAAGTTGAGCTACACATTCCCCTAAGGCAATATATTCTGCTTCAGTTGTAGATAAGGCAACACAATATTGCTTTCTACTGCACCAGCTAACTAGACTTTATCCTAGTAACTGACAGCTCCCACTCGTACTTTTTCTATCTAATTTACAACCTGCATAATCTGAGTTAGAAAAACCTAATAATTCAAAATTGGACGTCCAAGGGTACTAAATACCTACATTTATGGTACCCTTAATATATCTAAGGATCCTTTTGACTACAGTTAAGTGGGACTCCTTAGCACAAGTTTGGTACCTGACACAAACACCTACTACAAAAAGGATATCGGGTCTACTAGCAGTTAGGTAAAGTAAGCTCCCTATAGCACTTCTATAATACTTTAAATCAATTGGCTTACCTTCAGGATCGTTATCTATTTTGGCATTTGTGGACATAGGAATACTTAAATTCTTTGAACTATCCATTTTAATTTTCTTAATCAGTTCTTTTGCATATTTTGATTGGTGAATATAGTTTCCATCCTTGGTTGTTTAATTTGTAAACCTAAAAAGAAGGTTAATTCACCTAGTAGGCTCATTTCAAATTCGTTTTCCATAATTTTAATAAAGTCTTTAAAGAAGTTAGTGTTTGTTGATCCCTATAGCAGTTAGGTAAAGTAAGCTCCCTATAGCACTTCTATAATACTTTAAATCAATTGGCTTACCTTCAGGATCGTTATCTATTTTGGCATTTGTGGACATAGGAATACTTAAATTCTTTGAACTATCCATTTTAATTTTCTTAATCAGTTCTTTTGCATATTTTGATTGGTGAATATAGTTTCCATCCTTGGTTGTTTAATTTGTAAACCTAAAAAGAAGGTTAATTCACCTAGTAGGCTCATTTCAAATTCGTTTTCCATAATTTTAATAAAGTCTTTAAAGAAGTTAGTGTTTGTTGATCCAAAAATTATATCGTCTACATAAATTTGGGCTACAAAAATATCTTTTTCTAAAGTCTTAACAAATAGGGTTGAGTCAATTTGACCTTGGTTAAAACCTTTAGAAATTAGATAGGTGGATAATCTTTCATACCATGCCCTAGGTGCTTGTTTTAACCCATAAAGGGTTTTCCTATGTTTGAATACATAATTAGTGTAGTCAAGGTCCTCGAAGCCTGGGGGTTATCCTACATAAACTTCCTCTTTCATAAAACCATTCAGGAAGGTAGACTTGACATCCATTTGGTATAATTTGAATCCCCTATAGGCTGCAAAGGCTAGTAACATCCTAATTGACTCAAGTCTAGCTACAGGGGCATAGGTTTCATCATAGTCTAACCCCTCAACTTTACTAAATCCTTTAGCTACTAAACGAGCTTTGTTTCTTACTATCTCACCTTGGTCATTCAATTTATTCCTAGATACCCATTTAGTTTTTATAATGGACTTACCTTCTGGTTTAGGTACTAAGTTCCAGACTTAGTTTCTATCAAATTGGGCTAATTCTTCTTGCATAACAATGATCCAGTTTGGGTCAGGTAAGGCCTCTTCTATAGTTTTTGGTTTTATTTTTGAAATCAATGCAACCTGACTTAGGTTCCTATAGGAAGACCTTGTTCTAACCCCTAAGATTGGATCACCCATAATTTGGTCAGTTGGGCGATTTAGTCTGGGTTTTTTGGATCTCCTAGTACTTGGTTCAGCCTCAGGTCTAGCTGGTAGAATTTCAGTTGGAACAGGAATAGGTTCAACAATTTGAATTGGTTCAATTATTGGTTCAATTGTTTATTCAATTATTGGTTCAATTGTTGGTTCAATTTCTTCTTGGTATTGATTCGAAGTAGATGGATTTGATGAGTTAGTTAAGTTGATTGGGTTAGGTAAAATAGTTGGTTTTGTAATAATTTCTTCATCAAATATAACATTTGTGGTTTCTTCAATTTTAAGGGTATGTTTGTTATAGGCCCTATATGCCCGACTCATGGTTGAGTACCCTATAAAAATTCCTGGGGTTGATTTTGATTGAAATATTCCTAGGTAGTCTATTGTATTTAGGATATGTACCTTACACCCAAATACTTTTAAATAATATAAGTTGGGTATTCTATGGTAATAGATTTCATAAGGTGTTTTATTGTGTCTTTTATTTATTAGAATCCTATTTTGAATATAACAAGCGGTGTTAATCGCTTCTACCCAGAATTAATTAGATAAGCTATATTCGTTGAGCATGGTCTTGGCGGCTTCCTCAAGGGTTTTATTTTTCCTTTCAACTATCCCATTTTGTTGGGAGGTTCTTGGGCTAGAAAATTCATGAATATAGCCATTTATTTTACATAAGTCATTAAGCTTTTGGTTTTTTAAATTCTCCCCCATGATCACTTCTTATTCTTTTAATTTGAGTATCTTTTTGATTTTCTAGTATTTTACATAAGTTGTTAAACGATTCAAATGTTTTATCTTTGGTTTTTAAATACCTAACCCAGGTAAATCTAGAATAATCATCAATAATTACTAAGCAGTATCGATTTCCGCCTAGTGACTTGGCTCCATGAGAATCAAATAGGTCTAGGTGTAGGAGCTCAAGCATAGCTTGAGTTAAGTTTGATTGGGTAGATTTGTGGGTTGATTTTGTTTGTTTACCTTGTTGACATGGGTTGCAGATTGAATTTTCAAAGTTTTTAATTTTAGGAATTCCCTTAACTAGTCCATTTTGAGTTAATTTTGAAATTAATTTTGTATGTGTGTGACCTAGTCTTCTATGCCATAAATTAGTTTCTTCTAGTTGGGTCAGATGACACTTAGGTGTTTATGGTAGGTTAATAATTTAAATATTATTCTTTCTTACTCCCTTAAGGGTTATTTCTGGGTCATGTAAGTTTCTAATAAGACAGTCAGAGTTGGTACATAATCAGTATCACATAATTGACTGATGCTAAATAAGTTAAACTTAAAGTTATCAACCAATAACACCTTTTTGATAATAAAATCATAATTTAATTTAATGTTAAGTTTGGCATTGTTACCAAATGCCACTGAGCCTAAGTTTTTGAACTTGATTTTGGTGAACATCAATTTATCCCCAGTCATATGTCTGGAGCATCGACTATCCAACATCCACTGATCCAAACCATTATGTTTCTACACATAAAGGATTCTAATTTGGACTAATTTATGTAGAGGTGTAATGATAGATTGATTGAGTTTCACTTCCTAGTCTATCTCACCCACTCTGGGTTATCAGTCATGTTATTCTTATGAGTATTTTAGTGAGATAGGTTTTTAACTTGATTTTGAAAATCGTTAAATTTAGTTAAATTTTAAAAAATTATTAAGTTAAATTTTTAAAAAATATTAAGTTGAATTATTGAATTTTTGAAAATATTAAGTTGAATTTTGAAGATATTGAGTTAAATTTTTGAAAATATTGAGTTTGAATTTTTGAAAATATTAAGTTGAATTTTTGAAAATATTAAGTTGAATTTGTTGGTGCAAGAAGCATCAGTGATGTCCTCCTCTAAGTGTTTCAATGTTTAACAATATGCTTAAGTTAGTGATACATTGAACAAGGAAGGGTTAGTCAAGAAAGGAGTGAAGAAAAGTCCTAGTTAACCTAGGCAATAAGTCCTGGTTCGAAGAATTAGGCACTAAGTCCTGATCATGGATTGGTACTAAGTCCTTGAAGAGGGCTGGGTATCGAAGACCTGACCGAGGGTTGGGCACGAAGTCCTGGTTCATGGAATTGGGCAATAAGTCCTGGCCATGGGCTGGGCACCGAGGACCTGATCGAGGGTTGGGCACGAAGTCCTGGTTCGTGGAATTGGGAAATAAGTCTTGGTCGTGGATTGGGCACGAAGTCCTGGTCATAAGATTGGGCAAAAGTCTTGGTGAGTAAAGCTGGGCAAAAGTCCAACTGGATGGGCCGGGTGGCAACCGTCTCCTGAGAGGAGTAGGTGAAAGGTGTGTTCCCCCGGGATGGGAGCATCGGCGTCGGTTCGACCTAGGGTTTCACAGGAAATCCGAAGTTAGAACCATTCTTTAAGGCTAAGGTTATATATGTGTCTGCTTTGTGTTTGTATATCTTGCAGGTACCTAGAATTGGAGGTAAAGCAGGCAAAGAGGTTGAAACACTGCATCTTGGATGCCCCCATTGATACAGGCACCCCCATTGACACGGGCACCCCATTAGGTTAGGCGCCTGAATGAATCACGCACCCCCTACAACACAGGTGCCCTGGATTGAGCCTTATCAACTACTGCGAGTTCAGCGCGAAGGATAAGGTTTGACTAGGGTTATGAGGCACCCCATAGCATCACAGGCACCCCAGACAAGGCTATAAAAGGGGCTTCAACCCCTCAACTCAGTACAATAATTCTGAGATCATTCTGAGCATTCCAAGTGATGATAAAGCGATAATGACGAAGCTCTGCGACCAAGGAAGCTCTGGGAGGAATTGCGCGACACTTTGGGGTTCCAGATCGGCCGAGTCTTCAACCTGTTGTTTGGTTTGATTTACATTCTGCATTTATTTTCCGTAATATTTTTGATTGTAAATCCTACACTGTAAGACGGGTTTCTCCGCCTCCGAAAAGTCCGAAAAGGAGACCATTAGTGGATGTGCATTTCCCGTGCTTAGGCCTTGGACGTACTGACCCTGGGGAGTTGGGAACCAAGTAAAAAATTCTATGTGCACTTTGTTTTTTGTTTGTTTTTTCTATTTTCCGCTGCTACTAACTCTGTATCTAGAACGAACCTCGAAAGTCTACGAAAGACGAGTTTTCCGCAAGAATTTTTACAAGTCGATATTCACCCCCCCCCTCTATCGACGGCACCGGTCCCCACAAGTGGTATCAGAGCCTGGTAGCTCTTCACCGGACTAACAGCCGATGGAGCAAAGATGCCAGGAGTTGAGGGGGTGCTCAAGGGTGAATCAACTATTTTCTTAATTATGGTTAATTTCAATGTTCATATTACATGTTTTAAGTGCAGGGAGAGAGGACACTTGTAACGCCCCAAAATTCTCATTTTTAATTCTTAAAGTCCTTAGAATTATTTAGAAATGGTTTAGAAATATTCTAGATATTTTTAGGAATTTTTAGAGTATTTTTATGGAATTTTCCGAGTCCGTTTGGTATTTTTGGAAAAAGAAAAAGAAAAAGGAAAAAGGAGAAATTGGAAAAAACCATTAAGTGCAGCCGGTGGATCGAACCCGCGACCTTCCCGAAACCAGAAACGCACGCGACCGGCTAGGCTGGGGGTATCAAGCACAACAAGGGACGGAGAGAAGGTTATTTAAGGAATTGTTAGTTTAATCTGCCTTAAGTATAAATAGATAGTTAAAGAGAGAAATTTTATTTCTCTCCTCTCCAAACCCTCACGCCGACCACCTCTCCTCTTGGGCGACGCCGACCACCATCAAGGCCAAGGAGGGCCGGCCAAGACTCTTTTCCAAGAGATAATCCTATATTCGGGATCCCCGCGACGAGAGGAACGCGTAGACGTGAAGAATTCTCTGAGATCTCAAGTTTCTCCCGAGCTCTAGACATTAATCTTGGTTGTAAGTCCAAGATATCAAGGTAAGTACTGCTCACCTGCAGTAAGAGGCGGTTTTTCCGCGAGAATTTCCTTTAAAAAGTTTTTAGAAGAGATATTTCCTTTTTGTTTGAGTTTTTGCATGTGATATTAGTTCATTATATGCTTATATATGTTGATTAATACCCTATGTGAGTTTAGGGTCCAAGAAAAGCTATGAGAAAAGAAAAGAAAAGATAAAGATAAGAAAAGAAAAGGCCAAGGCCTTAAGAAATCCCCAAAAGTCAAGACTTAGGGATTTTAGCACGCAAGGTGCTCCAGAAAATGCCAAGGCATTTACAGATAAGAAAGAAAAGAAAGAAAAGCTATTTTATTTTCTAAGACCAGTACCCGGCGTCCAAGGGCGTCGTTAAAGAAATCCAGGTGTCCAATTCCAAGGTCTTGGCCCTGGTAGACCAAGGTCTGCTCTATTAGGATTGATGGCTCGCTACCCCAACCTTTTAGGGAACGCGCATCAGATGGTACTTACGTCTTCAGTGGATCCAAGTGATTAGTATTTTCAAGTATATGCTTTAGCAAAGTTTTCTAAAGTTTCAGAAAGTTTTCAAAAGTTAAAGAATAGCTAAAGTTTCTAGTTGAGCCAAGAAAAGTAAATTGAGATTATTTATTGCTTGAGTATGCATGTTTTGAGTTATACATGTTTGTAGTTTTCTTTCAAGCATATTAGTATCTCATATGATGTTCAGTTTGTTCTAGAAGCATGTTTGCACATTTCGAGTTTTTGTGAGCTAGATAGTACTTACTAAGCTTTTCGCTTATAGATGCATTTCCTCTTATTGGAGATAAAGGTAAAGGCAAGCAATTCTGAAGGAAGACGACGAGGCGGTGCTGAGTAGAGTGTGTGTGGTGGCTGATTATGGAGAGATCTTTGGCGCAAGACAATTTAGTTATTAATTCATAATGTTATAGTTCATTTGAATTTCATGTTCTTGCTTTATGGAGTTTAGCGAATATTTAAGTTATGGATAGTTTTATATGCTCAATTCCTTAGAGTAAAGATTCCATGTCATTTCTTTTAGTCTATATATTTTTATGATTGCATTGGATGAGTAGAAATATGAGTAGATGGAAGTATTGATACTATGTTAGAAAAATAGATGCATGTGCCAAGATAGTATCAATTTCTTCTTTGAATTAAGTTTCATTGCTTAAATTTGTTTAGAAAGGTTGCAACCACATTTCATAATGCTTTAGCAAGATTATAGAACATGCATTTGGTGCTATGAATGTATAGAAGTCAAGATTGGTACAAACTTTAGTGTTAAAATTCATATAACTTGAATAGTTTAATTTCTTCCACAAAAGTCCTAATCTCAAGTTTAGGGATTCGTTTTGATTGGCTAAACTCATTTGAAAACTGTCATAGAGTGTAGAAATGGTGTCATGATTCCATATGGCTCGAAATTATGAGTTTGATGGAGCTGTGAAGCAACTGCCGAAAGCTGAACTTTCAGCTCACAGGCGTACCAGTCGACTGGTACAGTATCAGTCGACTGGTACCCGAGAGTTAAGTTGGGTGAGGCGAGCTTCAAGGCTTATCATCTCGCGAGCTTTTGAGATAGAAGGATGATACGTCATTATGTATGATTGCTTGAATTAGAATATAATTGTTAGATGAACTTATAAGTTTTAAAAAAAAAAGATTTCCGCATTTTTCTTTAATCATGTATCAAGTAAGTTGAGAAGTAGAGAAAAGTAACGATCCGTCTAAGGCAGTAAGAAGGCGGGTCGCTACAGTTGGTATCAGAGCAGTTCCCATTCTCCAGCATCACACATACATCAGCATCAACCTTGCCGTCTTCAAGTAAGAAAGTTTTAAGTTTCAATTTTTCTATTGCTCCTTTACTTAATTGCAGTATAGAGAAATGCTTAAGTACTTACTCATATGTGCATAGAACAAGGAAGCATGTTTAATACCTTAGTATCACGGAATCATGTTTAATCCCTAGAATGGATATTAGAGAAATGCTTAAGTACTTACTTGATTTGCCCAAAAGTATGTTTTGGGATTATGGCACGCAAGGTGCTTGATAAAAGTTTTGAGTAAGACCAAGGTCTTACTAAGCCCTAGAACGAGTTCTAGGACTAAGAAATGAGATAAGAATCAAGACCAAGGTCTTGTTATATCCTAAAGCAAGTTTGGGAACATTACCATTAAGTGTTAAGTTATACATTTGAGGACGTCCTAGAAAGGCCCAAAACGAGGAGCAAGCTCCTAGAGGGCAAGAGGCAACAGAGTCAGTACCCCCACCAAATCTCTTAGACGTGGTGGCTCAGTAACAGAGACAGTTAGCAGAACAACAGCAAGTTATTGCCACTAGGATGGCTAACCAGCAGGTCGTTATTATTACCTCGCCGGTGGCGAATGTAGTGGCACCAGTTGTGATCGAAGACCCATCGATTACATCTGTAGTCCGGCAAGGGGGGTAAGGCAAGAAGCGTACCTCATTCAGTAGAAGAAACTGAAGCCAGGGAACTTCCCAGGCACAAGCAAACCATGGGATGCTTAAGCATGGTTCAAAACGTTGGAAAGAATAATAGGGCTACTGGACTGGCATGAGGTAGAGAAGATAAAGTGTGCATCTTTCTGCCTTACGGGAGATGCTAGAATATAGTGGAAGAGAGTCAAGGCCAAGAGAAATGTCAGCCAGATGACATGGGCCGACTTCGAGACTGAGTTCTTCGAAGAATGCTTTCATATGCAAGTAACCAACAAGCATTATGATGAATTCACGGAGTTCAGACAAGGAGAACTATCCGTGGATGAAGCAATGAAGATGTTTAAGCGGTTAGCTCATCTGTGCCCAGAGCTAGTTAGCACAGAAAAAAGAGATAGTTAGGCTAATGCTCAAGATGTTAAGGCCTGAGATAGCGTTAAAGGGGGCTAGCGGTGTCAAGAGGCTGCAAACCTCCGAGGAACTAATAAGTAGTGCTTTGATCACTGAGCACTACTTAAACAGTATAAAGGCCACCAGAAAGGTTGAACGATGAAGTTCTTAACAACCTTACCGTCATGGGAAATAATGGCCTCTACTGAGAGGCTAAGGGCAGTATCAATCTAGATTTCCAACCGAGAGCTCTACAGTGACTTGTTAGTCCTTGAGATGAAGGATTACGATGTCATTTTAGGAATGGACTTCTTGAGCAAGTATAATGCTTCTATAGACTGCCGCAAGAAAAAGTCAAGTTCACACCAGAAGCAGAACCTTCATTGAGTTTATTGGAGACCCAAGGAGAAAGATAAATAGGTTCCTATCTACCTTACAAGCTCAGAGAATGTTAGAGAAGGGGTGCTCTGGTTCTAGCTCATATAGTGGATGCAAGTCAAGGAGAAGGATTGAAGAGAGAAGTAGTGAGGGTATCTGTGACTATCCTGAGGTGTTTCCTGAAGAGTTACCAGGACTCCTTCCCAATCGGGAAATTGAGTTTGAAATTGAGTTGGCCCCAGGAACCAACCCAATTTCGAAGGCACCTTATCGCATGGCACCAGCAGAACTGAAAGAATTACAAGAACAATTGCAAGAGCTGCTTGACAAGGGTTTCATCCGCCCTAGTCATTCACCTTGGGGAGCTCCTGTACTGTTTGTCAAGAAGAAAGATGGATCTATGCGAATGTGCATAGATTATCGAGCTTTGAATAAGGTAACCATCAAGAACAGATATCCTTTGCCAAGGATAGATGATTTATTTGATCAGCTGAAGGGAGCCACAGTGTTCTCCAAGATAGATCTGCGATCAGGTTACCATCAGCTCAGAGTGAAGGAGAGTGATGTGCCAAGGACTGCTTTCAGTACAAGATATGGGCACTATGAGTTTGTGGTCATGCCCTTTGGAGTGACAAACGCCCCTGCGACGTTTATGGATCTAATGAATAGAGTGTTCAAGGATTTTCTGGACAAGTTCGTCATTGCCTTCATTGATGATATCCTAGTGTATTCAAAGACTCGGAAAGAACATGAAGAACACTTGAAGATAGTGTTGCAAACCTTACACCAGAAGGAGTTGTACGCCAAATTCTCAAAGTGTGAGTTTTGGCTTGATCAGGTGGCCTTCCTAGGCCACATTGTATCCAAAGAAGGCATTCAAGTTGATCCAGCCAAGATAGAAGCAGTCAGCAACTGGTGTAGACCCAAGAATGCCAGTGAAATCAGAAGCTTCTTAGGCCTGGCAGGATATTACAGAAAATTTGTGGAGGACTTTTCCAGAATAGCCTCTCCACTCACAGCCTTGACCAGAAAGAACAGAAGTTTGATGGTCAGATAAATGCGAGCACAGTTTCTAGAGCTGAAGAAGAGACTGACCAGTGCTCCCATCCTGACTGTTCCAGAGAGTGACAAGGCCTTTGACATCTACAGTGATGCATCCAAGATGGGCCTTGGAGCTGTCCTCATGCAAGACGGTAAAGTAATAGCATATGCCTCCAGACAGCTCAAGGACTATGAGAAGAATTACCCTATCCACGATCTTGAGCTAGCAGCTGTGGTTTTCGCACTAAAGCTCTGGAGACACTACCTGTATGGAGTGCAGTGCAGAATCTTCACAGACCATCAAGTTTGAAGTACTTCTTCACTCAGAAGGACCTGAATATGAGGCAGCGCAGGTGGCTAGAGTTGGTCAAAGATTATGACTGTGAAATCCTCTACCACCCAGGTAAAGCTAATAAAGTGGCAGATGCACTGAGCAGGAAATCCTGTGCAGTACTGATGTCCTTATCATCACTGTCACTACCACTTCAGAAAGAAATAAAGGATTTTGGAGTCGAGATAATAATTAGGCAACTTTCTGCATTGACTCTAGAGTCAACCCTGCTTGTGGATATACAAAGAAAGCAAAGTCAAGACCCAGAGATCCAGAAGATCAAGCAGGGGATCCAAGAGGCAGAAAATTCAGAGTTTCGAGTATCAGATAGTGGCATACTCTATCTTGGAGACCGCCTTTGCGTCCCCAATGATGAGGAACTAAGGAAGAATATTTTAGAAGAAGCCCACAGTACCCCGTACTCTATGCATCCTGGTTCTACCAAGATGTACCAAGATCTAAAGAAAAGATTCTGGTGGTCTGGACTCAAGCGAGACGTGGCCAGATATATCAGTACCTGCTTGACCTGCCAGAGGGTCAAAGCAGAACACCAGAGACCAGGAGGAGTTCTGCAGCCTCTTCCCATTCCAGAGTGGAAGTGGGAAGAGATATCCATGGATTTTATCACAGGTCTCCCAAGGACCACCCATGGACACGATGCAATTTGGGTGATAGTGGACAGATTGACCAAGTCTGCCCACTTCCTAGCCATCAAGTTATCGCATTCGGTAGAGCAGTTAGCACAGCTGTACGTGAAAGAAGTGATCAGGCTTCACGGAGTTCCGAGGTCGATCGTGTCTGACAGAGATGGACGATTCACCTCCCATTTTTGGAAGTGTGTTCAGGACGCCCTAGGCACCAGACTTCAGTTCAGCACAGCTTTCCATCCCCAGACAGATGGACAAACAGAGAGAGTAAATCAGATTTTAGAAGACATGCTCAGGGCTTGTGCATTGGACTTTAAAGGTAGTTGGTGCAAATTTCTGTGTTTAGCTGAGTTTGCCTACAACAATAGCTATCAGGCCACCATCAGGATGGCGCCTTATGAGGCATTGTATGGCAGGAAATGCAGATCACCCATATGTTGGCAAGAAGCTGGTGAGAAGAAAGAGATGGAGTCAGAACTAGGCAGCCAGACTGAGCTTATAGATGAGACCACTCAGGCTATCCAGACGATCCGCCAGAGGATTGAGACTGCCCAGAGTAGACAGAAAAGTTATGCTGACACACGCCGTAGGCCACTTGAATTCCAAGTTGGAGATTCAGTATTTCTCAAGGTCGCTCCCATGAAGGGAGTGGTGAGATTCGGCAAAAAGGGCAAGCTAAGTCCTCGCTACATAGGACCCTACGAGATCATAAAGAGGGTTGGTAAGGTAGCATATGAGTTGGACTTACCAGAGGATATGTCAGCTATCCATAGCACATTTCATGTCTCTATGCTAAAGAAGTGTATTCACGACCCTAGCCAAGTGATTCAGCCTCAGTCAGTACAGATCCAAGAAGATCTTAGTTATGAGAGCAGACCGACACAGATAGTGGACAAAGCAGTTAAAAGATTAAGAAACAAAGAAGTGCCACTAGTGAAGGTCATCTGGCAGAATCAAAAGCATGAAGAGGCTACTTGGGAACGTGAGGACAGCATGAGAGAAAGATATCCAGAATTATTCTAAGTTCGAGGACGAACTTTTTATAAGGTATAGGGGATTGTAACGCCCCAAAATTCCATTTTTAGTTCTTAAAGTCCTTAGAATTATTTAAAATGGTTTAGAAATATTCTAGATATTTTTAGGAATTTTTAGAATATTTTTATGGAATTTTCCGAGTCCGTTTGGTATTTTGGAAAAAGAAAAGAAAAAAAAAATGGAAAAACCATTAAGTGCAGCCGGTGGTCGAACCCGCGACCTTCCCGAAACCACGAAACGCGCGCGAC
>JAGFNQ010000935.1:0-57289 GCA_024364735.1 Boesenbergia rotunda
GTAATGTCTATTGGAGTTTCTTGAACTTCTTCAAGTTCAATATTACTCCCACTATTTTCTTGTAAAAGAAATTCTTTTTCCAAAAATACAGCATGCCTTGAAACAAACACTTTTTGTTCCAAGGGATGATAGAATTGGTAACCCTTTGTTTCCTTAGGGTATCCAATAAATAGACATTTATCAGACTTAGCATCCAATTTGTCTGATACAGTCTGCTTCACATAAGCAGGACAACCCCATATCTTAAGGTGAGTTAAGTGAGGTTTCTTACTATTCTACGTCTCATATGGAGTAGTAGAGACTACCTTGGTCGGGACTCTGTTTAGCAAGTAAATAGCTATCTTGAGCGCATAGCCCCAAAAAAATTTTGGAAGAGTTGCATGATTCATCATAGATCTAACCATGTCCATCAAGGTTCGGTTACGCCTCTCAGATACACCATTATGCTGTGGTGTATATGGCGGAGTCCATTGAGACAATATCCCATTGTCCCTAAGATAATCTTGAAACTCTTGACTTAAGTATTCACCACCCCGATCGGATCGAAGTATCTTAATACTTTTGTCAAGCTGTTTCTCTACTTCATTTCTGAACTCTTTGAATTTCTCAAAAGCTTCAGATTTGTGTTTCATTAATAACACATACCCGAATCGTGAGTGATCATCGATAAAGGTAATGAAGTAGCTATAGCCTCCTTGTGCAAGAGTTGACATTGGTCCACATACATCAATATGTATTAGACCAAGCAATTCTCCCACTGGATTACCTTTTCCGGAAAAGGGTAATTTGGCCATCTTGCCTTTTAAGCATGATTCGCATGTATCAAATGAACCCTCATGTGTTTCTTACTTATATGGCCAAGATGACAATGCCATGTATAGGAGTATATTTGATTATCTATTCGAGCACGTTTGTTGCTAACTTCGATATTGAAAATGTCACCGGATAAATCTAACGTGTAGATACCATTGCACAAAGTTCCGGTCCCATAAAAAACACCATTTAAAGTTATGTAACAACAATTGTTACTAAAAGTTAAATGATAACCCTTTTCATTCAAGCATGAAATAGATACAATGTTCTTTATTAACGAAGGGATAAAATAACAATTATCCAACTCTAAGACAAGTCCAGTAGGGAGCTTTAGCAAATATGTTCCGATGGCAACAGCAGCAATCTTTGCTCCATTTCCAACTCGCAAATTCGCTTCTCCCTTGACGAGTCTTCTTCTATTCCTTAGCCCCTGTATGTCATTACATATATGTGAGCTACACCCAGTATCAAGTACCCAAGTGGTTGAGAAAATAGAGTGACATTCAATAACGAAGATACCTGAAGAGGATGGGGCATCGGATGCCTTCTTCTTCAAGGACTCAAGATAAACCTTGCAGTTTCTTCGCCAGTGACCCTCCTTGCCACAGTGATGGCAAGTGCCTTTTGGGGTCTTTTCAGTCTTTTTGGCCTTTTTCTTCTTTCCCTTATTCTGTTCTTTGGCCTTCCTCTTAGAACCTTTCTTCGAGGAACCAACTAACAGTACCGTCTTTTGATCCTGCTTCACAGAAGGCTCTATAGTCTTCAGCAGGTTGAGCAACTCAGGAATGGTAGTCTCCAGCTTGTTCATCCGATAGTTCATCACAAATTGTGAATAACTTTTGGGCAAACAATGCAGAATTAAGTCAATACTTAGTTCATGATCCATTGCAAAACCGAGTGTGCCCAGTCGCTCAATGTACCCCAACATCTTCAACACAAACTGTGAGACAGAAGTGCCTTCCTGCATCTTAGAGGTGAAGAGGAGTCTAGAGACCTCGAACCTTTCGGATCTCGCCTGCTCGTCAAATAACTCATGAAGATGGAAGATGATGGTATAAGCATCCATATGCTCATGCTGCTTTTGCAGCTCAGGTACCATAGCGGCTAGCATGATGCAACTTGCAAGTTCAGAATCGGTCACATGTTTCTGATAGGCCACTAACTGGTCTGGAGTTGCATCTTCTGGAGGACGGTTGGGAAGTTGATCTTCAAGGACATAAGCAAGCTTTTCTGCCTTGAGGACTATCCTCAGGTTTCGAAGCCAGTCCATGAAGTTTGGCCCAGTCAACTTATTGGTGTCCAAAATGAAACGCAAATTCAGAGAAGACATGATCAAGTGATTATCCTAGAAATACAAATTGAGCTTATGTGAGAAGAATGATAAAGAATGCATCAATATACATTAATTAAATCCTATTTATTTTTCGAATTGAATAACCCTTTTTATCAATTCGGGAGATCGTAGGAACATCTCCAAATAGGTTAATATCCAACCATAGATAAGAACAACCATGGTTGTGGCCATCAAGTTATTCTTAGCTATGAAGGTAGGTAATTATACCGATTACATATCACATATATGTAACTATCACTTTATGCTATCAACTAATTGAATGTTTGCATAAATCATTGGGTTGTTAACTCATTAACAAGTATGCAACAATATACATAGCACCCAACTGCACCTCTCTTTACATCGACCTTGGCTGTGGCACAACAAATCGATGCTCCAAGCTTAAGGCTGACCCATTAATCAAGAAAAAGTTTTAATATGGTTGGAGCTCATTCAACCGTTTAGTCAGGCTTGGATGTGTCCAACAACCAAAACTAAGGATTGACCTCTGACTCAACTATATTAATCATAAACTAATTCCATGGTTTGAACATGTTGAGGTTCAAGCCGGGCATGGATGTGTCCATCAACCCAAACGAGAAACAAAACTCCGGTTCTAACCATATTAATGGAAGGTGTTGGCCTTAATATTTTGTAAGGGGTTTTGGGTCTCATCCTTTTTTTCTAAGCACATTCATGACATATAATTATGTCATGTACTAACGATTTCCTTAATAAAGTATGTATGTGACTTAATTTATCAAGTCTCATTAATTGAATTAGGAACCGGATTTCCTAATTCTAATTTCATACTTTATTCAAGGAATTGTTTTGGGAAACAATTTCCTAAATTGTCATAATCAATTTCGGAAATAATATGATTAAGACTTTGATTTCTCTAAATCAAATCTTATTAATTAAGAGACAGATTCCCTTAATTCAACCACATATTATTTTCATGAAAATCTTATTTAAGAAAACTCTATAGGAAATAATTTTCCTAATTAATTTGGAGACAACAATATGTAAGAGCATCACCTCTTAAATCAAATAAGGAAATTATCGTTTGAAAATCACCTCAAAATTTTCAAGATTTGATTACATATTTTATTTATGGACTAATTAATTACAACAAATTATTTTCTTTGGGTGGCTCCCCGAGGCTCAGATACCCAAAGAAAAGAAATTTGTTGTAAATCTAATTTGGCCCGCTCCCCGAGGCGTAGCCAAATTAAACATGACAATTTTATTCAAAATGGGAAATTAAATTACAACAACTAACTTTAATTTGGGTGGCTCCCCGAGACACTCCCCAAAATAAAGAATTTTGTTAATAATTTAAAACCAATTCGAATTTAATTGTCAATTAATGATCCATAAATTTGTCTAGACTTTCTTGAAAGAAAGTGTCCAAAATTGCGAGATTTCCATAATAGGTTTTCAGAATAATTGTAAGTTTCTGGTACAAAGAAAACTTACATATTTCCAAAATTAAAAAATTTCCAAAATAGGAAATTTCCAATATTAGAAAGTTTCCAAAAATAGAAAGTTTTCACAATTATCATAAAATTTCAGAAACTAGGATATTTCAAAAGTTTGCGAAATTTCATGAGGATTTCCGAACTTTGAAATTCCTAAATCTAAAATTTATCATAATTGAAAAGTTTCCATAATTGGAAAATTTTCTAAAATTGAGATCATGACAAAGTTTTCCGCAAAACAATTATATGATTATGTCGAACACTAACCGGCTCTGATACCACTGTTGAGACCGGGTGCATGTTGACATGGATGCGGGTTCGTAATTTTAAAATTTATTACATGCAGCGGAAGATTTAGCATAAATAATTTCTCAAATTATTTAACCATACATCTAAGCATGCAACCTTATATTGTATAGACATGATCATATATTAAAATTTTGCAGAAAGTAAACTAATTTACTTAATACCTCGCGTAACTCGAAGGAAGGGATGAGATCCAACCGTAAGCGTCCCTTGGAAGCTCCGCCTCTATTAGCGTCCACGCCGAGTTTTCTTCGAGATGACTTCGCAAAGCCACGAGTTTCGTGCCGACAAGAACTACTAGATTCTCCAAAGGCACGACAAGAATACCAAGAGAGAGATGAGAACACTAACCACCAAACGAAGAACGGAATCAAGATTCCGGGAGGAAGGAAAAAGTTGCGCCCGCTTCTTCTTCTTCTTCGGCAGCTGCTTGGTGGATAAAGCTCACGGCAACAAAGGGGTCCTCCTTTTAGGGCCAGCGGCACTAGAGGAGGGAGAGGGAGAGAAGGAGAGAGATAGAGGGTTTATTTCTAGATCTCTTAGATTAATCTCCAAGCCTTGCCTTGGTTCCTTTATATAGTAGCCTCTTAATCGCCAAGTCTCCTTTTTATGGAATAAATTTTCATAAGAAATTTATCATATAAATTTTTCTATGAATTATTCCATCATGTCAAGTTTTTATCATAATTTAATTTATGATAAAAACAACCATGTCTCCCTTTTCTTATGGAAAAATATTTCTTTATATAAATTTCTTTATATAAATTTTTTTATCATGGTAAATCAATCTATTATTGATTTTATAAAATAAAATAAACCAATCCATGGTTCATTTTAATTTCTATGAAAAATAAATCTCTTTATATAAATTTCTTTATCCATAATTTTATAAAACAAACCACGCTCGGTTTATTTTATAATTTGAACCAAAATTTGGTTTTCCCCTTTTGTTGTGGCCGGCCAAACAAAGAGGGTGGGGACCCTCTTTGGCCGGCCAAATCCAAGCTAAAACTATACGAATTAAACTCATTTAATTCGTCCAATAAGTCTTCAAAAGACTTAGCCATTTTATGCTTCCGATGCGTCTCTGAAAAATTCAGATTCGACTTATCTCTCTTGATCGGAAATCCAATTTTCAACTCGTTTTAAATCCCTCAGATTACTCGTAGTGCGTGTGACTAAATAGGCTTTCGATTTATATTGGCCGTCTATAATTAACCAATTATAGAACGATCATGAGTGGCACCTAGTAGTACATCATGATCCCCAATTAATCGAAAGATCAACGGTTGACCTCAGAAATTATTCTGAAACCCTTCAGCAGCTCTAATGAATCATGCCTCATTCCCTTCACCGTCTTATACCCACTCGGTTCAGGGCATGGTCTATGTGTGTCAGTCCCCACTAGGCTGACTACGTCACACCTAGCCCAAGCAATGTCTTTCTTGTCCAACGGATTCTAATTACTCTCATGTATCTGAGATATTCATACTCTGATCATGTGATACTCTGGCCAGAGGCTTCGAGTAATAATCCGACGATAAGCCTTGGGTATACATCTCCTCGCAAGGAGTGGTGAATCCTTTGTAGGCTGTTCAAACATCTTCGGGCACTTCGGCTTATACCCAATCATCCTAGGTCCACACCTCCTTGGAGATGCTTGCTTAAGATGTCAAAGTATAAGTCTTCAGGACCAAGATGACTTGAACACCGCAAGTCAAAGGAACATCGTACTTAAGCTGTAGTAAGAACTTCATTGACATATCTATATGTAGATTACCATATGAAGTTTTACAGCCAGTCACTCCAATGAACTAGTTTCCTTAACTAGCATTCATGTTTATCTCCAGACATCCCTATGTCACCAGCCAGTGAGAATCAGCTGATTAGAGAATAACCCATGCTAGTCTCAACAGAATTGATAGTGTCCGTATTTATCAATTCATCGACTAGGGACAATTTCAATACTTCACAATTGCACATGTAGAGATAATCACTAGTTGTGAATTCATCACAAATTCTCTCATGCTGTGAATTGTATTGCGGACATTCAGTGAATGAGTTTAAGATCTCAATCAAATATACAAACATGTACACTCAAATAGTGAATATTCATTTATTAAAGTAAATGATTACAATCATAAGGCGATTGCCTTAGGACACTTCTCTCATATTACTAACAGCCTTGCAGTTCAATAAATAAAGGAGCAAATGAAATATTACTCGAAGAACACCGAATACTTGCCTGCTAAAACCCTACTACCTCGCGGTACTCCAGATGCCCGAGGTGAGTAGGCTTGGTCTGGGTGTTGCGAATGCCCGACCAAGAGCTGTCAAAATACTACTACCTCGCAGTACTGCAGATGCCCGACCAAGAGCTATCAAAACCCTACTACCTCACGGTGCTGCGGATGCCTGAGGTGAGTAGGCTTGATTTGGGTGCTGCGGATGCCCGACCAAGAGCTATCAAAACCTTACTTCCTCGTGGTGCTGCGGATGCCCGACCAGAGCTGTAAAACCCTATTATCTCACACTGCTGCGGATGCCCAAGGTGAGTAGGCTTGGTCTGGGTGCTACGGATGCCCGACCAAGAGCTGTAAACCCTACTATCTCACAGTGCTGCAGATGCCCGAGCTGAGTAGGCTTGGTCTGGGTGCTGCGGATGCCCAATCAAGAGCTGTCAAAACCCTACTACCTCGCGGTGCTGCGGATGCCCGAGGTAAGTAGGCTTAGTCTGGGTGCTGCGAATGCCTGACCAAGAGATGTCAAAACCCAACTACCTCGTAGTGCCGCTGATGCTCGAGGTGAGTAGGCTTGGTCTGGGTGCTGCGGATGCCTGACCAAGAGCCGTTAAAATCCTACTACCTCGCGGTGCTGCGTATGCCCAACCAAGAGCTGTCAAAACCCTACTACCTCATGGTGCTACGGATGCCCAAGGTGAGTAGGCTTAGTCTGGGTGCGGCAGATGCACGACCAAGATCTGTCAAAACCCTACTACCTCGCGTGCTGCGAATGCCCGAGGTGAGTAGGCTTGGTCTAGGTGCCGCGGAGGCCCGACCAAGAGCTATAAATCCTACTACCTCGTGGTGCTGCGGATGTCCGAGGTGAGTAGGCTTGGTCTGGGTGATGCGGATGCCTGACCAGGAGCTGTAAAACCCTGCTACCTCACAGTGCTGTGGATGCCCGAGGTGAGTAGGCTTGGTTTGGGTGCTGCGGATGCCCGACCAAAATCTATAAAACCCTACTACCTCACGGTGCTGCGGACGCCTGAGATGACTAGGCTTGGTCTGGGTGCTGCGGATGCCCAACCAAGAGCTATAAAACCCTACTACCTCGCGGTGCTGCGGATGCCCGAGGTGAGTAGGCTTGGTCCGGGTGCTGCGGATGCCTGACCAAGAGTTGTAAACCCTACTACCTCACGGTGCTACGGATGCCCGAGGTGAGTAGGCTTGGTTCGGGTGCTGCGGATGCCCGATCAGGAGCTGTAAAACCCTACTACCTCGCGATGCTGCGGATGCCCGAGGTGATTATGCTTGGTCTAGGTGCTGCGGATGCATGACCAAGAGCCGTTAAAACCCTACTACCTCGTGGTGATGCGGACGCTCGAGGTGAGTAGGCTTAGTCTGGGTGTTGCGGAGCCCGACCAAAAGCTATTAAATCCCTACTACCTCGACGTGCTACGGATGCCCGAGGTGAGTAGGCTAAGTCTAGGGGTTGCGGATTCCCGACCAAGAGCCGATATAAGAACGTGATAGAAGTCATTTCCTTGCGGCTGTCCGACGAAGACCTGTATTGACGTGCAACGCCCGGCTGGCCTCTGAGCTCTGGGTTCTTGAGTCGAAGGTAATTCTTGCTACACTAGTGACCCCTTGGTCTGTGGCTAGACTAAAATGATCTCACTTGTGAAGATAAAAGGAGATCGTGTAAATGCATAAGGAAAAGATTAAAGAAAGACTCTAAATACACAAAGGAAAAGAACACGGTGTTCCATTAACAATTCCCAGGTACATTTAGTAGTTACACTCTCAGGCAACAAAGCAAAGTACAAGAAGATACATCAACCATAGCTCTTCCTGCGGGATCGACGCTTGTCTCGGCTGGGTCCTCCCAACCTACTCGGTTTCGCCTGGAGCCTCCCTCGGGGTCCCTTGCTCCTTGGACTGAATTGCTGCTTGTTAATGACCTTGCTCCTCAAGTCTGGTAAGAACACTTGTTTTTCAGAACCCGTACCCCTCACGTCGAGGACAAATAATACATAAGAAGCAAAAAAGAAAAGATACTCGAGACATTGGACCCAAAAATGTTTTCATTGCATTCAAGATGATTACATATCTGGTACATTAGAAAAAATGAAGAAAGGAATGGACCGGGTTGGAAAAGAGTTCGGTATTATCTACAGCTCCTTGCCTTCAAGTGGGAGCTCCTCCCAGACTCGGCCAATGCTCAGGCAGCTCAAGTCGGCGTCCGGTGGTAAGAGTTGGGCCTTCCTCAGTTGATCGATGGCCTCATGGAAGCCCTGCTTTAAACGCTTCATTACCTGGTCGGCAAGGATATCGCCAAACTCGTCCGACTCCAGGAACCTGGCCTTGAATTCTGCCTCGGCCTCCTTGGGACGTGATGCCTCGGCAGCTTGGAGATTGCGCAGTTCGGCCTCGGCTGCCTCCTTGGCAATATTTAGCTGAGCCACCTCAGAAGACATTTTGTTCTGGTCTTCCAAGGCCTCTTTGAGTCTTTCTGAGGTGACCAAAGATTCCGATCGTGCCTGAGCCACATCCTCCTCGAGGTTGGTCAAGCGGTCAGCTGCCGCCATGATGTCAGTTTCCTTCTGGGCTAGCTGGTGCGCTTGGTCTTTAATGCGCTCATTTAACATTTCGGTCGTGGTCTCCAGGAGTCGGACATCCCCGACAGCTTCTTCTCCCTTTCTTGGAGCTGGTCCCACTCCTGCACTCCTGAGTCACCCTGAGTAGGTTGTCCATGAGGGCCACTGCTCTCTCGGACATCAACTGCTTCTGGCGGCCGGAACTATGTAGGGACGACTCCAGAGCCAGCAGGGTCTCCAGCTGATGCTCCACCTTCACTCGGAGAGCTCTGCTGGCATCCACTTACATGAGGCCCGCTCTATGGGCGTGGTCGGCATTGGCCTCCACTTTTAGTGCTCGGCGGGTCAAGGCCTCAACCTCCTTCCAGGAGGACAAGTGGAAGCCGGTCGTCAGGCAGTCTTGAGTCACCTGTCATAGTGCAAAGGAGTTATAAAACATAATGGGAAGTAATCTATGAAACTGAGAACACATACCTTCAAGTGAGGCTCACGGAGGGTGGTTAGAGGCCCGACAGAGACTCGCACGGCTTCCCCTCCCGAGACTCCTTGACTCCTCGGGGCATCAGCTCGGCTCACAGAGGGTAAGGAGTCTCTGTGCGTGGGGAGTGGATAGATAGTAGGAGCTCCAGGTGGCACTGTGGAAGGGTCGGAGTCGTCCTCCTCAGAACTAGAGGCCCCCTCGGAAGAAAGGCCCTTGGCAGGGACCTCCTTAAAGTGCACCGGGGGGAAAGACTGTGCAATAGTCTCCAAGTCCGCGTCAAGCCTTTTGCGTAGGCGGTCGAGATGAATTCGAGGTTGGGCAGGCAATGCTTGCTTGCCTTTCGAGGCCTCGAAAGAGTCGACCGAGGATGAGCTGGGGGCCTGACCTCCTATCTCTAGAGGGGCAGTTTGCTGGAAATGCAGAGACAGGCCTCCTCAAGGATGGAAGGAAGTGTGCTGGGATTGATGCGGTGCAACCTCTTCCACCTCGGCGCGCGGTCTTCTGGGACTTTCCTCTTTTGTCGCCTAGGGAATTTGGGCGTTGTGGGTTGACGGGAGACGTTGACTTATCCGTAGCCTCTCCCATGTGGATGGTAACAAGAGGCGGATCGTTCTCCAAGGGACATCGACCTTCGGGTCGACGGACAGCTCCAGAGCCCCTTGGTCGGCAACCATCTGAGGCACGGCAGGAGCCTCTGGTCACTCCGGCATTGCGTGCCCACCGGATGATTTGACAGTCTCCTCCGAGGCCTCGACCAAGACAGAGGGCGAGGCCAGAGGGGTTGGAGGGGGATCCAGGGCCTCCTTGTTGGCTTCATCCCACTTAAAGAGCTGGTTCATCACCCTCGAGAGCATGATTTTCTCTGCGATATACAAGCAATAGAACATTAGTTAGAATTAACGGGCACTAATGGAAAAGATAAACTAACCGAGGTTGGGGCTGATGCGAGTTACTTTTGGGCTGAGGCCCGCTCGGTACATGAGCTCATCACTATGTACTAGACCCGGGCCACTGAACTCCATGCCAGAGAGAAGACTCCTAGCTTGCTGGTAGGCGGGATCCTGTTGAAAGTTCCCTAGTTCTGGGGGAGCAGGCAAATTCTCCATCAAACAATGGGGACTGAAAGGATGGTGGGGTAGTCGGATGAAGAAAAACCTCTCCTTCCACCCTTTATGAGAAGAAGGGAACCCCCTAAGAACCTATGGTTGGGGCGCGCTGTAAAGCTAAATGCCCCTCGCGAGCCAATCGGAACAAAGAAGGAATGGAAAAGGCGGGGGCCAGGGGATGTTGAAGAGTTTAAAGATGATACGCCCCGCCCATCTGAGCAAAGGCGTTGGGAGCCATCAGGTGGAGAAATATATCAAAATAGAAGGATACATTCATAAAGAAAGGGGGGATAGGGAAACGAAGTCCTAACTCTACCTGTCCTAGGAAGAAGGTAAAGAAGCCGAGAGGAGGTTCTACAGGCGATTGGTCCACCCTAGGGATCACCACCGCCATCTTGGTCGGAATGCCTAAGCCTCACAGGTCGCTTGTAGAGTTTCCGACATTACTCTAGAAGAGGTGGACTCGTACCACTCCGCTTGGTAGCCCTCCTCTGGAACCCCTCTCCTACCCTGGTCTTTCTTGCTCTCCTTACCCATGGCGCCTAAGGAAGAAGACGAGAAGGAAGCAGAAGACTTACGCGTGAGGAGAAGTCCCTAGAGAAGAGGATGAGGACGATGTCTGCTAAGCGATGAAGATGGAAGGTGGATGAACGTTTTTGCCTCCCCTTTTTATAGGGACGAAGTCACCTGCGTGTGTACAATGGGGGCAAGACGTGTGGACGGCTAAGGGCAGCTACATCGAGGCATCGTCACTAAGCAGCCGTTTGATATAAGCCTGCCACACATGTCAGGCAACCGTGCATGTCAGCAGGAGATCATGAGGAGAGAAGTTAGGGCACGTGGCGAAGGCACACGCGAGGGGGTTTTGTCGCCATTAAAGGGCTCCATGTGCTTTTATGGGTGATGGATGACTATCATTGTTGTGCCTCAAAAATCATAGAAGCCTTTTTGGAAAACTAATCTGAAAAGGGTTGCCTCGGACCCAGGGACGAATGTTTCGATTCCTCGGACCCAACGTGCCGCCAATGAAGTAGTAATGGGTGTAGCGGCACACCATAACATAGCTTCTTTGCTACACCACTAATCTAATTAGTCAGCCACACTTCCTTCAATTAGACTTGAAGGGAGGGACTTGTGATGGGGATGAGCACCCCGTAGCTAACACGTGGACTAAAGAAGCTATGTAGCAAGATCTCGAGTTTGGGTGACTCTCTTTCCTTGACTCCCGAGACCTACTCGGGAAGGTAGATTCCCGAGACCACCTCGGGCAGACCTACTCTTGAGATCACCCTAGGAGGACATATGCTTGAGATCACCTCGGGAGGTCAGGTCCTTGAGATCACCTCGGGAAGGCGAACGTCCGGGATCCCCCGGGCCAAAGGACCCCGAGATCACCTCGAGGTAGCGGAGCCCAAGGATCATCCTATCCGGTAGCCAACCTCAAGTTACCGTCCCCTTTCTTCGGATCTGTGGATAATTAACACTAATAATTACGGAGCAATCATGACCCATAATACACGACCATTAAAACCTTAATTATCGCAACGACCTAGATTTAATGGCTATGAGGGTCATTACAAGGATTATCCAGTAACCGACAATTGAGGGGACATGGAGAAGAACGTGGGGGCACGTGTGACTGCCGCCTCAGGTATAAAAGGTACTCCAACCCCCCAAGTAAAGGGGGTTAAGCTCATTCTTGCTCATACTTTTCCTTATTTCCTTCCATCTAAGAGATTCCTGTACTGACTTGACCGTCGGAGTGGGCTCCGTCGGACAACCTCCGGTGTGTTCCCATTAACGCTCGTGTTAATCTCAATCTCGCAGGGTGGGAGCTCTTCCTCTCTCATCATCATTCTTGTAGGCTGAACTTTGGTGACTGGCTGTCGATGTCGATTCCTTCTGGAACAGTACGATAAATGATGAGTCAGACAGATCTTCCTACTTCCTTCTGGGGATTTACTCTAGAGACGATTATCTTCACACTTAACCGCGTTCTGCCTAAAGTTGTCATAAAAATACCATATATGATATGGACTGGGAAGAGTCCCAAGATATCTTTTATGAAGATTTGGGGTTGTAAAGATTACATTCAATGTCAAGTCTCAAAGAAACTAGGATTCAAATTAGATAAGTGCTATTCTGTAGAATATTCAAGGAAACAAAAGGATATTACTTTTACAATTCCACACAAGGCAAAGTGTTTGTCGCTAGAAATGTCATTTTTGTAGAATGAGAGTTTATTTCTAGAAGAACTAGTGGGAGTAAAATATATCTTAATGAAGTTCAAGATGTAGAAAATAGTATTGATGCGTTGATAGAAATTAAATAAGCACCACAAAGTGTTGTGGATCATGAAATTATTACACCACAAGAAGTTGTGGAGCAACAACATGTTCAAATAAACCAAGCTCTACGTAGATCTGATAGGATATGTTGTCAACCTGAAAGATATTCATTTCTTTTGTCTAACCACGAAGATACTATGCCTGTTGATTTAAACGAGCCTACATCCAATCAGGAAGTTATGATGAGCCCAGATTCTGAAAAATGACTAGAGGTCATCAGATCCTAAATGGAATCTATGTACACTAACCACGTATGTACTTTGGTTGATCGACTTGAGGGGATCAAACCCATTGGGTGTATGTTATACTTTAAGAGAAAGACTAGCATAGATGGTCTTATGCATACCTATAAATAATGATTGATAGCTAAAGGGTTTAAGCAGATTCATGGTATAGATTATGATAAAACATTTTCACTAGTTGTGATGCTTAAGTCTATTCGGATCATACTTGCTATTGTAGCTTACCATGATTATGAGATTTGGCAAATGAATGTCAAAACTGTATTTTTGAATGAAAATGTACTCGAGGATGTGTACATGATATAACCTGAGGGTTTTGTAGATACAAAGAATAATAGAAAGGTATGTAAGTTGCAAAGGCCCATTTATGGGTTAAAGCAAGTTTCTTGAAGTTGGAAGCAATCAAAGTGTTTGGTTTCGTTAAGAGTGAAAAAAATCTTGTGTCTATAAAAGGGTTAGTGGGAGCACAGTTATCTTTCTGATCTTGTATGTAGATGACATACTTCTCATTGGAAATGATATACATATACTATAGTCTATGAAGACATGGCTTCGGAATTATTTCTCAATGAAGGACTTAGGTGAAGTAGTCTACATTTTAGGCATCAAGATCTATAGAGATAGATCTAACAAATTGCTTGGCCTAAGTTAAAGCACATATATTAACAAGGTGCTTAATCATTTTGCCATGCAGAATTCCAATAAGGAATTCCTGTCGATGTCACATGGTATGAGTGTAGGATCGGTGTCATCGATAAAGGGGGGTGAACATTGACATTCACTTTCTTTTGTTGAAATCTTAGAATTTCGTCGTTCATCTTTCTTAATAAAATTGTTAGTAGCATAGCGAAATAATAAATAAAAAGAAAGCAACACAGTAGACATGCGTGATTTATTTACTTAGTTCCAAACCCCATAGGATTAGTACGTTCAAGGCCTATGTATTCGGTGTGAGTCCACTGATAGTCTTATTTCCAGAAGTTTCAAAGACAGAGAAAATTCATCTTACATTTCAAGATTACAAGCACAAATAAATGAAATTTAAGTATAACTTGTAATGATAAAAGCAAACCAAAAAGAAAGTAAACTTTGGCTAATTCGAAAGTCTGAAGCATGGCGCACTTCCTCCTGGAGCTTCCTTGATCATAGAGCTTCACCTTAGCACTTTTTCTTCACAAAGACTGAGTAGTAGGATGATAGAATTGATGTTTTGAATGCACAGCCTGAACCCCTTTATATATGAGTTACTCGGGTGCCCGTGTAGCCTTCTCGGGCGCCCCGAGTGGATACTTATCTGATTCATTCGTCGAGCCTTATCGCCATAGATAATACCTACAGACTTGGTCGCGGGTGCCCAGGTCACTCAGGCACCCGGGACCCATGGGGGCGTCCGGGACCCCTTATCCCCGATCATGATTCTTTGTTCGCTTGTGTTTGCTCTCTCATCTTGCCTCCAGCTCCAGGTTCCTACAAGGCAAACAAACACAAGAGAAACAAACAATACTAAACCTTAGTTTTGTAAGTCTACCTGATCTACTAGGCTTTGCTTGGAGTCAACTCTCCAAGACTTTACTACCTAAGGTCAACTCCTTAGGGTTTCTCATTGCCTAGCTTCACTCACCAGGACTTTTACCCAACTTCACTCACCAGGATTTCATGCCCAACCCGCGACTAGGTCTTCGTGCCCAACTTCACTCACCAGGATTTCGTCCACCTAGCTTCATTCACTAGGACCCAACTTCACTTGTTAAATATGGCAAATTAAAAACCCAGTCCAGAAAATTTTTCGAAGATTTACTGGGTAGTATCTGGGGTTTCTAGGCCTATGGATGAAGTTTTAGGGGTTTAATTGGACTAAACCAGAAACTTGTAAGGGGTGGAGTGAAAGAAGCCCCTAAACTAAGGGTCTAGATTGGATTGTTGCAAGTTTGGAGGGGTTAAGTGCATAAAGCCTTAAAGAAAAGGGGCTTAGTTGGGGATTGCCAAAGTGGAAGGGTCAAAGTGAAAAATTGGCAACACTTAAATCACGCCCTTTTCCTTCTTCTCCTCACCGTTTTCATTGACACTTAAGCCATCACCTCCATTCCTCAAACGAACGAAGCCACCTTTGGCGGCTGGTCTTCTTCGTCCCTTCACATTCGTTGTCGCCGATCTACACTGGCGATCTCCAACTTTGATTGGTTGAAGGTGAGCCCGATTTCTATTCCATTCTTGGATATTGTTTTTCCCAAATCTCCACAAGAGTTCACTATCGAATTTAGGCTTGAACCTTCTCTCTAATAGCATCTCTACCTCGAGGTTGGGAGATTTGAGACCATGTCGGAGCTTCCAGCTCAAATCTGTAGCGAGAGAGTGTTGATCTAGAAACTATTTAGTAAAAAGTGTGGAACCGTCACATTAATGGATTTTCTACAATGGCCTCGTATCATATGGGGGGGGTTAACATAAGAACATGTGAAAAGCGTATGATGAGGCCTCTATAGGCAGTGAAACTTTGGGATCGACTCTTGCCCGATCTGGATGGAATACCATGTGCTTATCATTTGTGCCAAGCCCGGGGGTGTGTACAAATTATTTGTTGGGATCGATCTGATGGCTTGAGGGGGATGAATAACTTCTCATCCAAATCCTTGGTTCTCTTCCTACATGTGTTAGTTGCACAAGCGAAATAATATAAACTAAAACTAATAACTAGAAGAGACAAACTGATTTACGTGGTTCGGAGATAAAACTCCTACTCCACGGTTGTCCATAAGGTGGACGATCACGATCCGTCGGTGAATGATTCCCCGTAAAGCCTACGGCTAACTCGCGTAGCTCCTTGTGGGTGAAGAAACCTCACCATAAACTCGTAAAGGAACTCTGAGTACTTAGACTACTAATTGGCCTTTAACCAAGACCAATTTCATCATCCTTACTCAAGCAAACCGAGCTCTCTTAAATAGAGCTTGTTGTTGATCTAGTCTAATGCTAGCACCAGTCGACTGCCAGTTGTCAAATTCAAACATTACAGCCCAACGCTCGAATTCAGCCAACACTAGTCGACTGTACAGAAGATCAGTCGACTGATCCTTCTGTGACCTCAACCAGTCGACTGATCTCATACCATCTTGGAATTGAAATAACTATGATGGGTTCTTGGTTTCCAATGTATTCCTTGTGTTCCTAATCCGTGCCATAAGCTTGGTTGGGTTTTAGTGTTTGCAAGTCCTTGCAGCGTGCCACAGGTGAACCTAAGTTGATTGTGTCTTGGGTGACGTGTTAAGGCTTAGGCTATGGTTAGGTTTTAGCCTAATAACTTGTGTGTTTTAGGGTGGTCGTGAGTCACACTTTGGGTTAAATAGGAGAATTAAAAACTAAACGAAACTAATCACGATGATTTGGTTTTAATTAAAAGTTAATCATTTAATTACGATAAATTAAATGAATATGATAACTAGGATGATCCTAATTAATTAGGGTGGCTTGTTTAGCCAGATATCATGTGTTACTATAGCCAAGACTATATTCTTTATTATAGGACACTGTTTTGCTTTTGGACTTTTGGATGGGGGGGTTCTCTTCATCTACTAGCTCCTCCCTTGAGGCGGGTACCTCTGACTTATCTTTTTAGATATTATCATATTGTTGTGCATGGATTATTATGGATAGCAGTAGGTTTATACGTTATACTTGCTTTTGTATATCATTACTCGATATCTGTTGCTTACTCTTTAAAATGACTCCTGTTTAGTTCCATATAATCTCGATATTTGCCATGCGAGCATATGTGCATAGATATAGTGGTATGTCACTTTATATCTATATTTTAATTGATTCCTAGATATAAGTTGCATATGTACCTAGAGATATGAGCATTAGGTCATGATACATATTTCAGACATGTGCATGTCGTGTTGAGATATAGATGACGATATCCTAGAGGTTGTATGTGTTAGAGTCATACACCATCCTTGCATTGTTGTATACTGGTGATCATCGACATTCATTATGGTCTGAGCCCATTGTCAGTTACATGATCTGCACACACGACCACTCATGGGTTAGTGGTTACGTGTAATTGCTCTATGCTGCTCCGCTTGACCGCTCATGGGTAATGGGTCTGGAGCGTGGTAGCAGGCAGGGATCCCTCCTCCTTCCAGTGATATGACGAGATGAGAGAGATATCTCCCCCATATTGACACAAGGTGGAGTGTTTAGTCCACCAGCATCCTATCCACTCGGTCACTCAGGAGCAGTGATGGTAGAGTGCGTACAATCGTCATAGTCCTACTCACTCAGCTATTCACTTATGACCTATGACGGTGGCTTGATTGGTGTCAGGGGTGGCATATGTCATTGTATCATGTGCATATAATGCATTGTGCATTTGTTTGTACTTGTTGCATTTGATTGTTGCATATGTTTGGCATGCACATACATGAGACATTTACACATTTGTACCATATACCATACTTGATGTTATATGGGGGTTTATTGCACCACTCCACAGGATTGATGGACTCTAGTATGTAGATACTTTCAGTATTTTAGTTATGCATTATCTACTATACATATGAGACTATATTAGCGTGACTCGTACTGCTAGTATAGCTTACTATGCATATCTGTTTAGGTATCCATTGAGCTGATTTGGACTCACACCATAAGTTATGTTTTTAATTTTAGGCTGAGATACTTGGAGTGACCAGGAGAACCCAGCAGCCAGTCCCTATTTACGTCGAGATGACTTCATTTGGGATTTTATACCGTTGTGACACTTCTTGTATTTTCTTTTACTATTTATGGATTTGTATTTGGGTTGTGTGATTTAGATTTGTCTGTGTGCCCCTGTGGAGTTTGTTGTTGTTGTTTTGTGATATAAGTCATGTCGACATGTAGTTTTGGTAAGTCTTGGTTTGTTAGTGATGTTTTTTCTTTTCTGTTTGATAATATTGCCAACCGTGTTGGCTGAGATATTGTTACATTGTATATTGGTTCCATATTATCGGTCGTATAAGGGAGGTGTTGTTCGATTGATATCAGACTAGCAACTCCTCTCTAGGGGTGTAACATCACTTACCAAGATTTCGTGCCCGATCCTCAACCAGGACATCGATGCCCAACCCTTGGCCAGGTCTTTGTGCCCAATTCCCCGAACCAGGACTTCGGTGCCTAACCCTTGGCTAGGTCTTCGTGCCCAATTCTCCGAACTAGGACTTCATGCCTAGCTTCAGTTACTAGGACTTCGGTGCCTTGACAAAGACTTCTTTGCTAGTCATCTGATCCTAACTAAACTTCTCTCTGCCAAATATCAAGTCATGTTTGGCTTAACCCTTAGTCAAACTGACCAACCCTGAGTTCTTTGCTAATTACTTACCAAACATCAAGTCCTGCTTCGCTTACCAACCCTGGGTTTTTTGCTAATCACTCTACCAAACATTAGGTCCTATTTGGCTAACCCTTTAGTCAAACTGATTAGCCCTGGGTTCTTTGCTAATCACTCTGCCAAATATCAGGTCATATTTGGCTAATCCTTTGGTCAAACTGATCAGCCCTGGGTTGTTTGCTAATCACTCTGCTAAACATCTGGTCCTATTTAGCTAACTCCTTGGTGAAACTAATCAGACCTGGGTTTACCCTACCAAATATCAAGTCTTGTTTGGCTTAACCCTTGGTCAGACTGACGGCACCTTGGTATATTGTCAAACATCAAAACTCTAGAGGTTGACTGTTCTTGTTTGATGGTTTTGGCACCAATAATCACCCCCTTTTTAATGTTTGACAATAATCTTAAGTTAGATTAAGGTCTAAGGGTTTTGGTTCAAAACTTGGGAGAGTCAAAAGATATCTAACTTAAGGTACTCTCTCCCCATTTGACACACATCAAAAAATAAGCCAAAAAGAATACTAATTATATTAAAATTTACATCAACAATGTGATTTTTAAAAATACTTAGAATTTTTAATAAAAAAATGTTATTTTCAAAAACCTTTTTATATGCTTGAAAAAAAACTAAGTACTTTCTTGTTTTGAAAATATTTAAGGAAAGCTAAGTACTTGGGAAAAATTTTGAAAAAGATAAGTGCTTCGTTGATTTGAACTTCCCTAAATCTAACACAATCCTAGGAATCTTGTTGATCACAAAAAAATTGCCTATGTGTCTTAAAGATTTTTCAAAAAATAAAATATTTTCAATAAGTATTTAATTTTTGAAAAAAAAAATCTAAAATTTCTTAGTTTGTATTCCTCCTCAAGCTGACATAATCCTAAGAAAACTTATTAACTATAAGGAAAACTTTCCTATGTGTCTTAGAGATTTTCCAAACTAAAGTAATTTTCGAAAAATAGTTTAAAAGACTAAGAGATTTTCAAAAATATTTTAAACAGTTAAAGTATCTTTGAAAATTCTAATGGTTCTTTCAATTTGAACTCCCCCTACGCTTGACACTGTCCTAGGAAGTTTGTTGACCATAAGATGATTTTCCTATGTGTCTTAGGGTTTGACTCAAATGATAAAAATAATATAACTTTTTTTAAAGATATAAAGGTTTCAAAGTAATCTGGAGTTAATTTACAAAGTTGAAATGTTCTATTGATCGGGACTCCTCCTAAGCCTAACACGATCTTAAGAATCCTTGCAGATTATAAGGAAAAATTCCTATGTGTCTTTAGGGTTTATCCAAATCATAAAAGTAATTAAAGTATATTTTCCAAAAATAAGTTTAAAAAATATTTTTGAAAGACAAAATAACTTTTGAAAGAATATTTTTTTCAATAATAATTTTTTGAAAAAAAAATTTGAAAGACATAATATTTTTTTTAAAAGAATACATTTCTAAAAATAATTTTTCAAGAAAAAATGCTTTTAAAAGATATAATAATTTTTTAAAAACATTTTTTTCAAAAATATATAATTTTCACAAAAAAATAACTCCCCCTTGAATCTAACATCTTTTGTTTACTCTTATTAACTACAAGGAACTCTACCTAAGTATCTTAAGGGACTTTAGTATTGACTTAGAGGGTTTGTGTCCAAGTATAGGCCAAACAATTTTCAAAAAGATATATAAGTTTTTGAAATCTATTTATAAGTACACACAATATTTTGAAAATAAGTTTTCAAGAAAATAATTTAAGGATTTTTAAAAATATTTATTAATTAATTAGTCCTTATCATCTCACCGATTCTAAGTGTCATAGTACAAACAAGCACAGTAACTTTATGGGGTGTTGTGAGATGCTTGATTAATTTTTCTCAATTTATTTTTGTAGATTGTCTAATCTTGAGTTAGATTCAAGTTTAACAAGTAGTAACTTAAAAGTAAATTTCAATAATTGGATTCCAGGTCTTGGCAAGGCATAGGAGCCTTCTTAAGTATCGAAACAATGACCCATCCCTTAGACAAAATCCTTTAAAGAAATGATACTTTTAATTTACTCTTTAAAAACCCCTGGTCTAACTAGTGTAAGATATGACAAGGTAGCTTCGGCTAGTTCCACTTAGCTAAGTCATTTAAGCTGAGTACTCCTTTCCCTTCCTGTCTTTCTAGACCAAGCTTCCCTAACGTACTATCATCTTGCCAAACCCTGGTACTATATTAGGCAAGTGTCAAACAACCTTTTTTCTATCTAGTCATTCTAAATTAAACAGGAAATAAGATAGCATGAATGACATGACAGATATATATAAAGGAAAAAATAAGCAGATGCATGAGTATGACAGTCAAGCATGTGTCAATCAAGTCAAAGTATTTTAATTTTATTTCTAAGAAAATATCAAATTCTTGATTTGATACAAATCATGTGAACCTATAAATGTGTCAACCCACTTTGAGACATTTGTTAATAATAAGTTGATTGTTCCATTTGGTAGAATTTTATTAGTTTCATAATTACAAGTGTTTAATTAAAATTTAGTTCGAGAATTTTATATTAACAAATTTTGGATTTTAATTAAAATTTTAACTTTAAATTTCTGATAAACTTTAATTATTATTATTGATTAAAATTTGAGATTTATTCAAATAGATTTTTATTTTTATGAATTAATTAAAAATTTTATATTAATAATTTTTGAATTATGGATTAACAATTAGTTATTCTTTTTCTAATTTTGGTATTTAAATTTGAACTTCTTATTTAATATTTCATAATTAAATAGTACATTATGCTAATTATTCAAATTTTTGCATTTAATTTTGGATTATTCATTGTTTCATAATTAAAGGGTACTTTATTGTAATTTGAATTCTTAGTGTTAAAATTTGAATTAGTACTCTTTGAATTTGTGGATTTAATTTCTAGATTTTAATGATTTAATTTTTAGTTTTCGAGATTTGAATATCTTCTTTGGTTGAAATATTAATTGAATTGTTATATTTAAATTTATCTTGATTAAATAAATTAGATTTTATTAAGCTTACTACAAATTTTTTTCTAGTTCTAGATTAGCTTCATCATTTTCCTGATTAGAATTTTTAAGTTTGAAGTTTGAATTTACCTTAATATATGAATTAATTAAATTAATATTTTTGAATTTGTGATTTTTTATAAATTTTTATTTTCTAAATTAATTAAATCTAACTTTTTATTAATTAGAATATTTAATTTCGAATTTTTTAAATTAATGAAATCTATATTTTTAAAATTTTCAGATTTATTAATTAAAATTTTAGAATTAATATTTTTAGAATTATGAATTAAAATTTTAAAATTATCATTTTCAAATTTATTAATTAATTTTAGAATTAATTAAAGTTGACTTTTCGTAATTGATATTATTGTCAAGAGAATTATCTATTAATATTTCATCATTATCTTAAGAATTATTAATCAAAATTTTTTCATTATATTGTGAATTATTAGTAAAAATTAGAGAGTTATCTTACGATTTATTTGAATCAGAATTAATATTTTAGAAATTATCTAGATTTAAGATATCAGAATTAATTTCCAAAATTACACTATTAATAGGAAAAATTATAAAATTAATATTTAAGATTTTGATATTATTCAAGTCCATTTTAAAATTCTTATCATTTATTTTAACTTGAAATATTTTTAATTTATCTTGTAGATAATCTAATTTTGTAGAAAAATATATATTATTATCGTACACATTTTCTAAATTGCCAAAAAAAAATTGTGTAACTACGAAGGAGTTGTTGAAATATTTTTACAGAAATTAAATTTTTGTATCTTCTTTACCTTCTTCACATTTACCGGCATTGTGGACACGTTTGTCCTCCATTCTAAATACTGATTC
Organism: Boesenbergia rotunda; assembly: GCA_024364735.1. NCBI lineage: Eukaryota > Viridiplantae > Streptophyta > Magnoliopsida > Zingiberales > Zingiberaceae > Boesenbergia > Boesenbergia rotunda. The sequence continues at coordinate 22,178 of JAGFNQ010000935.1, forward strand.
TTGTAGTACCCATGCTTCTGGCACTTGAACCACTTGATGTGACTCTTGTCCATCCGAGCTCTTGGTACTGGTTTCTAAATTGCCATCAATGGTGGCGTTTAAATTTTACGAGTAGGACACTTATTTTTATAGTATCCTCTCTCGCTACACTTAAAATAAGTTATATGAAATTTAAAACTTGACATAATAAAAATTAACTTTTCGTCCTTGTCTCTCCCACAATCCGTGGCCTTCTTGCCCCTTCGGCGGTGACCAATCAATGCCTCTTACTTTGATACTAATTGTGGATCGGTATCGTCGATAGAGGAGGATGAATATTGACGTTCTCTTTCTTTTGTCAGAATCTTGGAATTTCGTTGTTCGTCTTTCTTAATAAAATCGTTAGTAGCATAACGGAATAATAAATAAAAAGAAAGCAATATAGTTGACACACAGGATTTATTTACTTGGTTCCCAACCTCCTAGCGCCAGTACGTCCAAGGTCTATGTACTCAGCATGAGTCCACTAATGATCTCCTTTCCGAAATTTTCGAAGGCGGAGAAAACCTGTCTTACAGTTCCAGATTACAAGCACAAATAAATGAAATTTAAGTATAACTTGTAATAATAAAAGCAAACTAAAAAGAAATAATATTCAAGCTAATCCGGAAGTCCGAAGCGCAGCGCACTTCCTCCTGTAGCTTCCTTGGTTGTAGAGCTTCACCTTAGCACTTTTGCTTCGCAGATACAGAGTAGTAGGATGATAGAATTGATCGAACCCCTTTATATATGAGTCACTCGGGCGCCCCCAAGTGGATACTTATATAATCCATTTGTCAAGCCTTATCGCCGCGAATAATATCTGCGGACTTGGTCCCGGGCGCCCGGGACCAATAGCAGTGCTCGGGTCACTTGGGCGCTCAGGACCCATGTGGGCGCCTAGATGATCTGGGCCCCCCGGATCAATGGGGGTGCTCGAAATCCCCTGTCTCAAGCCGTGATTCTTTGTTCGCTTACGTTTGTCTCTCATCTTGCCTCCAGCTCCAAATTCCTACAAGACAAGCAAACACAAGACAAACAAACACAAGACAGACAGACAATCCTAAGCCTTAGTTCTGTAAGTATACCTGACCTACTAAGCTTTGCTTGGAGTCAACTCTCCAAGACTTTACTACCTAAGGTCAACTTCTTAGGGTTTCCCATTGCCTAGCTTCACTCAATAGGACTTTACCTTGTTTAGCTTCACTCACCAGGACTTTTACCCAACTTCACTCACCAAGATTTCGTGCCCGATCCTCGACCAGTACTTTGGTGCCCAACCCTCGGTCGGGTCTTCGTGCCCAATTCCCCGAACTAGGACTTCGGTGCCCAACCTTCAGCCAGGTCTTCTTGCCCAATTCCTTGAACCAGGACTTCGTGCCCAGCTTCACTGACCAAGACTTCGTTGCCTTGACAAGGACTTTTTTGCTAGTTATCGGATCCTGACTAGACTTCTCGCTGCCAAATATCAAGTCCTATTTAGCTTAACCCTTAGTCAAACTAACCAACCCTGTATTCTTTGCTAATTACTCTGTCAAACATCAAGTCTTGTTTGGATGACCAACCCTGGGTTCATTACTAATCACTCTGCCAAATATTAAATCATGTTTGGCTAATCCTTTGGTCAAACTGATCAACCTTGAGTTCTTTGCTAATCACTCTGCCAAACATCAGGTCCTGTTTGGCTAACCCTTTGATTAAACTGATCAGACCTGGGTTTACCCTACCAAACATAAAGTCATGTTTGGCTTAACCCTTGGTCAAACTGATTACACCTTGGTATATTGTCAAACATCGAAACCCTAGAGATTGACTATTCTTGTCTGATGCTTCTAGCACCGATAGTGAGTCTTTCGAAGACTCAATGTTCATCTTCTAAAGAAGAGAGAGATCACATGGATTAGATTCATTATGCATATGCTATAGGGTTTATCATGTAGACTATGCTTTGTACTCGCCCTGATATCTCGTATACGTTAATCATGACGAGCATATACCAATAAGATCCAGGTGAAAGTCACTGGGCATCTCTCAAGAATATTCATAAGTACTTACGAAAGACGAAAGGATATTTATTGATATTTGGAGGTGCTGAGGTGGTCACCGTAAAAGGTTACAATGATGGAAGCTTCTAAACTGGCAAGGATGTTTCTGTAGATCCCGTGTAGGCTGGCTAGAGGGGGGTGGGGGTGAATAGCCCTGCAAATATAAAACTAAATCTTTTGCCCTTTCTTAGCAAAGATAGAAGATTAGTTAAGCAATTAATTTAATCATAAACAACAAATAGAATATCAGTAAGAGAATAGAAAGATTTTACTTGGTTGCAACTGGGGCGGTTGCTAATCCAAGGTGTTGAAAAAGCTCCACTAAAAATGTCTCCTTTGGTGTAGGTGGAGAAGCTTCTTACAGACGTTAAACAACTCATAGAAATACTAGGAAAGTATACTACAACTGTTTGTTTTTAATCTTAGCTTTGGGGGCTTTTATAGCCCAAAAAGTGAAGTTACCGTTGTGTGGACGTGGCTTGGAGGTGCTTCAGTTGTGATCTGAGGTGCCTCAGTTCTGACCTGAGGCGCCTTAATTCTGAACTGAGGTGCTTTAGTTGAGAACTGAGGTTCCTTAATACCTTTTTTCTGCACAAGTAATTCTACACATCCATGGCACCTTCAAAGAGATCTGAGGCACCTCAGACCTTGAAATTTTCAAGGTTAACTCTGGAGTTGACCTTTCTCAATCTCCGATCGCTTAGGTGATTCCGACCATTTAGAGTTGAACTAACACAAACCCTACTCCAGCCTTCTACTCGAATGGGCTTTCTCCCCGACTTCTCATCCCTCGAACATCGCGTACGTCCTTCTCGTCGACCATTATACTCTTTCGTATCTTCTCATCCCTCAGATGCACAGTCATCATTCTCACTTGCTGCGTCTTTAATCGACCTTCTCCTCGAGCAGATTTCCTCCCCGACTTCTTATCCCTCGGACGTCATGCATGCCCTTCTCGTCCATCGATGTGCTCTTCCGCAGTCTTCTCGTCCCTCGGATGCGCCGAGCCCATCGACCATCCTTCTCGAATGCTGCATCTTCCGCTTGACTTCCTGTGCTCCTCAGCTCCTGCACACTTAGACACAAGGATCAAACTAACCAGGACCTAACATGACTTGGTTGATCATATCAAAACTAACATGGGATACTTGCAATTTCTCCCTTTTTGATGTGCATCAACCCAAGTTAATTAGGACAAACCAAACAAACAAATAACATTATTTTATTTGTTTTAAAAATAATAAAATAAATTATGCATTTAATTATATTAACATTGTAAATAAATTCAAATTGACCTTCCCTTAACCATCAAAATTCTCCCCCTTTGATCAAATCAAAAAATGGGGTTTTGTCAAAAATAGCACAAAACTTTTTAGAAAATACCAAAAAAATTCTAAGGGGATAAAATGTAAAATACGGCGATTTAAAAACCTGAACCAGAAAATTTTTCGGAAGTTTATGGAGGGGTTTTAGGGTTTTCGGGTTACAAATGCATTTTTAAAGGGTCTTATTGGTAAAACCTAAAATAGTATGGGATGAATTGAATAAAAACCCTAATATGAGGGTTTGGATTAGATTGGTTGAAAGTGGAAGGACTAAAGGGCTTAAAATCCTAGACCTAAGGGCTTAATCTGGATTAGCCAAGTTGGAGGGCTAATGTGCAAAAGTGGCTCACTTAATCCTCTGCTTCGTTCTTTCTCCGCCCGAAGCCAAGCAAATCCCCGACACCCCTTTCCAGTTCCTCCTACGCCCGATCGCTCAGTGCCCCACACGTGAAGTCGCTGCTCTCTGGCAAACCACGACAAGCTCCTCACCAGATCCACATGGTTGGAAGCTAAGGGAGGCGACGATCTGTGGAGACCTAGCCTTTCCTCAGGAGCATCATAAGGTTGCATCAGTGGAGATGCAATCCTCGGTAGGTTCTTTTCATCTCGGATCTGGTGGCTAATCTCTTTTGGATATGGAATGTTGATGTGATTTCCCTCTAACCTATAGCCCTGCGCTTCCTGTGAGGCAACTCACACCATTTTCCACCTAGAGGATGGTCACGGAGGTGGAGAGTCATTGGAGAGAAGGAACGCTAGTGGGGATTCTACCTGCAATCGCTGACCCCAGGTAAGCTCTGAATGCAACAAATTCTGGTTCTTGTATGAATTTAAGTCTTGATTAGTGTATGGATGGATCTGTTGGTGTTCATCAGTTAATGTTTAATCTAGGGATGTGTTGGTGATGGGTTTTGATTGGGCTTGTTCTTCCAATCGGTGCTTTGGAATGCAATTGTGTGGTTTTGGGCTTGATTTCCTATTGTTTTGCCATGAGCTACAATTAGTGGGATAAATTCTGTTTTAGGATCTTGGAGTTTGAATGTGTGTGCTATTAATTTCCTTTCCCACTTGTGCCCTGTGATACCTTGTTGGATTGCTAGGTTATGGTTATGTTGGAGGACTTTTTGTATAGTGATTGAAGTGGTTTGGTGGTGGAAATGGTGGTTCAAATTTTGTTTTTGGACAAATTTTTTTAGCTTATTTTTGGGATCTTATGGTGAGTTTGTGTTAGAGTGGTTTTGTGTTGGTTGATTGATACTATGGTGTGGTTTCTTATTAGAATTTTAAATATGTCGCATAATCTAATTCAGTCTTGTATTCTGAATCGGTTTTGTAGTAGGGTTGCTTTGTTTATCCGACCTTGGAAGGATTTGTTAATAGGTGGATAGATAAGTAGAGAAATGGTTTTGGTGTTGGCCTTGGTCAGAGTTATAACTCTTGGTTCATGTGATATGTGATGTTGTGAGTGTTAATTTTTGTATACAGTCAAAGTGGATTTGGTATGCCTGCTATGTCTTATGGGATCTTAGAATGGAAATTTGTTTAGATGAGTTTAGGATGGGAAGCATGAAAATGTAAGATCAGATTTTGGATCTGCTTGGGATTTTGTCTATTCCTGATAAGATCAGTAGTTGCAATGGAATGGAATTGGTGTTGTGATCTACTCGGATTTAGGTTTCCATGATCTATAGTTGATATAGGGATGATGTGACTTCGATCTTGAATGCCTCGTGGCCTTGGGTTAGCTATTGATCTTGGTGATGACACCATGTTGGGAGTTGGATTAGATATAGATCTTGGGTTAATTTGTGACTCCTACCGTGAGTCTTACTTTCGGGTTTGTGTTTTGTAGGGACCTTGTCTTGGTGTTGGGAGTTGGATTATATATAGATCTTGGGTTAATTTGTGACTCCTACCGTGACTCTTACTTTGGGGTTTGTGTTTTGCAGGCACCTTGTCTTGGGTTAGGTTAGGATTAAACCTAATCTTGATTACGTGGAGTAATTGAGAGCCTATCATCTAATTAGATGTAATTAAATGGAATAGATAATTAGGTAAACCCTAATACGGTTTAGGGATTTGTTTAGCTATTTAATAATTATATGATAGCTATCTAAATATGTCCTTTGATACAGGGACTTGATTTGGATTTATTGTTGCTAATTATTGGCGATTGGTTCTCTTCGTATACGGATTCTTCCATTTGGAGGCGGGTACTTCTTACTTGTTTCTTTAAATCCACTTATCTTTATGCATGACTATTTATTTATGTGCAGTAGGTTTTATTTACCTTAAATCTACTACCGTTTGTTATCATGCTTGATACTTATGCTTGATCTTGGATATGATCTAGATTTCTTTCCATACAATCTCATTTTTTGCTATCTGATTCTATATAGTATTTGTCTGAGCATGTGTACGTAGATATTGGGTAGCATGTCACTGTATGGTTGCATTGATTGATTCTAGTTATACTTGCATATGTATCTAGATATCTGATGATTTAGATTATGATATATGTTTTCTACCTGTGCATGTTAGGTTGAGTTATGTATTGATGACCTGGTAGGGTTGCATGTATTAGAGGCATGCACCATCACCATCCCTGCATTGTTGCATGCTGGTGATCAGCGATTCCCTTATGGTTGAGTCTATTGTCTTCTGGTATATGATATTCACACACGATCACTCATGGGTTAGTGGATATCGTTGAGTGTGTGCATTTGCTCTATACTGCTCCGTTCGACCGCTCATGGGTAGTGATTTCGGAGCATGGTAGCAGGTAGGGATCCCTCCTCTTCCAATAGACCAGAGGAGATAAGAGAAATATCTCCCCCATATATACATGGGGTGGAACGAGAGCTCCACCAACTTCTTATCCACTCGGTCACTCAGGAGCAGTGATGACAGAGTGTGGACAGTGTCACAACTCTACCCACTCGCCCGACGCATATGACATGCCTCGGTGGTTGGACTGGTGTTAGGGGTGACCATATCATTGCATCATGTGCATATGATGCATTTGTGCATTTGATTATGATTGTTACACTTGTTTGTTGCATATGTTTAACATGCACATACAGGATATATTATATGTGTGATTTGATGACCCTGCACTTGCTTATGTGATACGAGCCCTTTTTTGATCAGGATAGGCTGATTTCTAGTTTGTACATTCATTTATTACTTTTAGTTATGCATATTCTGATACACATGTTGAGACTGTATCCTGTTGTTTCTGTATAGCTTATTCAGCAATTTATTCAGTCATTCATATCTATCTCTATACCTGCAAAGTCCACTTGAACTCACCACCGGTCACAATGTTTTTGTTTTTAGGTTGATAAGTTATCGAAGGAGCCCAGTTGCCAGTTTCAGGTCCCTACGACTCCAACGATAGGTGCTTCCGCGCATTTTGCTTTCTTTATAGCTTTATCATTGAGTTTGCTGCGGTATTGTATTTTTGAGTCCTCTGTTAGACTTTATGTTGTTGTTTTTGCTGCACGCCTACCCTCAGGCAACTCAGGTGAGTTTTATAGCTTTACTTTTGGCATGCAATTATTATTCTTCATATTATCTGTTGTTTTAAAGCAAGAGGCCTATTGTTATACTGCGTGTGTTATATGTGTGTGTAAATTATCCGTCAGATAAGGAAGATGATGTCCGATTTTATATTAGATCAACAGCTCCGTTGGTCTCGGGGCGTGCCATAAAAAAATAATTTTTGGAGCAAGAAAAATAATTTTTCATATCAAAATCAAAAAACATTTTATTAGAAGTGAATTTTCAAAAATAATTTTTACTATAAAAAATAATTAATGATTTTTCATAGTATATGAAACCGAACATAGAGTTAACAAAAAATTGATTACGAAAAAAAATTCTCTGAGATTTTTAATATTTACAATTTATTTTTCTAAAATAAATTTTTGAAAAATCATTTATTGGTTAAAATATTCTGATTGTTTTTGTTAAAGTGTCAAATCAGGAAACCTAGCTTTGTAAAAAATTTCAAAAAATAAAATTTATAAGTATCGAAAAATATTTTTCATTATAGAACTTAGATATTTTCTAAAAACAATTTTTAAAATTGAATTTCAACTTTGAAAAATCTTAAGAATTTTTTTAAATGTTCAAAATATAATATTCAGATCCCAAAAAACCTGATTTTTCAAAAATAATTTTTTAATTATTTTTGAATTTAAGAGTTTTAGTTTCGAACATTAATTCATAAAAATTCATCTAATTATAAAAATTTACAAGTAGATAGCATGATTATCTATCATAGAAAATTTTCAAACAATTTAAATCTAATAGACATGCTTTCAAAAGATTTTTGAAGTAATTAAAATTCTAAAAATAATTTATTCAATTCTAGCAAAAAAATAAATTATAGCATGCAAATAATTTCAATAGAATAAGCAAAATTTTGGAACCCAATATAAGTTTGTATCTATTAGAATTATCAAAAATTTAGTTGGAACATAATTTTTGAACACTTTGATAATTTAACCCTTATAGTTCCTCAAATACCAATTTAGCCATCTAACATTTTTAATTAGATCATGTAAAAAATTTGAGCATGAAAAACTTTTTTTAGACTTCTATTTGTTCTTTTAAATTATCATTTTCACTCTTTAATTTGTCAAAATATTTTTGTCAAAATATTCTAGTGGATATGATGTAGACAACTGGACTTTTAGATCAATATTGTCCTTTTTCATTATTACATACTTTGCCCTTAATTTGCAAAAAGATTATTTAATACCTGAGTATAATTGGCCTGGAGGAAGTTTACATATCTCATTTACCATCTCATCGATAGACGCTCCCCTTTTATCATTGTCATCTTCTGATGTAGCTCCACCTTCATTGATGCTTTCCTTCGAGGTTGCTTCATCGTCCTCCGGTAGGTATTTGACTATTAGAGCTACTCCAACAGTCTCATTATTCATGGACTCTTTTGAAGACGAGCCCTTCTTCATCAAGGAATCGGATTTTGCTTTCTTTGGATTTTCGTAGAGTTCCAGAACTTTCATCCAAAGAGCTTTAGTAGATGTGTAAGAGTCAATCCTTTCAAGCACTTCAGCTAGTAGTACGCATAAAATACACGCAACACACGCAATTTATAAATTGGCCTCAGGCCTCAAACAGATATATAATATATGAAAATGAACATATCGAAATGCTAAAACTCTGTAATACTCACCTGAGCTGCCCCTGGGCAGGTGCAAAGCAAAACCACAAACACAAAGTCCAACAGAGGACTCAAAAAATATAATACCGTACGAATAAATCCAATACAAGCCCACGACATATAAGAAAATGAATACAACGCATAAGAAATGCTATAAAAAGGAAAACCACGTGGAAGCATCCATCAACGGAGTCGTAAGGACCAGGACTGGCAACTGGGCTCCTCCGGTGAGCTATCAACCTGAAACAAAAACATTACGACGGGTGGTGAGTCCAAGTGGACTCGAGGGTATATAGAAAGATATGCATGGCTGAAAAGTAGCTAAAGCAGCTATATAGAAACAACAGGATACAGTCTCCATAATAATATCAGAAGCATGCATAACTGAAATAATAAAGGACTGTACATACCAGAAATCAGTCTATCATGATCATAATAGGACTCGTACCATACAAGCAAGTGCAGGGTCAACAAATTATACCAAAAGTACCTCCTGTATGTGCATGTCAAACAAGTGCAGCAAGTAAATGCAGCAAACACAATCAATGCACATGATGCAATGTCATGGTCACCCCCTAACTCTAGTCAAGCCACCGAGACAGGCGATACTGTGTCGGCCGAGTGGGTAGAGCCGTGACACTGTCAGTACTCTGCCATCACTACTCCTGAGTGACCGAGTGGACAGGATACTGGTGGAACTATCGCTCCGCCCCATGTATATATGGGGAGATATCTCTCTCATCTTCTCTGATCTATGGAAAGAGAATGGATCCCTGCCTGCTACCGCGCTCCGAAACCACTACCCATGAGCGGACGAGCGGAGCAGTACAGAGCAAATGCACACACCCAGCGGTATCCACTAACCCATGAGTGGTCGTGTGTGCATATCATGTGCCGGAAGACGATTAGACTCAACCACAAGGGAGTCGCTGACCGACGGCATGCAACAGTGCAGGTATGGTGCATGGCTAACACATGCAACCCCTACCAGGTCATCGACACATAACTCAACCTATCATGCACAGGTCGTATGTATGCATCATAACCCAATCAATCCTATATCCAGACACACGTGCAGGCATGAATAGAATCAACTAATACAACCAAACAATGGTATGCTAAACTCTATCCACATACTCATGCTCATACCAATGCTATACAGAATCAGATAACAAATAAACGAGACTGTATAGAAAGAAATTCAGATCATATCCAAGGTCAAGCATAAGTATCAAGCAGGAAAACAAAACGATAACAGATAAAGGTCAATATCAGTCTACTGCATAAATAACAATATAGTCATGCATAAAGGTAAAGTGGACTACAGAATACAAGCAAGAAGTACCTGCCTCCAAATAGGTGAAGTCCGTATCAAGCAGAAAACACCACCCGTCAATAATCCAATCAAACCCTTGTATCAAGGATATATTTAATTAGCTATTACACATAAAGATAATTAGCTAATTACTCCCTAAACCAATTAGGGTTTACCCAATTGTTCTCTTTCATTTAATTACGTCTAATTAGACGGAGAGGTCCCCAATTACTCCACGTAATTAAGGTTTAGGTTCATTTTCAATCCAACCCCATCAAGATTAGGTTTAAATCCTTTATTATTGGTTAATCCCTAATTAAACCCACTTATCATAATTAGGTTCAACTTAGGTTTAATCTAAACCTAACCCAACCCAAAACACAGATCCACATCAAATCATCAAATTCGAATTCACGAAATTTACCTATTGCTCTAATTGGACTAAGTAGCCACAATAATCTATTCAAATTCACCGAGCTTACCTTAAGAAGCTCACAGCAGGGATCTTCTTCAGCTCCACCACAGCTTGATTCGACTCCAATCAATAGATCAAATCTCACACGACAGAATTGGTAAACACGTAGGGAGAAGGTGCAGGACAACCAAGGAAACCTAGATCCAGACTTCAACAGCTAATCCATACCATGGGTACTAAACTGAACGCCATCCCTACCACTGCAGACCTCAGAAAGAAGGAAGAATCCCACCTGCTCGAATGTATCACATGGATCATCCTCAGCTACAGAATTGATTAGTAAACCACTAGGAATACACAACAACTAAAACTTCATATGATAGTCTACATATAGATATGTCGGTGAAGTTCTTACTGCAGCTTAAGTGCGATGTTCCTTTGACTTGCGATGTTCAAGTCATCTTGGTCATGGAGACTTATACTTTAACATCTTAAGCAAGCATCTCCAAGGAGGTGTGGACCCAGGATGATTGGGTATAAGCCGAAGTGCCCGAAGATGTTTGAACAGCCTACAAAGGATTCACCACTCCTTGCGAGGAGATGTATACCCGAGGCCTATCGTCAGATTGTTAATCGAAGCCTCTAGCCAGAGCTTGACATGTTCAGAGTATGAATCTCATAAATACATTAGAGTAATTAGAATCCGTAGGATAACGTTACTTGGGCTAGGTGTGACGTAGTCAGCCTAGTGGGGACTGACACACATAGACCATGTCCTGAACCAAGTGGGTATAAGATGGTGAAGGGAATGGGGCACGATTCATTATAGCTGCTGAAGGGTTTCAGAATAGTTTCTGAGGTCAACCGTTGATCTTTCGATTTTTTGGGGATCATGATATACTACTATGTGTCACTCATGATCGTTCTATAATTGGTTAATTATAAACGGCCAACATAAATCGAAAGCCTATTTAGTCACACGCACTACGAGTAATCTGAGGGATTTAAAACGAGTTGAAAATTGGATTTTCCAATCAAGAGAGATTAGGTTTGGTTAAGCCAAACAATAAGTCGAATCTGAATTTTTCAGAGACGCGTCGGAAGCGTAAAATGGCTAAGTCTTTTGAAGACTTAATAGATGAATTAAATAAGTTTAATTCATTGGGGCGTGGCTTGGATGGGCCGGCCAAAGAGGGTCTACATCCTCTTTGCTTGGCCGGCCACAACAAAGGGAGAGAACCAAGTTTTTGGTTCAATTTATAAAATAAACCAAGTGTGATTTGTTTTATAAAATTATGGATGATATAAATTTTTATATAATAAATCAAGATTTGGTTTATTTTTCATGGAAATTAAAATGAACCATGGATTGGTTTATTTTATTTTATTAAATCAATCATGGATTGATTTACCATGATAAGAAAATTTATTCCATAAGAAAAAAGGAGACTTGGTTGATTTTTATCATGAATTAAAATATGATAAAACTTGGCATGATGGAATAAGTCATAGAAAATTTATTCCATAAGAAAAAAGAGACTGGGCGGTTGAGAGGCCACTATATAAAGGACCCAAGGCAAGGCTTGGAAAATAATCGAAGTATTCTTGCCTAGGCTCTCTCCCTCTCCTCCCTTCTTCCTCTTGGCCGACCACAAGGTTCTTCTCCCTTCTTCTTGCCGTGAGCACAAGGAGAAGCACCGAGGCCACGAAGTTCTTCCGTTGGGACGATCTTCCTCTCCGGCCATCATCACCTTGGGATTGGGCACAAGTCATCTTCCTCCTTCTCGCCGGAATTGTGATTCCGGCCATGTAACGACCCGGCCCCTTGGCCCCTTGGGCGGCCCAACTGGCGGCCCACTTGGCGACCCTCGGCCCCTTGGGCGGCCAAATCTCATTTGGCGGCCCCTTTGGCGACCTCTTGGGCGGTCGTTACTCACAAGTACTTCCCACCCCTGGCCAGTGGATTTTTGCCTTCCCCAGGATTCGAACTCTAGACCTCCAGGCTAAGTATTAAAATTTCTGAATCCTGGTACCAATTGAGCTAACCTTTTTATTGTAACGACCCGGCCCCTTGGCCCCTTGGGCGGCCCAACTGGCGGCCCACTTGGCGACCCTCGGCCCCTTGGGCGGCCAAATCTCATTTGGCGGCCCCTTTGGCGACCTCTTGGGCGGTCGTTACTCACAAGTACTTCCCACCCCTGGCCAGTGGATTTTTGCCTTCTCCAGGATTCGAACTCTAGACCTCCAGGCTAAGTATTAAAGTTTCTGAATCCTGGTACCAATTGAGCTAAGCTCAATTGGTACCAGGATTCAGAAACTTTAATACTTAGCCTGGAGGTCTAGAGTTCGAATCCTGGAGAAGGCAAAAATCCACTGGCCAGGGGTGGGAAGTACTTGTGAGTAACGACCGCCCAAGAGGTCGCCAAAGGGGCCGCTAAATGAGATTTGGCCGCCCAAGGGGCCGAGGGTCGCCAAGTGGGCCGCCAGTTGGGCCGCCCAAGGGGCCAAGGGGCCGGGTCATTACAGGCCAACCTTGGTAGTGAGTTTTTCCGATGTGATTACTTCTCTCTTGGTTTTTCTTGTTGCGTTCTCGGATAATCTAGTAGTTCTCGAGAACATGAAACTCGTGGCTTTGCGAAGTCATCCCGAAGATACTCAGCGTGGACGCGAATAGAGGCGGAGCTTCCAAGGGACGCTTACGGTTGGATCCCGTCCCTTCCTTCGAGTTACGCGAGGTAATACGTAAATTAGTTTACGTTTCTGCAAAATTTTAAACATATGATCATGTCTACACAAGATAAAATTGCATGTTTAGATGTATGGTTAAATAATTTAAAAAATTATTTATGCTAAATCTTCCGCTGCACGTAATTAATTTTAAAATTACGAACCCGCATTCATGTCAACATGCACCCGGTCCCAACAGTGGTATCAGAGCCGTGGTTTGTGTTTGACATAATCATATAATTGTTTTGCGGAATGCTTTGTCATGATCTCAATTTTGGAAATTTTTCCAATTATGGAAACTTTCCAATTATGGTAAATTTTCGATTTAGGAATTTCGATGTTTAGAAATCCTCATGAAATTTCTCAAACTTTTGAAATATCTCTGTTTCTGAAATTTTATGATAATTGTGAAAACTTTCCATTTTGGAAACTTTCCTATTTTGGAAATTTTTCAAATTTGGAAAAATGTAAGTTTTCTTTGTACCAAAAACTTACAATTATTCTGAAAACCTTTTATTTTTGGAAACTTTCCATTTATGGAAAGCTCGCAATTTTGGGCACTTTCTTTTCAGAAAGTCTAGACAAATTATGGGAATATTAATTGGCAATTAAATTTATAATTGGAAATTAAATTATTTACAAAATTCTTTATTTTGGATTGAGCCTCGGGGAGCCGTCCAATTTAAAGTTAGTTGTTATAATTAAATTTCCTAAATTGAATTTAAATTATCAAATGTTTAATTTGGATTGAGCCTCGGGGAGCCGTCCAAATTAAGTTATTGATATTAATTTTCCATTAATAAAATATGTGATCAAATCTCAGAAATTTTGAGGTGATTCTCAAATGATAATTTCCTTATTTGATTTATGAAGTGATGCTCTTACATATTATTGTCTCCAAAATTAATTAGGAAAATTGTTTCCTATAGAGTATATTTCCTTAAATAAGATTTTCATGAAAATAATATGTGGTTGAATTAAGGGAATCTGTCTCTTAATTTAATAAGATTTGAATTAGAAAAATCAAAGTCTTAAACATATTATTTCCGAAATTAATTATGATAATTCAAGAAATAGTTTCCCAAAACAATTCCTTGAATAAAGTATGAAATTAGAATTTGGAAATCCGGTTCCTAATTCAATTAATGAGACTTAATAAATTAAGTCACATACATACTTTATTAAGGAAATCGTTAGAACATGACATAATTATATGTCATGAATGTGCATAAAAGAAAAGGATGAGACCCAAAACCCCTTACAAAATATTAAGGCCAACACCTTCCATTAATATGGTTAGAACTGGAGTTTTGTTTCTCGTTTGGGTTGATGGACACATCCATGCCCGGCTTGAACCTCAACATGTTCAAACCATGGAATTAGTTTATGATTAATATAGTTGGAGTCAGAGGTCAATCCTTAGTTTTGGTTGTTGGACACATTGATAAGTGTCATTTTGTTGATCATTTCATATGCTTAAATCCGTATTTGACCCATATTTTACTTGTATAATTGTGGATTTACTCTAGGTTCTAGGATTTATACTCTTTTTGGACTTATTTGCAAATTTTGATATTTTCGAGTTGTTTTGTCACTAAATTTTTGATCTACTCTTGTAGGCTTGAAGGGATCATGGACCTAGGTCAGGTTGGGTCAAATGTTGAGTCAAAAGTGGACTAGATCAAGTGATCAAGCGTCGACTCATTTGGACCGTCCGATGCAAGAACGGTTAGATCTAGACCATCTGAGAACTTCTGATCAATCCGAGCTGGGGTTAAGGCTAATCGAGCGATCAGATCAAGATCTGAGAGTTTCAGCTCAATCGGAGATCATCTAGCCATTGGATCATGATCAGAGTGATCTAGACCATCCATACAAAGATCAAGGTGATCTGAACCATCCGTTGGAGATCTGGCAGATCCGAGCTACCACGAGGATGATCTTGACCTCTGATCGAGATCTGGAAATTTTGAATCAAATCGGACAAGGATCCACCGTTGGATGAAGCGGAATGAATCTCAGCCGTCCACTGCCTTAACTACTTAAACAGACTGCCCTGTTCAGATCGAGTGGTCGCGTCTTCGCCATTTCCAGCTCAAATTTCTCATTTCTTATTCAGTTTCTTCCAGATTTCTTTAGCAGAGGGCGTGACCACTTCGAATCATTCTTGGATCGAGATCAGATCGTCGGAATGCTGTTGCTGTGAAGATTTCAGCTCCAATTTGCTCAAAAACAGAGATGAATGAGGGTTTCTTCAGATCTGTTCATTTGGTCGAATTGATTTCGTTTGGTGCCACTTCCCATCCATCTGAGCTAGTTGAGGGGTTCTCGGCTTGCCTCTGATCATATTCAAATCATCATCATCAATCTACAAAGCGAGATCGAAGAGATCGAGTGGTTTTTCCCAACTTGAGAAGATTTGCGGCAGTTTCGATACATCGATAGATTTTTCCGATGATTGCGAGTTGAAGGGGTTCTTGGCTTGCCCTTGCGTGACGAACAAGGTGGACTTGATACAAGGAATGGTCGAGGCTTAGTTTTAATCGCATTTCTTTTGTTTTCCTAGCTGTAATTTCAGTTTCAGCAATTCATTTCTGTTCTGTCTTTGTACTAGCTGTTCCATTTCATTTTCTGAAATTTTCCAGCCGTAATTAGGTTCCATTTTGTAAGATAAATAGCTAAGAATCTTGTTAAGTGAACACTCGTATTCAATTTTAGTTTCTTTTCTGTTTTGTCTTTGCGTATCAGATGTGGTAGCTGTGTATCATTTGTCACTCTGTTTCTGCAAATTGCAGCTTGGTTAAGCTGGGTTTCAGATGTTTTCCTGCTATAATTAGTTTCAGTTAAGCAAGTTAATGAGATAGGTTGCTTGATAGTGAAATTTCAGATTCAATTTAAGCTGTTTTATACTCTAGATCTTGCATATCAGTTTTCTTTTCTCACGTGACAGCTTTCTCAATTTTTATCTTGCGTTCAGTTTGTTTTCTGTAGTTCCTGAATTTTGATTCGAGCTAGTTTTAGTTGATCTGCTGAATTCACTTGGAAGTTTGCCTCATTTACTTAGTTATCAAATTCAATTGCTACATTCAGTTTCATTAGTAGAGTCTCAACTTCAGTGTTTGCAAACTGTTTCCATTTTCTGCAAGTAAGCTAGGGTTCTGAAAATTACAGTAATCACTTCTATAGTTTCGTGTCAGAGCATTTGTTTGTTCGAATCTTTGCTTAAGTTGTAGTTGTGCGTCAGTTTCAGTTAGTTGCTTGTTCTGTATTGGCTTGCAATTGAAATTCTGCTTTCGGTTTTCAAATCTGTACTTTCATTTCTGCAATAGATGAATTTTTGAGTGATCAGTTTGTTGACAACCTGGAAGTTCTTCATTTAGCTTTGCATTTTACTTCACTGGTAGCTTACATCTTTTCCAAGTTGAGTTTATTAGTTGCATTCCTGAAGTTCCAGTCATTGTTTCAGCAAGTTTCAAGTACAAGTGGCACATTAGTTGTTCTTTTTTTTCTTCTCTGCGTATCACAGATGTGGAATTCTGCGAGTTGTGTCAATGGCAGCTTAGGAATCAATTAGTATCAAGTTATATGTTGTTTCTAGTGTGCTAAGGTGCTTGAAATTAGTTCGTAGCACATTTGGATTGTTTTTGAGCTTTATCATCATTATATGCAATTGTTGCTCTTTAAGTTGGTAGCTAGCATTTGTTTCAAGTTAGTTGCTTCCGAAAGTTTTCATTACTGTTTCCATTCTTTAGCTTAGCATTGAGTTGCATTTGAAGTAAGATTGCTCTCTCAAATTCAATCAAATTGTATTGCTTCATTAAGTCTCCATTGGTTAATTTCTTTAATCGCTATTACCTTGTCTAGTTTCACTTAGTTAATTTTGTCCTTCCTTTTCATTGCATTTTCTTGTATTTTCTTGTCTATTCGAAACCAAACACCAAATTTTATTTGAAACCCAAAAACATTAACGACACATAAACGCGAGCTCGAATCACACAACTTGAACTAGCCCTTGGAAAAATACGACATGTGGCCCCTTTACTATATTTTTCTTCTTTGATTCGAAAAAGGGTTTCCAGCATTTATATAAATTCTAAATTCTGATGGATCCACATTCGTGACAACTTTAATTAGCTAAATTGGGTCCATCACACATCCAAGCCTGACTAAACGGTTGAATGAGCTCCAACCATATTAAAACTATTTCTTGATTAATGGGTCAGCCTTAAGCTTGGAGCATCGATTTGTTGTGCCACAGCCAAGGTCGATATAAAGAGAGGTGCAGTTGGGTGCTATGTATATTGTTACATACTTGTTAATGAGTTAACAACCCAATGATTTAAGCAAACATTCAATTAGTTGATAGCATAATGTGATAGTTACATATGTATAATATGTAATCGGTATAATTACCTACCTTCATAGCTAAGAATAACTTGATGGACTCTAGCCATGGTTGTTCTTATCTATCGTTGGATATCAACCTATTTGGAGATGTTCCTACGATCTCCCGAATTGATAAAAAGGGTTATTCAATTCGAAAAATAAATAGGATTTAATTAATGTATATTGATGCATTCTCATCACATAACCTCAATTTGTATTTCTAGGATAATCACCTGATCATGTCTTCTCTGAATTTGTGTTCCATTTTGGACACCAATAAGCTGACTGGGCCAAACTTCATGGACTGGCTTCGAAACCTGAGGATAGTCCTCAAGGCAGAAAAGCTTGCTTATGTCCTTGAAGAACAACTTCCCAACAATCCTCCTAGAGATGCAACTCCAGACCAGATAGTGGTCTATCAGAAACATGTGACCGATTCTGATCTTGCGAGTTGCATCATGCTGGCCGCTATGGTACCTGAGCTGCAAAAGCAGCATGAGCATATGGATGCTCATACCATCGTCTTCCATCTTCATGAGCTGTTTGACGAGCAGGCGAGATCCGAAAGGTTTGAGGTCTCCAGACTCCTCTTCACCTCTAAGATGCAGGAAGGCACTTCTGTTTCACAGTTTGTGTTGAAGATGTTGGGGTACATTGAGCGACTAGGCACACTCGGATTTGCAATGGATCACGAACTAAGTATTGACTTAATTCTTCATTGTTTGCCCAAGAGTTACTCACAGTTTGTGATAAACTATCGGATGAGCAAACTGAAGACTACCATTCCTGAGTTGCTTAACCTGCTGAAGACTGTAGAGCCTTCTGTAAAGCAAGATCAGAAGACGGTACTGTTAGTTGGTTCCTCAAAGAAAGGCTCTAAGAGGAAGCCCAAAGAACAAAATAAGGGAAGGAAGAAAAAGGCCAAAATGACTGAAAAGGCACCAAAAGGCACTTGTCATCACTGTGGCAAGGAGGGCCACCGGCGAAGAAACTGCAAGGTTTATCTTGAGTCCTTGAAGAAGAAGGCATCTGATGCCCCATCCTCTTCAGGTACCTTCGTTATTGAATGTCACTCTATTTCCTCGGACACCTGGGTACTTGATACTGGATGTAGCTCACATATATGTAATGACATACAGGGGCTAAGGAATAGAAGAAGACTCGTCAAGGGAGAAGCGAATTTGCGAGTTGGAAATGGAGCAAAGATTGCTGTTGTTGCCATCGGAACATATTTGCTAAAGCTCCCTACTGGACTTGTCTTAGAATTGGATAATTGTTATTTTGTTCCTTCGTTAATAAAGAACATTGTATCTATTTCATGCTTGAATGAAAAGGGTTATCATTTAAATTTTAGTAACAATTGTTGTTACATAACTTTAAATGGTGTTCTTTATGGGACTGAAACTTTATGCAATGGTATCTACATGTTAGATTTATCCGGTGACGTTTTCAATATCGAAGTTAGCAACAAACGTGCTCGAATAGATAATCAAAGAGACTCCTATATGTGGCATTGTCGTCTTGGCCATGTAAGCAAGAAACGCATGACCAAATTACACCTATGTGGAATTCTGGAATCATTTGAACCTGGTTCATTTGATACATGTGAATCATGCTTAAAAGGCAAGATGACCAAATTACCCTTTTCCGAAAAGGTAAACCAGTGGGAGAATTGCTTGGTCTAATACATACTGATGTATGTAGACCAATGTCAACTCTTGCACAAGGAGACTATAGCTACTTCATTACCTTTATCGATGATCACTCACGATTCGGGTATGTGTTCTTAATGAAACACAAATCTGAAGCTTTTGAGAAATTCAAAGAGTTCAGAAGTGAAGTAGAGAAACAGCTTGACAAAAGTATTAAGATACTTCGATCCGATCGGGGTGGTGAATACTTAAGTTAAGAGTTTTAAGATTATCTTAGGGACAATGAGATATTGTCTCAATGGACTCCGCCATATACACCACAGCATAATGGTGTATCTGAGAGGCGTAACCGAACCTTGATGGACATGGTTAGATCTATGATGAATCATGCAACTCTTCTAAAATCCTTTTGGGGCTATGCGCTTAAGACAGCTGTTTACTTACTAAACATAGTCCCAACCAAGGTAGTCTCTACTACTCCATATGAGACGTGGAATAGTAAGAAATCTCATTTATTTCACCTAAAGATATGGGGTTGTCCTGCTTATGTAAAGCGGACTGTATCAGATAAATTGGATGCTAAGTCTGATAAATGTCTATTTATTGGATACCCTAAGGAAACGAAAGGTTACTAATTCTATCATCCCTTGGAACAAAAGATGTTTGTTTCAAGGCATGCTGTATTTCTAGAAAAAGAATTTCTTTTACAATAAAACAGTGGGAGTAACATTGAACTTGAAGAAGTTTAAGAAACTCCAATAGACATTACAGAGACACCTAGTCTAGACCCACAACCAATAACTCATAATGATGAGCTATCAGTTAAACCTAAAACAACACCACTTCTTCGTAGGTCTGATAGGACACGCAATATTCCAGAGAGATACGGATTTCTCATAAGTGAATTGAACGACGTGTTACTCATTAACGATGACGAACCTATCAGTTATGAAGATGTTCTGAAAAATTCAGAAAGGGATAAATGGCTTGAAGCCATGAAGTCGGAAATGGATTCCATGTACAAAAATCAAGTATGGGACTTAGTTAACCCACCTGAAGGGATTAAGCTCATAGGGTGCAAGTGGGTTTTCAAGAAGAAAATCAACATAGAAGGTAATGTTGTTACCTTTAAGGCTAGATTAGTGGCAAAAGGATATCGTCAGAAACATGGAATTGATTATGACGAAACCTATTCGCCAGTAGCTATGCTTAAATCCATTCGGATGCTCCTAGAAATAGCAGCTCATTATGATTATGAGATATGGCAAATGGATATGAAAATAGCTTTCCTTAATGGAAACCTGCTTGAGGATGTATACATGATACAACCTGAAGGTTTCACATCGGTTAATAAAACCAAAGTATGCAAGCTTCGACGATCCATATATGGACTAAAGCAAGCATTCAGGAGCTGGAACATCCGTTTTGATGAGACAATCAAAGAGTTTGGTTTCTCACAAAATCCTGACGAACCTTGTGTGTACAAGAAGGTTAGTGGGAGTGCAGTCGTATTCCTAGTGTTATATGTCGAAGACATATTACTTATAGGAAATGATATATCAGTCTTATAGTCAGTTAAAATTTGGTTGTCCAAAACTTTCTCCATGAAAGACCTGGGAGAAGCAACCTATATCCTTGGGATTAGAATCTATAGAGATAGATCAAAACGATTGCTTGGTCTTTCGCAGTCTACATATATAGGCCGAGTGCTAGAAAGGTTTAGCATGTCGGAATCCAAGAAAGGTTACCTTCCCATCAGGCATGGGATCATCCTTTCGAAGTCTATGTGTCCGCGCACAGAAGACGAGAGGAATTGCATGAATAAGATTCCTTATGCATCCGCGATATGATATATCATGTATGCTATGTTATGTACTAGGCCCGATGTATCGTATGCTCTGAGCGTCACAAGCAGATACCAGTCTGATCCAGGAATGGATCATTGGGCGGCTGTCAAGACAATCCTCAAGTACTTAAGAAGAATTAAGGATGTGTTCCTAATATATGGAGAAGGTGATATGGTAATACGTGGGTATACAGATGCTAGTTTCCAGACAGATAAGGATGACTCCAAATCTCAGTCCGAATACGTATTTATTTTAAATCGAGGCGCAATAAGTTGGAAGAGTTCCAAGCAAGACACCGTAGCGGATTCTACCACGAAAGCGGAATATATTGCAACTTCGGAAGCAGCAAAGGAAGCAGTCTAGATCAAGAAGATTGTCTCAGAACTTGGTGTGGTTCCAACCATTGATGAAGCAATACCGATTTATTGCGACAACAATGGAGCTATTGCACAAGCGAAGGAACCAAGGTCTCATCAGCGATCCAAACATGTGCTTCGCCGCTATCATCTGATCAGAGAGATCATAAGTAGGAATGATATACAAATTGAGAAAATTCCCACTTAAAGGAATTTAGCGGATCCTTTAACTAAGGTCTTGCCTCAAAGCAAGTTTGAGGGTCATGTTAAAGCCTGTGATATTGGGTACCGTAGCGATTGGCATTAGGCCAAGTGGGAGTTTGTTAGTGATATGAGAAAAGTGTCCTAAGGCAATCGCCTTATGATTGTAATCATTTATTTTAATAAATAAATATTTACTATTTGAGTATACATGTTTATGTATTTGATTGAAATCTTAAACTCATTTACTGAATGTCCGCAATCTAATTCACAGCATGAGAGAATTTGTGATGAATTCACAACTAGTGATTATCTCTACATGTGCAATTATGAAGTATTGAAATTGTCCCTAGTCGATGAATTGATAAATACAGACACTATCAATTCTGTTGAGACTAGCATGGGTTATTCTCTAATCAGCTGATTCTCACTGGCTGGTGACATTGAGATGTCCGGAGATAAACATGAATGCTAGTTAAGGGAACTAGTTCATTGGAGTGACTGGCTGTAAAACTTCATATGATAGTCTACATATAGATATGTCGGTGAAGTTCTTACTGCAGCTTAAGTGCGATGTTCCTTTGACTTGCGGTGTTCAAGTCATCTTGGTCATGGAGACTTATACTTTGACATCTTAAGCAAGCATCTCCAAGGAGGTGTGGACCTAGGATGATTGGGTATAAGCCGAAGTGCCTTAAGATGTTTGAACAGCCTACAAAGGATTCACCACTCCTTGCGAGGAGATGTATACCCGAGGCCTATCGTCGGATTGTTACTCGAAGCCTCTGGCCAAGCTTGACATGTTCAGAGTATGAATCTCTTAAATACATGAGAGTAATTAGAATCCGTAGGACGAGAAAACGTTACTTGGGCTAGGTGTGACGTAGTCAGCCTAGTGGGGACTGACACACATAGACCATGTCCTGAACCAAGTGGGTATAAGATGGTGAAGGGAATGGGGCACGATTCATTATAGCTGCTGAAGGATTTCAGAATAGTTTCTGAGGTCAACCGTTGATCTTTCGATTAATTGGGGATCATGATGTACTACTAGGTGCCACTCATGATCGTTCTATAATTGGTTAATTATAGACGGCCAACATAAATCAAAAGCCTATTTAGTCACACGCACTACGAGTAATCTGAGGGATTTAAAACGAGTTAAAAATTGGATTTTCCAATCAATAGAGATTAGGTTTGGTTGAGCAAACGATAAGTCGAATCTGAATTTTTCAGAGACGCATCGGAAGCGTAAAATGGCTAAGTCTTTTGAAGACTTAATAGATGAATTAAATAAGTTTAATTCATTGGGGCGTGGCTTGGATGGGCCGGCCAAAGAGGGTCTCCATCCTCTTTGCTTGGCCGGCCACAACAAAGGGAGAGAACCAAGTTTTTGGTTCAATTTATAAAATAAACCAAGTGTGGTTTGTTTTATAAAATTATGGATGATATAAATTTTTATATAATAAACCAAGGTTTGGTTTATTTTTCATAGAAATTAAAATGAACCATAGATTGGTTTATTTTATTTTATAAAATCAATCATAGATTGATTTACCATGATAAGAAAATTTATTCCATAAGAAAAAAGGAGACTTGGTTGATTTTTATCATGAATTAAAATATGATAAAACTTGGCATGATGGAATAAATCATAGAAAATTTATTCCATAAGAAAAAAGAGACTTGGCTGTTGAGAGACCACTATATAAAGGACCCAAGGCAAGGCTTGGAAAATAATCGAAGTATTCTTGCCTAGGCTCTCTCCCTCTCCTCCCTTCTTCCTCTTGGCCGGCCACAAGGTTCTTCTCCCTTCTTCTTGCCGTGAGCACAAGGAGAAGCACCGAGGCCACGAAGTTCTTCCGTTGAGACGATCTTCCTCTCCGGCCATCATCACCTTGGGATTGGGCGCAAGTCATCTTCCTCCTTCTCGCCGGAATTGTGATTCCGGCCAACCTTGGTAGTGAGTTTTTCCGATGTGATTACTTCTCTCTTGGTTTTTCTTGTTGTGTTCTCGGAGAATCTAGTAGTTCTCGAGAACATGAAACTCGTGGCTCTACGAAGTCATCCCGAAGATACTCGGCGTGGACGTGAATAGAGGCGGAGCTTCCAAGGGACGCTTACGGTTGGATCTCGTCCCTTCCTTCGAGTTACGTGAGGTAATACGTAAATTAGTTTACGTTTCTGCAAAATTTTAAATATATGATCATGTCTACACAAGATAAAATTGCATGCTTAGATGTGTGGTTAAATAATTTGAGAAATTATTTATGCTAAATCTTCCGATGCACGTAATTAATTTTAAAATTACGAACTCACATCCATGTCAACATACACCCGGTCCCAACAGAACCTATCTGGTAACTCTCTGGAAATTTTCGGGACCTAGTCAAAAGTGTCGGATTTAACACAATCAAAAGAACAATTCATTTTTTGATTACTTTGAATTTAAAAAAATAATTATGTAATTCTTTTCGTTTGAATCGAACCCTAAGACTCAGAAAAAGTTTAACTTGTGGTCAACAAGTTCCTAGGACTGTGCCAGATTTAGAGGGAGTTCAAATTAAAAAGAACTATTAGATATTTAAAAAAAACTACATTTTCAAAAATCACTATCATGTCAAAAATACTTTATTTTTTTGAAAATACAATATTTTTATTTTCCAAAATATTCTTTTTCAAAATCTTGTCGACTTTTGAACATCTTTGAAAACCTTTAGAAAATTGTTTGAGTTTGGTGAAATCACCAAGATCTATAGGAAAGTTTTCCTTGTGATTAACAAAGTTTCCTAGGATTGTGTCAGATTGGGGAGGAATTCAAAACAAAAAATTTATTATTTTTTAAAAGTTAAATACATATATTGAAAATACTTTACACATCGGAAATTTTTTGTGTGGTCAACAAGAGTCCTAGGATTGTGATAGATTTAGGAAAATTCAATCAATAAAGTACTTATTTTTTAAAATTTTACTCAAGTACTTAGCGTTCCCTAAAATATTTTCTGAAAAAGCTAATTGGTTTATAAAATTAAAAAAAGAAGGATTTTTAAAAATTATATTTTCTTTAAAAATCTTAAATATTTTCAAAAATCATATTATTGGTGTAAATTTTAAGTTAAAATCTTTATTATTGCCTTATATTTCTTTTTGATGTGTGTCAAAAGGGTAGAGAGTACCTTAAGTAAGATTTTTTCGATTTCTCCCAAGTATTGTCCTAAAACCCTTAGACCTGAATCTAACTTAAGATTATTGTCAAATATCAAAAAGGGAGAGATTGTTGGTACAAAAAATATCAGACATGAGCAGTGAACTTCTAGTGTTTCGATGTTTGACAATATACCAAGATCTGATCAAAGTGATCAAGAGTTAAGCCAAACAAGACCTGATGTTTGGTAGGGTAAACTCAGGTTTGATCAGTTTGACCAAAGGGTTAGGAAGACAAAACTTGATGTTTGGCTGAGTGATTAAACATATCTGGACTGAACCAAACAGGGCTTGATGTTTGGCAGAAAGAAGTCTAGTCAAAATTAAGATGACTAGCAATGAAGTCTTTATCAAGGCACAAAATCCTGGTGAGTGAAGCTAGGTCCTAGTAAGTAAAGCAAGATGGGCAAAATCCTGGTGAGTGAAGCTGGGTCCTAGCGAGTGAAGCTAGGTGGACAAAATCCCGGTGAGTGAAGTTGGGTCCTAGTGAGTGAAGCTAGGTGGATGAAATCCTGGTGAGTGAAGCTGGGTCCTAGTAAGTGAAGCTAGGTGGGCGAAGTCCTAGTGAGTGAAGCTGGTTTGTAGCGAGTTAAGCTAGGTGGATGAAATTCTAGTGAGTGAAGCTGAGTCCTAGTGATTGAAGCTAGGTGGACGAAATCATAGTGAGTGAAGTTAGGAGGACGAAGTCCTGGTGAGTGGAGCTGGGCATGAAGACCTAACCAAGGGTTGGGCACGAAGTCCTGATTCACGGAATTGGATATGAAGTCCTGGTCGCGGATTGGGCACGAAGACTTGGCCGAGGGTTAGACACCAAAGTCTTACATTGAGGAATTGGGCACGAATTCCTGGTTGCGGATTGGACATGAAGACCTAGCCGAGGTTTGAGTACCGAAGTCATAGTTTGAGGAATTAGGCACGAAGTCCTGGTCGAGGATCGGGCAAAAGACTTAGCCGAGTGAGGACTACGGACAGAAGTAGAGACGGGTCAAGGATTAGACATCTCAAGATTCGGGAGTCTCGGAGGCCGAGCAAAAGTCCAACTGAAGGTCCCGGTTGACAAAAAGTAACTTCTCTAGAGTGGAATAGGTGAAGATACGTTCCCTGGGAAAGGGAACAGTAGGCATCGGTTTGACCTAGGATTTCATTTGAAATCCAAAGTCAGAACTAAGATAGCCCTGGTTGTTATTCATGCATACATTTATTGTATTCTTGGACTAACCCTGGTTACAGGCCGAAAGGAGTTAGCTGCTGCGAACCCAGGTGCCTGAAAGGGATCAGGCGCCCGAGAAACCAAGTGCCTGAATGGAATTGGGCGCCCCAGAGTGGTTTTTCAGCAGGTGGCTAGTTGGACGCGCCACGTCATCTCCCAGGCTCCTTAATTAACCCAAGTGCCCAAGATGCTAATTTTTATCCCTGTGCTGAGTTCACTGGCTGGATCGAGTTTGACTACTTGTGAGGCACCTCAATGGCCTTTAGGGTGCCCAAATGTGGTGTATAAAAGGGGGTTCGACCCCTCAGTTAAGGACATTAATTCTTCCATCTGTTTACTATTCCCTACGAAGAAAAAGTGCTAAGACGAAGCTCTGGGACCAAGGAGGCTCCAGGAGGAAGTGCGTGACGCTTCGGAGTTCTGGATTGGTCGGAATCATCAATTCTGTTTGGTTTGCTTTTATTTACAAGTTATATTTATTCTTCCTATTTGTGCTTGTATTCAAACTGTAAGTCGGGTTTCTCTGCCTCCGAAAAACTTCCGGAAAGGAGACCACTAGTGGATAGGCGCTTCCCGTGGGGGTTGGGAACCAAGTAAAAATCTCGCTTTTTATTGTCGTGTGTTTTTCTTATTTAATATTCCACTGCATATTAATACTCTGATATCAAGAACAAACGAAGGGACGACGAAGTTCTAATGAAAAGAATACGAGTCGATATTCACCCCCCCCCTCTTTCGATACCACCGATCCCACAAAACTAACCAACCCTGGGTTCTCTACCAAACATCAGATCTTGTTTGGCTAACCCTTGTTCTAACTGAGCAAATCTCGGTATATTGTCACTCATATCGGATCTAGGTTTGATAACTCTGCTAAACATCAAGTCTTGTTTGGCTAACCTATGGTCAAACTGACCAACCCTGGGTACTAATCATTCTGCCAAATATCAAGTCTTATTTGGCTAACCCTTTGGTCAAACTAATCAAACATGGATTTACCCTACCAACTATCAAGTCCCGTTTGGCATGACCCTTGGTTAGATTGACCAGACCTTGGAATATTATCAAATATCAAAACACTAGAGGGTGACTGTTCATGTTTGATGCTTTTTGCACCAATAATCTCCCCCTTTTTAATGTTTGACAATAATCTTAAATTAGGTTTAGGTCTAAGGGTTTTAGGTCAATGCTTGGGAGAAAAAAATTGAAAAAAAAGTCTAACTTAAGGTACTCTCTCCATCTTTTATAGACATCAAAAAAAACATACGCCAATAACAAAGAATTTAAGTTTAAAATATGCACCAATAATGTGATTTTTTAAAATACTTAATATTTTTGATAAAAAACATGATTTTCAAAAATCCTTTTTTTTATTTAAAAAACCAAGTACCTTTTTTCTGAAAATATTTTTAAAAACTTAGTACTTTATTGATTTGGTCTTCCCTAAGTCTAACACAATCCTAGGAATCATGTTGACCACAAGAAAATTTCCTATGTGTCCTAGAGATTTTCCAATCAAAATAAAATATTTTCAATAAAAAAAATTCTTTAACTTGGATTCCTCCCCAATATAACACAATCCTAGGAAACCTTGTTAACTACAAGAAAAACTTTCCTATGTGGCTTGGAGATTTTTGAAAACTAAAGTAATTTTCCAAAAAGAACTATTTAGAAGACTAAGGGTTTTAAAAAAAATATTTTGAGAAATAGAACAATAGTATTTTTAAAGAAAAAAATATAAAATATAGTATTTTTGTGAGTATAATAGTTCTTTTAATTTGAACTCCCCTAACATGACACAGTTCTAAGAAGCTTGTTGATCATAAGTTGATCTTCCTCTGAGTCTTAGGATTTGGATCAAACCAAAAGGATATCATAAATTGCTTTAAAATAAGAAAAATTTTATAAAAAAAATAGTTTAGAAACACAAGATAATTTATTCTTTTGATTAGGACTCCCTTTAAGCCTGACGTAATCTTAGAAATCCTTACAGATCATAAAAAAAATTCCTATGTGATTAGAGTTTTTCCAAATCATAAGACCAATTAAAGCATATTTTAGAAGAATATTTTTGAAAGATATAATAATTTTTGAAGAAATATTTTTTGAAAAATATTTTGAAAGATATAATAAATCTTTAAAAACATTTTAAAAGATATAATAAATTTTTTAAAAACATAATAAATTTTTGGAAAAAAAAGAAAATAATTTTTCAAGCAAGAACCATTTTGAAAGAGATGATAATTTTTGGAAAGAATAGTTTTTCAAAATAACTTTTCAAAAGAAATATTTGAAAAAATAAAATTTCACAAAAAGACTGACTCCCCCTAAACCTGACACCTTCTGGCTACCCTTGTTAACTACAAGGAACTCTACCTAAGTGTCTTAAGGGACTTAAGTATTGGCCTAGAGGGTTTGTATCTAAGTGTAGGTTAAATAATTTTCAAAAAGATATATAATTTTTGAAATCTATTTATAAGTACACACAATCATGCATGAAATTCATTAAAATATTATTATGTGTAATCACTATTTTAAAAATAGATTTTTAAGGAAATATTCTAAGGATTTTTAAAAATATTTTGAAAAGATTTATCAATTGATTAGTCTTTATTATCTCACTCATTCTAAATATCGCAGTACAAACAAGCAAGGTAGCGAGGTAGCTTCAGCTAGTTCCACTTAGCTAGGTCGACCAACAAGTTGGATACTCCTTATCCTTCTCGACATCCTAGACTAAGCTTCCCTAATATCATCTCACCACACCTAGTACTATGTTAGGCAAGTCTCAACCAATTATTTTCCTATCTAGTCATTCTAGATTAAGCAAAAATAAACTAGCATGAATGACATGGCATGTGTATATATAATAAAAAGTAGATATATAAGAATAATAGTTATGAATGAGTTAAATAAGTCAAATCATTTTAATTAGAATTCTAATCAAATATCAAATTCTCGATTTGATACAGATCGTGTGAAGTCGTGAACGTGTTAACCCACTTTGCCATATTTCTTATTATTAAGTTGATTATTTCAGTTGAGTAAAATTTTACTTTAGTTTCATAATTAAAGGTAATTAATTGGAATTTAGTTCGTGAATTTCAAATTTTTGAATTTTAAATTAAGGTTTTAATTTTGAATTTCTAATTAAAGTTGAATTATTGTTATCAATTAGAATTTAAGACTTAATTTAGGATTTTATATTTGGATTAAGATTTTAAATTTCCATTTAAGGTAGAATAATAAAAATTTGATATTTAGATTATTAATTAAGATTTGAATTTTAAGAATTTATTAGAATTTGAGATTTAAATTATTATTAAGATTTGAATTTTAAGAATTTAATTATTTACATTTTGAGAATTTAGATTATTAATTAAGAATTGACTTTTAAGAATCAAATAATAATTTTGGATCTAATTGCAGCATTTCCAATAATTCAATTAACTCTAATTTATCTATTATTTGTTTTGATTTTAAGTTTTCAATTTTATTTAATATTTCTGTTTTATCTGAATTCTTGTAAGCTTTTTTAATTATAGCTTCAACTTTGATAAATTCATCTTCATTTCAGAATTATATTCATCTTCGTCTTCAAAATTATTAATTAAATTTTTCATTATTATCTTCAAAATACGTAAAATAATTTTCAGGATTATTAATTAAAGCTTCATTATTATCATCAAAATTATTAGAATTATCTTCAAAATTATTAATTAAAATTTTGTTATTATCTACAAAATTATTAGAATTATCTTCAAAATTATTAATTAAAATTTCATTTTTATCTTGTAAATTATCAGGATTATTATTAATTAATGTTTTATAATTATATTCCAAATTATTAGGATTATCTGAAAAATTATTTAAAATGTTAGAATTAATTTCTAAAATTGCAGCATTAATATTAAAGGTTAAAGAATTAATATTCAATATTTTAATATCATCAATGTATGATTTACGTCAATTAACAAATTTATCATATAGAATATTTAATTTATTACGCAAAAATATAATTTAACAGGAAAATCTACATTAGCATGGATATTTTCAAAAATATTATCTTGCATATTAAATTTTAAACTAGCAGGAATATTTTTTGCAAGAATTGATTTTTTATACCTTATTTATCTTCCTCGCATTTCCCGGCATTGTGGACCCGTTTATCCTCCAATCTGGACATTGGTTCTTGTAGAGCCCAGCGTTCTGAAAATCGGACTGGACTGCCTGGTCGAATCGGTTGAACTGGGAACCGGCCAGATTTCTTATTCGAGTTGACTCCGAAAATCGACTACTCAAGAATCGGATGCGAACCATTTTGAATCAGCTGGGAACCGGTGAACCGGACAAATCGAAAAAATTGGTCAAACCGGCTTGATTTATTTTATTTTTCATTTTTTGATTTTTTTTCCCCTTTTGCAATTTTGCTTTCTTACTAAAAATGAAAATTAAAAAACAAAATGTCAAAAACCTAGTTTGCTTCACCCAAAGTCTCAAACGAACAAACCTGCTATTTGCTTGCAAGAGAGTCACGCCGCTAGTCTCTCGCCATGTCGCCCTGCCTCTACCAGCCTTGCCGCACCGCCTTGCCTCCACTAGCCTCGCCCCGTCTCCAACCTCGTTGCATCATCGTACTGGCATATGAAGGCAGCAATATATGACATATTTGGAAGTGTAATTTTGCATGTGTTTTACTAGTGTCCCTTGTTTAAGTGTTTATGGGTGAACAAATACTATCATGATATAGTTTTAACTTCTAATAAGATTCTTCAATTCGTATCCAGATTTCATGAATCCAATGGTCTTAAACTTGAATTTTTCTTTGAAACTAATCTTTTTTTCAAGAATACCGTAATGAGTTGCTGACAAAAACATATCACATGCTCGATCTAGTTGATCTAATCTTAAAGAAAGTAGTTGGATAAGTTGTTAGTTTCATATATTTATATAAATACATACTTTATTACATACCGGCTATATCCCGGTTGGATCTCCGGTTAAACCGATTGAACCTCTGAACCCTTGCTCCGACCGGTTTGATGCCTGGTTCGATTCTCAGAACCTTGGTAGTGCCCATGCTTCTGGCACTTGAAGCACTTGATATGGTTCTTGTCCCTCCGAACTCCTAGCGCTAGTACCTCCGTTGCTGCCGGTGGGGTCGTTCGAATCTTACGAATAGGACACTTTTTTTTGTAGTTTCCTCTCTCCCTGCACTTAAAACAAATATGAATTGAAAATTAGACATAATTAAAATATATCTTTTTCACCCTTGACTTCCCCTCAATTCCTGGCCTTCTTGCTCCTTAGGCGGTAAGTCCGATCAGAGTCACCTGCTCTGATACCAATTATGGGATCGGTGGCGTCGATAGAGGGAGTGAATATCGACTTTTTGATTTGTCAGAATCTCTGTCGTTCGTTTGTTTGTTCTTTCTATCAAGAGTATTAGTACGCAGCGGAATAATAAATAGGAACAAAAGACACAACAAGAACACGAGGGATTTAACCTCCCAAGGTTAATACGTCCAAGGCCTAATCACGGGAAGTGTCCGTCCACTAGTAGTCTCCTTTTCAAAAGTTTTCCAGAGCTGGAGAAACCCATCTTACAGTTTTGAGTACAACACAAATATAAAATAAGAACAGTACAACTTATAATAAATCAAACCAAAAGTGAAGATCTCGGCCAACTCTAGAAGTCTGAAGCATCGCGCACTTCTCCCTGGAGCCTTCTTGGTCGCAGAGCTTCATCTTAGCGCTTTTTCTTTACAGAGAATGAGTAGTCGAATAGAGAAATTGATGATATGAAACTTCGGCTTGAATCCCCTTATATAGTAGTCATCCAAGCACCCGAGAGCCTATAGGAGCGCCTCCAAGGTGACAAAATAGCTACAGGGATAAAACATTACTTGAGGGCTCCCCCATGCCATAGGGGTGCCCGGGTTATGGGGGCACCCCTATGCCTTGAGGGCACCCGGGAGCTCCTGGCCCGAGAGTTGACCCAGGTTCCTGCAAGATAAACAAACATAAAACAAACAAACAATCCTAAGCCTAAATTCTATAAGTTTACCAAACTTACTAGGCTTTTGCTTGGAGTCAACTCTCCAAGATTTTTCTACCTAAGGTCATCTCCTTAGGGTTTCCCACTGCCTAGCTTTACTAGAATTTTACCTTGCCTAACTTCACTTACCAGGACTTTTATACAGCTTCACTCACTAGGATTTCTTGCCCAACCCGCGGTTAGGTCTTCGTGCCCAGCTTCACTCACTAGGACTTCGTCCACCCAGTTTCACTCACTAGGACCCAACTTCACTCATCAGGATGACTATTGTTTCTTTCTCCCTTTTTCTTCCTTGGCTAAAAATTATTTTCATCCTCCTCTCCCCTTCTTGACCGAACCACTCAAGTGGCTAGCACCACAAAAGTAATTCTTCTCCAAGATTGAGTTCATGTGATGAACGGAACGTGTTTATGTGGATACTACTAGAGGCACGACCACTCTGATCGTGCGGAGATTTGTCGAACCAAGTTGCTATCAGGATTGTACTAAGGTTGCGTTTGGTAAGGGGTAATCCATCCTGTAATGTAATCAAGATTACATTACAAGTTGGATTCTTTTGTTTGGAATAATTTTAAAATTGTAATGTAATGGAATCTCGATTACAAAAGTGGCTCAAGAGTTGTAATCTCGATTACAAAACAAAAACGATGTAATCTGATTACATTACAGCTTGTAAAGTCATCGACCGGGCGATGGCGACGGCCGTCGGTCGACGGTCGGTCGCCGGCCGCCGGCCGTTGGTCGTCAACCGGCCACCCGCCGGTCGACCGTCGGCCGGTCGACGACCGCCGGTCGACGGCCGCCGGCCGCCGGTCAACAGTCGCCAATCGCTGGCCGCCGGCCGTTCGCCAATTGCCGACCCGCAACCGCTGCCGGCTACCAATCGCCGGTCGTCGGCCGACCGGTGGCGTTCGTCGGTCGTCGGCCGACCGGATGCGGTCGTCGGCCGACCGAATGCGGTCGTCGGCCGACCGGAGGTTGTCGTCGGTCGCCGACTGACCGACGGCAGTCGCCAACCATGGTCGTCGGTCGTCGTTGCCGGTCGTCAGCCGCCAATCTTTGATTACATTACAGGATGAATTACCCTTCACCAAACGCAGCCTATGGTTATCAAAGATTACATACAACTCATTACCAAACATAATAATGTAATCTTGATTACATTACATTACATTACAAACTTGATTACATTATAGACTCGATTACATTATCCCTTACCAAACGCAGTCTTAAAGGTACTCAATAAAGGTAACCACTCTAATCAAACTTTGTATATGTCTTTTGCATGGATCTTCGGAAGGGATCACATTTTTTTGTTGTGTTATGTGTTTGTTCTTCGCATAAGATCCCTACACATACATCATGTAGCTATGATAGTTTTTCTTTTTAAAATTGTTCATATTATGTATGTCATAATCATTATCATGCATTATTTTAATTTAGTGAAATTAAGGATATTGACATTAATTAACATCCTAGGTGGATGATCAATGTTTAAAATATCTAGTTAGAAATGCATGAACCCTAGGTTTGGGAAAACCTATTTTTACATCTCACAAAGACTATAAATTGCCTAGTTTATGTATTGAGACACATTAGACACAAGTGAGTGTTAGGTTAATGAACAAAACTCAAAATGTTGATTTAGTGCATCTATTTGAGTTTTAGTGTCATCGAAACAAGAAATTATGTGAACATCAATCATTGGGAAAGCTAGTATACAAGTTATGTGCATTTAGCCCAAAGAATATGGTTGAAATTTATTTTCAATAATTATTTTAAAAATATTTTGAAAATCTTGGTGAAGTTTATCTTTTGATAGGAGTCATCACCATTAATTAATGTTGGTACCCTGGTTAGTTTTGATGTGATTAACTAAGTTAAGTTAGGTCTTGTGTTTTCTAATCCCTCTGCTAAGTGTGCAGGAGCTTAGGTACGGAGGAAATCGAGCGTAAGACATAGTACACGAGAAGGATTTTGCAGTGAAGTGAGTCGACGGGCTCGGTGCAATCCGAGGGATGCGGAAGAGTACGTCGATGGATCGAGAAGGACGTGCACGACGTTCGAGGGATGGGAAGTCGAGAGAAAGCATGCTCGAGGGGCGAAAGGCCAGAATCGAGTTCGGGTGAGCCTAACTCCGGTTGACCAGAAATCACCCAAGAAGGTGAAGCGAGTCAAGCCGGAGGCTGGTCAGCATTGGCTGGCCAAACTACATCCTGGCACCCATAGGCTCACGGGCGCCTGATAGATCAGGCGCCTATGTTGTATCAGGCACCCTAGAAGGGTGTTTTAGCAGTTTGTGAGAGGTCACTTTGGATAAAGCTTAGGCGTGCCACGTGTTAGGCGCCCAAGCCCACTTAGGCGCCTGTACTGTATTAGGCGCCCAAGAAGGCATCCTTAGCAGTTTACGACCGTTGGCTTTGGATAAAGCCTCGGGCCACGTGTCGTGGAAAGAACACATTATAATTTTTTCAAATTTTTTGAAGTATTTTTCGAATTTTTTTAAATTTATTCTTCAATAACTCTTATCTGTTAGTTTTTCATTCATTTTCGGACTTGATGAATGAACTTAAGGTTCAAAATATTTGTCCAAACTCATATCTTCATCTTCGACTTTGACAAAAATATTCAAATTTTATTATAGATGTTCTATTTTTTATAAATTATTTATTGAAATCTGATTTTTTTTTAATTTTTTTTTCAAAATTTGATAGAAAAACATTTTGACCAGATCTGATTTTTTAGGATCTCCTCATCAGCTGTTGATTTTGTAAAAAAAATAGATTTTTTTAAAGTTTTTTTTAACAAAAAAATGGAATTAACTTCAAAAAAATATGTCATTTTCAATTTGAAAAATCTGTGGCAACACAATTTTTTCGCTTAGAATATTTTGTTATCGCACTCAAAAAAAATTTTTGCCTCCCTAATTATGTTTCCCTATTTTTTATTGTGATCAAAGGGGGGAGAGTAGGACTAAGGTTCAGGGGGAGATAGTTTTTTTGGTATAATCTTACAAATTATGTTTTTATGCTTAAACTGTTTAACTTAGTTAAGTTGTATTTTTTGTTTAACCCTAACTGACCTCGGTTGATGCACATCAAAAAGGGAGAGATTGTTGGTACCCCGATTAGTTTTGATATGATCAACTAAGTTATG